>JAQIUQ010007123.1:332500-342500 GCA_030378365.1 Hybognathus amarus | reverse complement strand
CCACGAAGAATTGAGGCAGTTCTGAAGGCAAAAGGGGGTGCAACCCGTTACTAGCATGGGGCACCTAATAAAGTGGCCGCGTGAGTGTATATATATATATATATATATATATATATATATATACAGTAATACAATCTAAGCACATTCTTCCTTAAATTCAAAATAACTCTCCAATATATGCATTAACTATCTCAAAGTACAAATCTCACATTGGGTTAATGGAAAAAAATAATAATACAACATGATATTTCATGACTCTTGCCACTAAATGGCCTTAGCTCTATGGAACAAATGAGCTGTTACGCTGGGTCCTAAAGTCAATTATTTTCTCTTTACGCATTCCGATATCCATGTAGACATTACACAAAATAATTCTTTGGTAAAATTGATAATTTGTATGATTAAAAAAAATTATGTACTGTATACTCAAGCATTCCTCGCATTGCATTCATTCCTAAGGGGTCAATTTGATACTCAAGGGAAGGATTTATTTCTTTTTGTATTACAACCACATAAACTTCTTGAATCCAGTAAATGTTGTGTGTATATTTGTGGTTCAAGTGCGACAAAAGTCCTAAGGTCTTAGACCACTCCAATGGCCAGGCAATGGAGTGACGGTGTGCATTTTTATCTAGTACACGAAGCCTTAACAAGACAAAAGAGTTAAAAATGTATGTTCCACCACAATATGCTATTAAGCACAATACATCTTTTGAAAGATGTGGTGGAAATGTTAATGACTTTCCGAATAACAAGAAGTGTTCATGCATAGTTTACAAAAATACAAAAAACATCTGATTGTAGGTTTGATCATAAGTTCAGATACACACGGAGGACCTGTCTGTCTCGCGTCTCTTGAACTCACAAAGACACAACATGTCTCCGATGATCTCAGATCAGAACAACTATGGGGCAGCCTGTTTTTCAGATTGTAACCAAATCTGTCTGGCATTGTGTGCATTGTCTATGTGTGGTTCTAAAGAATGTGAAATATGGTTTATATGTATTTGGTGTGTATGGGTTCAAGTATAGGCCCGTATGACCCGTGAGAACGGTTGTGCATGTGTGCATGTTCATCTTATCAGTCTAGAATGGATCTAGTGATGCACTTGAACCTGATGCCATAGCACAGATACCATCAGGGCAGACAGACTAGGTTCAGATACAGACCTCCATTACATTTTTTCCAGCAGAAAGAGATTGAGAGAGTGAGATGAAGACTAGGAGAAGAGGAAGACTCTTCAACCCAGTTTCACAGACAAGGTTTAAGCTAGCCTAAATCTAGATTAAAATGCATGTTTGAGCTGTTTTAACTGAAAGCCACTTAAAGGGTTAATTCACCCAAAATGTAGCTCACCCTCAAGTTGTTCCAAACCTATATGTGTTTTTGTTCTGCTGTACACAAAGGAAGATATTTGGAAGAATGTTTTAATCAAACAAATCTCACTCCCCATTGACTACCATAGTATGTATTTTTTCCTATGGTAGTCAATGGAGAATGAGATCTGTATGATTCTTCCAAATATCTTCCTTTGTGTTCAGCAGAACAAATAAACACATAGAGGTTTGGAACAACTTGAGGGTGAGTAAATGATGAAAGACTTTTCATTTTTGGGTGAACTATCCCTTTAAGTATCTTCAGAATGTCAGTGCCATTGTTTTATCTCAAGATATACACCAGTGATGTGTCTTTATAAGGCACAACTGAACTAAGGCCTAATCCTGGCTTAAAGGTGCCATCTGTAATAATTAAAGTTAAAATATCCAAAAATGAACTACATCCATCAAAAGAATGAGAAAGAAATAAGGTTGATGATATCATTAAAAAAATTACAAGTAATAGTGCTGCTGAGATATTTAACCTGAATTAGCATGCTAACAGCGGCGGAGCCAGACGATGTAAACATAGGTCCAAACCTAGGGGGTCCAGGGGGACACTCCCTGGGGAGATTTTTTTTTCCCATTTACGTCAGCTAAATGCGCTATTTTCAAGTTGTTTGAGATAATAGAATGCCTAAAAATCTATACTATTTGGGAAAATGATGGGAGTTAATCAGTATAAAAAATAAATAAATTAAGAAATGTCTCAAGAAATAACAAACCGCATTCTACATTAAAATTCTACCAAGCCATGTAATAAAGTAAAATAATAATGAGCTGTCCAAAAAGCTTACATACATTTATTAACTATTACTGTGCACCATACCAATTCCTTTAATTATGTAAATACTAATTCGTATAGCCTATTACATTATTGCAGGCGCATCTCAAAAATGTATTATAAATATTGTGCCGCACCACCAGAACAAGACTGACAGATTAAATTCTCAGGAAACCTTTGCAGGTGTTTTGAGTTGATAAGCTGATTAGAGATCTTGTCAGGTCGTAAAAAGTGTTGTTCTAACATTTTAATATATTTTGAGATTACTAATGTTAGGTTACTGGAATTTCCATGAGATGCAATCCCCATCATCAAGATTAAAACAATAAAAGGCTTGAGTTATTTTACTTTTTTGTAATGAATGTAGAATATATTAAATATTTACTTTATAAATTAAAGTATGAGGGGAAAAAATACCTATTAACGATATTATTGATGCTTCTCTAACGTGACTTGTAATTGTTGTGATCAGGAGGAAATACACTCATCCGGCCACTTTATTAGGTACACCTGTCCAGCTACTCGTTAACACTTAATTTCTAAGCAGCCAATCACATGGCGGCAACTCCGTGCATTTAGGCATGTAGACATGGTCAAGACAATCTCCTGCAGTTCAAACCGAGCATCAGTATGGGGAAGAAAGGTGATTTGAGTGACTTTGAACCGTGGCATGATTGTTGGTGCCAGAAGGGCTGGTCTGAGTATTTCAGAAACTGCTAATCTACTGGGATTTTCACGCACAACCATCTCTAGGGTTTACAGAGAATGGTCCGAAAAAGAAAAAACATCCAGTGAGCGGCAGTTCTGTGGCGGAAATGCCTTGTTGATGCCAGAGGTCAGAGGAGAATGGCCAGACTGGTTCGAGCTGATAGAAGGGCAACAGTGACTCAAACAACCACCCGTTACAACCAAGGTGGGCAGAAGAGCATCTCTGAACGCACAGTACATCGAACTTTGAGGCAGATGGGCTACAGCAGCAGAAGACCACACCGGGTGCCACTCCTTTCAGCTAAGAACAGGAAACTGAGGCTACAGTTTGCACAAGCTCATCGAAATTGGACAATAGAAGATTGGAAAAACGTTGCCTGGTCTGATGAGTCTCGATTTCTGCTGCAACATTCGGATGGTAGGGTCAGAGATTTGGCGTCTACAACATGAAAGCATGGATCCATCCTGCCTTGTATCAACGGTTCAGGCTGGTGGTGGTGGTGTCATGGTGTGGGGAATATTTTCTTGGCACTCTTTGGGCCCCTTGGTACCAATTGAGCATCGTTGCAACGCCACAGCCTACCTGAGTATTGTTGCTGACCATGTCCATCCCTTTATGACCACAATGTACCCAACTTCTGATGGCTACTTTCAGCAGGATAATGTGCCATGTCATAAAGCTGGAATCATCTCAGACTGGTTTCTTGAACATGACAATGAGTTCGCTGTACTCAAATGGCCTCCACAGTCACCAGATGTCAATCCAATAGAGCATCTTTGGGATGTGGTGGAACGGAAGATTCGCATCATGGATGTGCAGCCGACAAATCTGCGGCAACTGTGTGATGCCATCATGTCAATATGGACCAAACTCCCTGAGGAATGCTTCCAGCACCTTGTTGAATCTATGCCACGAAGAATTGAGGCAGTTCTGAAGGCAAAAGGGGGTCCAACCCCTTACTAGCATGGGGTACCTAATAAAGTGGCCGGTGAGTGTATACTTTCTCATGTCTTTCTAATCCTCATTAGCAATATAATTTTTCTCAATTCTCACAGTCTCTCTTCTTATCCCACTAATGTGCCGAGATTAGATGTGCCCCCAAATCATCAAGGTGTGTTCACAACGGACACGAATAGCACGTCAGGCGCGAGTGATTTCAATGTTAAGTCAATGCAAAGACGTGCAACACTTCTCCGCGGTTCGTCTGACGCTACTTCTGAATCTCTCTCAGTCCGGCCGGTGAGGTTAGTTTTCTGTAAACTTTGTTATGTCCATAATCATTTATGTAAGCTCGCTACGACGCCAGAAAACGCCCGCTAGGCGCCAGCCCCCGATGACAACGACGATGAATTTCTTCTTCAGTTTTTATTGGAATTTGGCCGTCAAGCTGAGTGATGCGCGATGCATTACCGTCCGCATCCACGCACGGTAATAGAGATTTTGTTATTTACATTTTTTGCCACACCAGTCAGAAAGACTGAGAGAAAGTGAAAACAAGTTAAATTTATTTTTAAAAACCTAAAAGATTCCGCTTTTGACAAAACATTCGGGGCTTAAGCCCAACTAGCCACCCCCTAGCTCCGCCCCTGCATGTTAAATTGACTATGTGCACGTTAGCAGCTACTTCCGGCTGCGAAACCGATAGGGAGTGTCTAGTTTCCGGTAGCCTGATGGACGCATAGAGGATGTATATTTCTCCAGATGTCTTGGACATCTCTGCCGAATATTACAGTCGATGCTCGATGGTGTTCATCGCCTGGCTAGTGGTTTTTCTCCAGCTCCCCAGAGCAAGAGAGAGAAGGGGTTTAAATATTATATCTCTCAGTATTTGCATAATTTTGAAGGTAACGTTAAGTCACAACAACATCCAAGCTCATGAAATTGCGTGTGTATACATACAGTCGGCAACGCGTCATAGTTGGGGGCGTGGGGGAAAGCAGCGCGACCATCGTATGTATTTGAATGACAAAAATGTCATATTGCGAGTCATTTGCGCCAACGGTACATTGCAAAATGAACTGTAATAGGTTATGATGGCCCTTATTTAATTAAAAACTGGGTCAATGACCCAACCAAATGGCCGGAGGTGTCGTTTCCAGACTATTGTTATCTGGTTGAATCTTCAGGTAAGACAGCGGTAGCTACCGGTAACATAAGCCTATAACTCAATCAACTTGCGTATGAGTTACTATAAGTCCATAAAACCTAGTCACTTACCAATTGTACATAAGCTTCACTCCAAACTATTAATCCTTTGACCTTTTGTAAAACGGTGATCAGTAGTAGTAGCTACGAAGTTGCAGAGGGACTTTGCTGCCAGTTAACGTTACCCGAATTCTCACAGACTCCAGTCTGATAACCTTCAGCTGATAACGCTAATGTGAATGAGACATCCCTTATGAAAAACAACTATAGGAATCTTGTAGTATTTTAGGACAAAATATTATAGTAACGTTAATCCTATAGGAATACTATAGTATTGTGGGACATAGCCTAGAAGTAGAGGTATTAAAGAACATCACAGAAGTATTATACACTAGGCTACTATAGAATACTAATAATAGCCATAGGATTACTATAGTTCTTTTTCGTAAGGGATGTAACGTCAGACAAATCTGTCCCACTGTCTAATACGAGTTTAACACCCACTACTATACCACACAGGGATCTACTCACACAGTAATCTAATAAATTATGATTAATTTTGCCATTTTATCCTGCTATCCGGTTCTGTATGTATGTAAGAAAGGATGTAGAACTTCAATTTATAATTTGTTAGTTTATTGGTGGCACAGAAAACGACAACAACTCTTCGGCATGATTGTCGTATGTATTTCAATGAGCGCCAAGGCAATGTTTTCCCCACGGGCTAAATTCACATCACGTGACGGGGCGTTCCCGGGGTGTTCCCAGACCAACCGACTGTATCTGATGACACGACAATTCGTATTTCCCTTTTTGGCGTGCTATCAACATTCATAATCGCTTTTCAGCGTGTTTATGAATGCCGTTGACTTAACGTTATTACTGTATATATAAAAAAATATGACCTACCTCAACCCCGTCCCTAAACCTACCCGTCACTTGGGTTAATAGCATATAGCTGAGTCTCCCCCTACCGTCCTAGGAAAAAAATATGATCCCCAGATGTAGATCTACATTTTGTTTCGTTTCGCTCGGACATTTGACGGCGTAGACACACACGCATACATGCGGGGATAGCTGTATGTTTACGCAAGTCATGATGTCATGTTGCCATGATACGTGCTCAAGCTGCTATCTGGTAACGTTAACTGTTATTATAAAATTCGAAATCATGCGCTAAAGTAGACAGGTCTCCCTTGCAAAATAGGTTGTAACCCCAAGGGCTACTCCTGGTTAAAGGGCATAATATAATAATAATAAATAATAATTAGTAGCATAAAAACTTCCATCTAGTTGTCATGGATACGCAACGCTCCACTCTGTAAAGAGACTGCTTGGCTACTTTTCACAATGCAGCAGCGCCTGGCTCCACACAAAACTGTGTTGATTGACTTGACTATGAACAAACGAACATAGTTTTAGATAAATGTATTTAGATTTATTGCTAAGCTTTAGATAGCCGGTCCACTCATAGATATCTAAGGGTCCACTGATGTAAACGACGGCAACCGGAACCGAAGTACCCAACATCCGCCCTCAAGCCGGAAGTTAGCATTTTCTCGTGCACAGAGCGAATTACTAGCCCCGCACATTGAATACTCATATGAGTCAGGCTGCAAATGTAATGGCAGCTCTGAATGGCGCTGAGCTTGATCAACATCAGTGAATGCTCTCGGTCAAATTAATTCAAACTAACAATAAAAATTTAATATGAACAAAACGAATACCGTAAAACTACAAATAATAGCCTGGGCTTTTATTTTCCCATATCGTCGAAATGCACCGGCTTATATTTTATACAGGCGTCTATGAGACTGCCTTTATAATTTAGTGTTGATGTTGTTCATTGAGTCTCTAATCTCTAAAAATCTCCAAATGCTCCACGTGAAACTGGTCTTTAAACCTTTTACTATCGTGTCATTGATTTGAATAATATGCGCGAGGGAGAGAGAGCAAAACAGCGCTCGCTCGTGTTGTTTGAAGACGTGAGAGTGCACGCGAGCGCGGTCGCGGCACAACTCAATTTTCTGGAGGTTTACTGCCCCCATCTGGTATGGAATATGGAGTATGATTTGATTTTTTTTTATTATTTTTATTTTTATGGCAGATGGCACCTTTAACCTAAGCCCTGTTTGTGAAGTTTCTGGAATTTGGGTTGCTATCATTCATTTTAATTTTTTTCTGTGAGAGAAAGTGTATAATAACAGGCAACTAACAAAGGCCTTGTTTACACCTGCTGGTATTAAGATGAGTTTTGGTTGAATCGAATAACAAGTGGATGAGGGAGACGCTTTCCCGTTTACACCCGGTATTTTAATCCATCTCTTTTGTCCACTTTCAAAAACCCATAAGTTGATTTAGATCTTTCAATCTAATGGACAAAATAACCTCAAGCTAAAATGAACGTGACCAGAGACATCTGACAAAGTTTAAATCCCATCTGACTAGAGCGCATCCCATAATGTCAGAATGCAGAGAGTAATAATAACAAATATTTCACAATGTTATTGTATTTTGAATCAAATAAGACGCAGTCTTGGTGAGCATAAGATACTACATCAAAGATTACGGTCTGAAAAACATGACTTTTTTGTAATTGAAATCTAAATGTAGACTAAACCTAAATTATGAACTACTATCAATTTTAACAACGTTTTTTGCCTCTCTGGATTAAAACAAATAAAGCTCTGCTGATTAGTGCAGGTAAGATATGACACAACACAGACTTTAATAAACACAGAGACACGTGCAAAGAAACATGCGGCGTACTGAAACATCTAAACATGATTGTGGACGGCCCTGATGTACTATAGGGGCCACGAGATGCTTCAAAAGGTTCTGCAGAATGAGAATGCAGGTGTGCTCAGGTTCAGTCACGTTCCGACAGGTACTGTAAACACAGAGCACACACACCAACATACTCAAAATATTTGTACAAAACACGCTCTCGCATTAAAAAGACATCCATCAATCATTTGTAAAATAATTTTATGCGGCAAAAAGCAAGGGCAAAATGATTTCGTATAGACCTAAGAGACGAGACTGGACAAGACTAAGAAGGGAAAAAAGAGAAGAAAAGGAACAAAGGCAAAGTGATGGGATGAGAAGATGTGAAAAGATCAGATTTAAAGTGATGAGACAAGAAGAAACTAAATGAGAAAGGAGAAAACAAGAACATAATTGATGAAAATATGAATTTGTTGGATAGAGAACAGGTAAAAAGTGACGAGAAGAGTGTTTTGGAAAAAAAAGGAAGAATGAAATTAACTTTAGACTGAAAAAAGTGTGAAATGTGAGCAGAGCAATGTTGGTTGTAAATAGTTGAACCATTTCCAGAAGAGCAGTGTAGCGAAGAATGAGGAATATTCATAAACACCCTCCTAGCCTGTGGGTTTAAATTTAGTCAAATTCACAGGCAGTGACTGTCAGTAATACTATAACATGACCTTGGAAGCTGACTGACAGTCTTACAAAACAATTACACTCAACACAAAATAAACCCATCAGGAAACGCTGTCAGAATACATGTAAAGAGAAGTACAAATCATATAGCATATCAAATCATTATGAACACACTCATTCTACAGGATTTTCCTGATAAATTTGATTTTTACATTTTATGTATTGAATATATATATATATATATATATATATATATATATATATATATATATATATATATATATATATATATATATATATATATATATATATATATATATATATATATATATATATATATACATACATATATACATATATATATATATATATATATATATATATACATACATATATACATATATACATATGTAAGCAATAAGGTACGAGAGGCTGTGCTGTATCGTGAATAAGTAACGGCTTAAGGGCGTTGTTAGGCGAGAAGCGGAGTGCCTGCAACCCCTTGAGCCGTTACTTATTCACAATACAGCACTTGCCTCGAGTATCTTATTGCTTCTATAAAACGGTTGCCACACAATATTTAAGTAAAAAACAATGTTAGTGCAACTTTCTTTGAAGTAAAATCACTAAAAGCCTACCTTCCGCTGGAAAAAATAGTCCCCGAGTGTGAACAGCAACAACGTTCCAATGTGTAAAATGCATGAAAGCTCAAATAAAAACAACATAGAACCGCAGTGTTGCGCAGCGATCAAATAGAACCGTTGGGTGAAGCGGTCGTTGCCGTGTTTTATCGTGAATAAAGCACAGCTCTTGACCAATCAGAATCAAGGATTCGAACTAACCGTTTTATAAATACATATATACATATATTAGGGATGCACGATATATCGGCCACATTATCGGTATCGGCCGATATATGATCATTTTTAATGTTATCGTTATCGGCCCAACAAGAACATTTAGCCGATATCTAAAAGCCAATAAATAATGGATTATTTTCTTCGAGCTAAGGCACTTTAGATGTGCACTGTTCAACATGATGCTTTTTAAAATTGCTTGAAATACGATTGATATCACTTTAAAAAAGGAAAATCCAGTTAAAACGCAAAATGCGCAGCGGAAGTCTGTCATATCGGCTACACAACATTAAAATAAGAACATCATAATTGTGTTTGTATCTTGGCTTTTAATGAGGAAAATCAAAAATTGTCTAAAAATTTGGGTTTAGATTTATCGGCCAAAATATCGGTTATCGGCTTTTAAATATAAAGAATTATCGGTTATCGGTATCGGCCAAAATTGTCATATCGGTGCATCCCTAACATATATACATATGTGTATATATATATATATATATACACTCACCGGCCACTTTATTAGGTACACCTGTCCAACTGCTCGTTAACACTTAATTTCTAAGCAGCCAATCACATGGCGGCAACTCAGTGCATTTAGGCATGTAGACATGGTCAAGGCAATCTCCTGCAGCTTCAAACCGAGCATCAGTATGGGGAAGAAAGGTGATTTGAGTGACTTTGAACGTGGCATGATTGTTGGTGCCAGAAGGGCTGGTCTCAGTATTT
>JAQIUQ010007123.1:120000-330000 GCA_030378365.1 Hybognathus amarus | reverse complement strand
CCTGAACCGTTGATACAAGGCAGGATGGATCCATGCTTTCATGTTGTAGACGCCAAATTCTGACCCTACCATCCGAATGTCGCAGCAGAAATCGAGACTCATCAGACCAGGCAACATTTTTCCAATCTTCTATTGTCCAATTTCGATGAGCTTGTGCAAATTGTAGCCTCAGTTTCCTGTTCTTAGCTGAAAGGAGTGGCACCCGGTGTGGTCTTCTGCTGCTGTAGCTCATCTGCCTCAAAGTTCGACGTACTGTGCGTTCAGAGATGCTCTTCTGCCCACCTTGGTTGTAACGGGTGGTTATTTGAGTCACTGTTGCCCTTCTATCAGCTCTGAAACCAGTCTGGCCATTCTCCTCTGACCTCTGGCATCAACAAGGCATTTCTGCCCACAGAACTGCCGCTCACTGGATGTTTTTTCTTTTTCAGACCATTCTCTGTAAACCCTAGAGATGGTTGTGCGTGAAAATCCCAGTAGATTAGCAGTTTCTGAAATACTCAGACCAGCCCTTCTGGCACCAACAATCATGCCACGTTCAAAGTCACTCAAATCACCTTTCTTCCCCATACTGATGCTCGGTTTGAACTGCAGGAGATTGTCTTGACCATGTCTACATGCCTAAATGCACTGAGTTGCCACCATGTAAATGGCTGCTTAGAAATTAAGTGTTAACGAGCAGTTGGACAGGTGTACCTAATAAAGTGGCCGGTGAGTGTATATATATATATATATATATATACTTTTATTCAGCAAGGATGTGATGTGACAATTGACCAGAAGTGGCAGTAAGGACATTTATAATGTTACAAAATATTACAATTTTAAATAAATGCTGTTCTTCTAAACTTTATATTATCTACAGAATCCTGAAAAACAAAAGCATCATGGTTTCCAAAAATAAATATAAAGCCGCAAGGCATGATGGGTCATTTTTCTTGATCATCATTCATATTAAGGTGTGATCTGATCTATCTACTCATTCCATTAGGAATCTGCTTGATTGGGACACGTTTTATTCCAGGCTCTGAAAGACCTTGAAAAGAAACCGAAAGCAGCTTGGTTTGAAATTGACTTCTGTGTGAGCAGTGCCTCATCATCTCTAGCTATGGACAATGGACTTTTTTTAAACTCATTATAATATGCAAAACTGTTCTCCACTCACAGCAGTGAGCATTTACTTCCAAGTCTTCAGTGCAACATGCCCATAAAAACCGACCGTTTTTCAAGTAGGCTCACAACTTAGCCTATTACTTATTCATTTTGATGTTTTTGAATGCAAAAACCAAGTGAACTTCATAAGTTGATCTCAGACAACTATATAATAAAAGTTAAAAAGCCAGTTCATGACCCCTTTAACGATACTAAAATACTAGAATAGCAGTACTTAACTAGAATCCCACAAATTTTTATTCATCTGTTGCAGAAAAGCAACAAGGACAACTAAAACAAAATAGAAATGATTTACAGGCCAGATGTTATTTTTATAACATGTATGCAGCGTTGAGCTGTAGCCAATCAGAGACATACATGTGTTGATTTCTTGAACGCAATGGCCAATCAGAAGTGTTTACGATAGACTCCCCTCACCGCTCAAAATGCTTATGCTTAAAGGATTTGTTCACCCAAAAATTAAAATTAAGTCATTAATTACTTACCCCCATGCTGTACCAACCCTGTAAGACCTTCGTTCATCTTTGGAACACAAATGAAGATATTTTTTATTAAATTTGAGAGGTGGATCACTGCTACATAGGCTGCCTAAGGGATTGAAACTTGACGGCCCATAAAGTCAATGAAGAAAATGTTTAAATATTCCATGTGACAACAGTGGCTCAACTATAAGTTTATCAAGCAACGAGAATACTTTTTGTGAAAAAAATAAATAAATAACGACTTTATTCAACTATTCCTTTTCTTCCTTGTAGGCCTGAAACGAGACTTCAAGAGATTTCCACGACACGGCGAGAACTGAACTGAAGGAGTAATTGAAGGAGCTTAGCTGAACTGAACTGAAGTGTAGTTGAAGGAGATTGCAATTCTCACGCATGCGTCATGGAAATCTCTTGGTCTCATCCCAGGCCTACAAGGAAGAAAAGGAATAGTTGAATAAAGTCATTATTTTTGTTTGTTTTTTTTCACACAAAAAGTATTCTCGTCGCTTGATAAACTTATAGTTGAGCCACTGTAGCCAGCATGGAATATTTAAACATTTTCTTCAATGACTTTCTGGGCCGTCAAGATTCAATCCCTTAGGGTGCCTATGTAGGAGTGATCCACCTCTCAGATTTAATAAAAAATATCTTCATTTGTGTTCCGAAGACGAACGAAGGTCTTACGGGGTTGGTACAGCATGGGGTGAGTAATTAATGACAATTTTCATTTTTAGGTGAACTAACCCTTTAATCTTCAGTGATGCTGAACTTTTTCAGTGTTCAAGTTGTTGAGCTGTTCACACCAAGACACAACGTTATTGATCTGCAACAGGAGGTAACGCCCTACAAGAGTTGACAACAACTCAGTCACCCAACGATTCTATCTTGCCTACAAACCACGTTTTGTCAAGAAAAATCATGCGATAAAATGAACTGGAAATGATGTGAAACAGCACGCGCCAATACCCAGCGAAGAAGACGAAGAACACAACACGCGAATATGGACGTCAGACAGAAACTAGCGCTGCAAACTGTTTACGCGATGATTTGCTCTGAGGAAAAAAATGCAAAAAAAAATTAAAAATAAGATTTACCCGGTGACCACAACCCATGCCTTGCTCGAAATGGCTGGAGCTCATAACATAACGTGAGGTTGAGTCTTGAGTAGCTCTGGATATCTTGCATGCTAGATATTTTTCTGGGCTCGGTGACGTGTCTGCGAGGCGTCTGCGAGCGTCTTTAATTCGTTGTTGGCTCTTTCATACAAACAGATTGGCGAGCATCCCCCGTGATTTGCAGGTGATAACACCCTGACCTGTCGGCGAGCTCAATGATTTGCAAATCGGGCTTAAAATCATGTAGTGTGACCTAGGCTTAAGGCAAAGTCGGCATCTATCTAAGAGAACCGAACAATGGCGTAATGATTCAGTTCGACTCCCAAGACAAGACGATGCTCATCCGACTGGCCAATAGGAAACTGCCCCTGCCCATGACACAATTTCCACAGAGAAAGCAAAATCCTGACTCGAGAGCAAGAAATTGCATCTGAAAGCAAAGAAAATCGTTGAGAGGAACACTTTTTTTTAGAGAGAAAATATTTATTTATTTTTCAAAGTATTTTGAGAGATTTTTTTCTTCTCAGAAATAATTTTAAATATTTCAAATTAATATAGTTTTATGTTCTATGAGAAAATACTTTCAAAACCTTTTTAGTCTCAAATATTATTATTTTTGCTAGTGGTATGAAAACCTTTTCTCTCAAATATATATATTTTTTTCTCTCATGAAATGCTTTTTTGCTTTTATGCTTTTTTCAGTGTGAACTTTTTTTTCTCTCAAACTTTTTTTTTCCTCAGATCATTTATTTTCTCACATGTAATAAACACACAATTCTAGCTCCATAGACTTCCTGCAGCTTGGAATGGCTGAGCTCAGTCAGGCCTTCTGATTGGTCAAACATGCAGAAAGATAAACATGGCGGGGTCCGTCCTGCATCTGTAAATCCTCCGGTTGGCTACAATCGGTCCTACAGGCTTTATATGAATAGAGGGACTCTGAATCAACAGGCAGGATGGACAATGAGCTATATCCAGGGACTAAAAACACAGGTCACAGTCGGGATATGGGATTAGTTCTAGCAGTGGAGAGGAGAGAGAGAGAAGCTTCTTATGTTTCCCTCTGCTCTTCTTTCTGTCCTACATGGTATCTTCTTCACCCTCAGGGCTGAGGTTATTGACTTATATACTCATATTCTTGTTGGCATTTCCCGGTTTATTCCCACATTTCCACCCAGCCACAAAAAAAAAAAATCTCGGACTTTCTCCGTATTACTTTGAACACAAACATGTTGCTCTCTGTAGCTTCCTAGAATCATGTTTTGACAAACTCTCTCCTGCGAGACAACGTAATTGACACAACATGGAAATCCCAAAGCATGTGGCCTAAATCTCTAACAGCACAAACAGACAAATAAACAGACTTAACCAAAACCTCTGACTTTTAAAAAAATAAATGAATATAATTGACAGCAAAGTTTACCTTTCAAATGTTTCGTTTAGTTGTGCTGACAAGCATATGTGTGTACCTCAGAGAGAGAGAGAGAGAAAGAGACAAGACAGAGCCTGCATAAACAGATAACGATAACCACCAACAAGAACCAGGTGCTAGTTAAAAGCTAGAGCTAGTGCCGAATGTTCGGAAGTTGGTTCGAACTGATAAGCTTTCAAAGAACCGGTTTGCCTTTCCACAGGCTATAGAGCCATCACAGAGCCAGATCTTACATCACTATATACATCTTATGTTGCCAAGCAACTCTAGTGCGGCACACACAAACACACCAGGCTTGTTCGAGATGGTTCGGCACTGCGAATCTCTGAACTGCAAGAACGATCCAAAAGCAGGAGTTGTATGCTCTCCAAATACTCCCTGTGCTCTAACACCTAAAAGGCACTTAAGTCCCTTTGTCATGTATGCCAGTGCTAAGACATCAACTATCCATCTGTAGGCTCTGTTTCGATGCGGCTAGGCTCTTAGCGCGACCGCTGAATCGAAACGAAAAGCTGCTCAGTCTCTCAAATACGAACGAGCAAGACATAGGCTCTTAATGCCCTGACTGGGCAAAGGAGGTTTGCGTCTTTCTCCTCATTATGAACCGGTTGGGCAGACAGTGATGTAACCTTGGCCCTGAACGGTGTATTTAGGGATTTAGGCACATATCCATGTCTTGGTTTGAGTATGACCTTCGAGTCATTAGGCCCAAATTCCAGACACATCGCGCTCACTGAGAGCGCTTCTCAGAACCCCTATGTGCTTTACCAGCCCGTTCTCATCCCAAAGCGCCATATACAACGCTTTTGCAAAAGCGTAAATACCCAACGCACATGGCACCCTTTAGCGCCAAATGAGACGTAAAAATAAATCGGGCAGAAGGCGCCTCCTAGTGGTCTTAACCCTACCCCATACCTGAAACTTAACCATAACCGAAGCGTCTCATTTGACGCTGAAAGGGTGCCATGTGCGTTGGATATTTACGCTTTTGCAAAAGTGTCATATATGGTGCCTTGGGATGAGAATGCGTTGGCTTTACTGAAGCGAGAGCCATGAGAAACACTGTTTTGAACGACAGGTGTTTCATATCCAACATCTGGATTGGCTCAAATTGGGGGGGGCACCTTTCATGGCTTCCAGAACCGTGGAAAGGTCCCACATGGGTATAAAGAGGGGGGTCTGGGAGGATTCAGCCTCTTAGCTAGTTTTAGAAAACGTATGACCAGATCGTTTTTCCCCAGTGACGGGCCAGTCGCGATTTCTTAAACGCTGCTATGGCTGCCACAAACTTTGAGCGTGGATGGTGTTCTGCCCTTATGCAGCAGCTCTTGAAGGAAGGAGAGCACTTCCGTTACCTCGCTGTCTCATGGGGTAACAAACACTGACCACTTTGAGGCATAGAGTCATCTAGTAGATGGCGCTCTAGCCTGTGTGATTGTGTTTAACACTCTCTGGGGAGGTTTGTGGATACCCGTTGACGGCCCATGCGATATACCAAATTGAGCCCTTGGCCTGAGAGAGGAGGTCTTTCCTCGTCGGAATTGGCCATGGGGCAGTGCTCGTCAGTTTCATTAGGACTGGGAACCAGGCTCCGTCCTGCAGAAGGCTTTTTCGACGGCGCGGCTTCTCACTCTGGATGCAGTGATGCGTGAGCTTAGCTGAAGAGATGAAAAATCAGTGATATCAGCCTATCAAGCTATATTTATAGGGCTAGGCCACGCCCACTTCGGCGGGAGTGTAATGCAATGGGCGCGAACCGCCGCCATTGGATGTCACCAAAGGGCCTATCTTGATACGCTGCTGCAGTTGCCGCAGGACAGCCAATAGGCATGCTAAGCCGCCTTGCCAATGCCTGCATGCTGCCGTAACGTGTAATACATTAAATCAAAATTGAACAAAATTTGGTTTCAATATCTCGTAGAAAAGAGATTTTCCCCTAGCGTTAGATATTACGCAGTCGAGAGAACCTCTCGTAAAAGAACTGCATATGACACATGCTCTAGGACAGGGGTTTTGTAAAATGGGGTCCGGGGGCCACAATGGGGTCTATGGAAAAGTCTGAAAGAAAAACAGTGCAAAAAATCTAAATTAAATAAATATCTACAGTAAAGAACAGTAATAGACTGAAGTGAGTAGAAAAAAATATGTTTTAAACACAATTTAATGCATATGTATAATATAGTTTTTAAGTCTTAATTTAATCTTTAGCCTATAGACCAATTTGCGAGATGTAAACAACACTGATCCAGAAGCACTTCCTGTTTCATTTTTTTAACACTACATAAAAGCTGGGATAAAATACAACCAACAGAACATATAAAACGGAATCAAAAAACTTAATCAAACATCTTTAAGATGTTTTCTTTACATGTGAAATAAAGAAAACAGTTACAAACTGAAACAAGAAGTGTTTCTGAACCAGTGTTGTTTACATCTTGCAAAATGGTCTTGTAGCCTACAATGCTGAGTAATACTCATACAAAGTAGTGCCAGTACCACAGTACCATAATCGTAGCAACCTTTACACACACTCTCTCTCACACACACAGGGCTAAACTTTGAGCCGCATTTTACTCATAACCCATACTGTCACATGATACAGTAGTCTACTACAGCTCAAGATCTTTGAAGTTTGATTGATTGGAGCTTTGACGTCATAATTGAGCGCCCTTACTGGAGTCAAAAGGTAGTAGCCTAATATAATTTCAGCTAGTCGAGTCTAATTCAATTCAATTGAAGGACATTTTTGTCCAAGGCACAATATTCGTCTCGCGTAGCCGAATAGTTTTACTCTAGCTCAAGGCATTCCTAAAAAAAGAAAATTGTATGTGTAATAAAACGATATTACACCGTCCCATATGAGCATGCAAGCAACGGAAAGAGTTCGAGTAGCCTACTGTTGCTATGGTTACCATCCCAAGTAAACGCAACTTCTTTGCGCGAGGGTCTTTTGAGAAAACGCCAGCCTGTGTAAATAACGTACTTCCACACAATTCACACCATTTATAAAAGAACATATGTTCAATATTATGTGTTTGATATTACAGTGCTTTGTCTGAACGATCTGCTATCATACAGCCTAATCAATAACATCCGCAGGAAAATTAAATAGAGAAGATTAAATAAAATAATCAGCACCCTCTCCCCATACCTTCGTTAAAATGATTCGCACTTCAAAAATAAATGTTAGAGATAATTTAAGAGTAAAATGTTTTATCAGACACTTGAATATTGAAATTGAATATTAAACTCACCCCTTTAGTTCGTGCCGGTGATAGAAGTCCCAGCAACATCAACCAGAAAAGCGTCGCTCGCAATATTAAGCAAGAATCCATTTTCTCACAGACAACGAAAGAACCCGCACACAAGTCCAGCCAGCAACAATCTCAGAATAATGCGTAATTCCGGAGTCCAGAGTGAAACAGCAGGAGGATCTCCAAATCTACCTGCCAAACCACCTGCAGCACTGCGAACATCTCAGAAATACAACTTATGCTACTTAAATGACTTGTCAACGAAATTACTATTTTGGGACTGTCAGTGTATCCTCAAGAATATCAAATCAGGCTACAACAGGGAGTGTTTGGCGTTTTTCAGTTGGGATAGGGAAACCTAAACCTACATGACGTCACACCAAACTGATTGTGTTTGGCCGGAGAAGCGCGCACCCATGTTCACTTTACCCACTCTTTTGCGCGTTTCTGATAAAGTTTTCGGCGTGCACCTCTCTGTATGGTATTGTATTTTACGCCTTAATGTAAAGCCGCGGTGCTGCTGGAAACTACGGGAGCAGGTGAGGATGTTTACTTGATGTCGCCTAGTTGGTTGTTTTGTGAAGGTCTTGCACTTGTGAATGTCGTGTATTTGTTTCCAAATACTGGAGACTGGTTTTGTTTAGTGCGAGTCTTTAGAAAAGGAGACCAATAGCGTATTGTCAATAGCAAATGTAATGCAATGAGTTTTAGCAATTAGAAATAAATAACGGGTTCAAATCACTGTAGTCTACATGACCACCACCTTCCTGAGTTGACAGAAGTACGTCTCTGGGTGAAAATATTATGTTGGAACTACTGGGCACACAGTTTTAAAGCGTCACATGATGCCTGCTTTTATTTGATTTGAGATGTTAATGAATATTAAATGGCAGGACTGATCTGCATATTGTTTTATTTAATATAGCCTACCTCCACACAAGTTTGTCATATCCATTAGAAAAATAAATAAATAAATAAATAAATAAATGGGCTGTGCAGATGGAAGGTTGTAACACTTCTTTTCAATGTAGGCTACTACTGGTCCCACAAAGATTTTGCAAAATGGGTCATTGTGCATAGACCATATTTGCTACAGTTGTGACCAACACACATATTATGGTTTTAGAATCGTTTTAGCTTTTTTATGTACTATATTTGATAGTTTATTTCCTATAATGCATTAAGTTCCATTTCCTATATGTCAATAATGGCATTTTATTATGAATGTCATAATAATTAATATGATCCAGTAAATTGAAGGGACACAGTAAATCTAGGCACAACATTTAAAATATCCCACAACTCATCGGTATGATTTAATAGGTAGTGAGGTAGGTTAGTAACGGAAGCGCTCTTTATACTTGACTTTGACTTTTGCAGTTTTCAAAACGATTTAAATAAGTATCCTACAAAAATGAAAATATTATATCAGCCATTACAATAACTGTTTGTTAGCAATTCTAACATTTATTATCAAATCAGGTCAGAAAGTGGTATGAGAAATGTTATGGCTGTCCAGTATACTCAGCCTTGATGGTTAAAGCCCTCATAATTATGACGTTAATGTCATAGTATGGGATGGATATGCATCTGTCTGCAATGGTGTGTAGTTTGATGTGGCCATTGTCAGTGTCAGTGAGTTGGCTTTACAATCTTTGCCAGTCTTGACCTGTGTGTCATGAAAAAGAAGCCATCCAGAAAGATCAACTTTGTCCAAGTCCCATCTATTGTATTGATTCAGCCTGTCTCTTTCTTCTCACCCCCACCTCTCACATCACTACTTCTGCCATATTGTCAGCCATTGGGGATGTCAATGAAGGAGAGAGAAACTGTCAATTCCATGCATTATTTATTGTTTATCCGTATATTCCAACAGTGATTGACCCATTCATCCATCTCTTAATTTTTCCCTCAGGTGGGTGAGTTGTCCGACGGGACGTCAGGAGTCACATCCACATCACTGACCACATCATTCTGAGGCAGTGGAGAAAGGTCAACAGGCAGCACATGCCCTGAGTGGCGGCTGAGATGACAACCCCCCGCCGGATCGCCTCGACCAGCCTCCTTTTCTGGTAAGAGTCCCCATTGTCCTTATATTCCCATCATCGTTGTTTGCATGTCTTATGATATTTATTATGATTAATTCTAGATCAAAGAGATCCAAATTAGACGATTAGATCCCTACATTTATTGATAATTATAAGAAATATTTTCTTGAACAGCAAATCATAATAGATTATTTCTGATTTGATTTCTGAAAGATCATGTGACACTGGAGTTATGATGCTGAAATTAAGCTTTCACATCACAGGAATACATACATTAAAAAAAAATATGAGCATAAGAGACTTCTTAAACACACACACAAACACACGAATCTTACTGGCCCCGAACTGTTGAATGGTATGTGCCTTAAAGAGGCATCTAACTTCTTTACGTATGTCTTATTCAAAATTGTCTTATTTGTTTGTTTGTTTTTCCAGCACAAGGCTTTTATTGGCGCTTATGACGATACACACTGCTTTGGGGGTGAGTTGTTTTAATGTTTCACAATGTCCAGATGATGCTGGCTGGTCAAATGGCAATAAAGGTCTCTTTGCCTGTGTAATTCAGGCAAAAGCTGGGTTTGTATGTGCAGCTAATTTTATGCATATTAGAGTTTTGCACAATTAGCTTACCAATATGTTTATGGGGTAGTTCATTCAAAAATTAATTATGTTGTCATTAACACCCTCATGTTGTTACAAACTAGTATAACTTACATGTAGTAACACAATTCTGACATTGTATACAAATTGTATACAACAAAGTATAATTTTGCACAGTTTTGTGTGATATGATAAATTATAAGCGATTGTTGGATTTAATCAGTGCGATTTACAGCAATGTCAGAACCTGAACAAAAGTAGATGTTTCTGGTAAAAATTAGTATATTGGTCATACTTCCAAATAGAAGAATCTATGATTCTGAATGCCAGTATCATCGACACGGTGACTGACAGCTACACACTCTCCTCAAACATTGTGTTCATCCACGCTGTGCTGTGTCAAGGGTGTCAAAGTAGAACTCGCGTAAAGTTGATAACTCCGCAAATAACTGCAATTGCAGATTTTGAACAGAGATGGCAACAAATCCCTTTTAGGCAAGTCATGCCACTCGGCCGCCATCTTGGCAATGCCTCCGGGCAGCTATTTCGGACTTGACAAGACCAGGCTCTATCTAAATGAATGGGTAGAGAGTCAGAACTGTACTTTCACTGGTCACCGGGACATAAAAACTGCATGTACTGTATAGAAACAGCAGTAAAATATGATAAAAATCGCTGAAAAAGTTTCATAACTTTGCCCCAAAATAAGGTTTAAAACGCCGTTTTCCCCAAAGGTTATACTTTACTGCGCATGCGCAAGGGTTCTCTCGCTCTCTGTCGCTTGCGCGCTGCACAGTTTGAAACACAGTATGTGCGCGCTCTTGCTCGCTCGCTCTAGATTCCGGGAGATTTGAAATAATTTGCGGGGATCAGCGAGCCGCTATCAATCTGCGGGAGACACCCGGAACTTCTAGGAGACTTGGGGTGTCTGATATTTACACAATGCACACACACACTGCATAGCAAATCTGCCGCCTTTTCAAACAGTAATGTGTTTAAATGTTTCCCGGCTTGACCGTTAAAAGCAGACGATTGGCTGTCCAGCGGGAGGGGCGGGGCATTCGCATACAACCGCCATCTTTGGTGTTACGGGTTTTCCCTATATGTTTGAATTAAGGATTGAGGAAGTGGCATGTCTCTATATACATAGTCTCTGCTAAAGGGTACCTCACATTAGCAATATTTCAACTAAATTTCTAAGAAAAAAAAAGGTCCATTGTCAACAGTGTAGCGCAGTCACGTGGTTCCCTAACTTTTTCTGCTAGGCCCCCCTTTTTTTGGAGAATAACATTTTCAAGTCTCATTTGCTTACAAAATCCTTGCAAGTAGCCGAGTAATAAGAGGGACAATTTTGTAGTGGGGACTTGTTTCACCCTGAAGAAGTTTATTTGGCCACCAAAGTGCTTTACATTTGCCTCACATTCACCCATTCACTCACGCATTCATACAACGACGGCGGTGTAAGTCATGCTAGGCACCATCCAGCTCATCGGGAGCAGCTAGGGTTAGGTGTCTTGCTCATGGACACCTCGACACTTGGTTCCTTCTGGTTTGTAGACAACCTACATGAACCACTGAGCCACTGCCGCCCCTTTACCTTATCTCTTAGCCAGACTGTACCCTACCTCTTAGACCGCCCCAGTTTTGGAACCACTGGTGTAGCGACGAATGAACACAAGAAGTCAATTTTAAAACCAAGCTGCTTTCTGTTGGTCAATGCGACAATTTTGCTTAACCAACTAGAACATGAATTGAAATGAGTAACAACTCCCGAACATGTGGATTCCCATTGAAATGCGGAGCCCCTATAGGGATGTGGTGATATAAAGATTATATTTCATATAATCCCGGCTCTACACACGAGAAACTTTGTGTTTGACATTTGCGATAAACTATGAAACTTTGTCCTCTAGGCCCTTAGTATTAAAATGACTAGATTTCTTCTGCAAAAGTTCACCATTGTGAATGTGATCGCAAATTAAGAAAGCATCTGCCGTTGTATAGGCGGTGAAGCAGTTCACTAGGTTTAGTCTAACGTCTGGTGTGACCACCTCTTTAACTGGATGGTAAGATTGATGTATTGGTCCTCTGGGTGTTTCATTGAGCTATGTTAAAAGAGATCTTAACTGGAGAACCAATATTTTGTTTTACATGCACTCATCTTTTGATTTCAATGGCATGAAGCAGCTTTTGAAGTAAAGCGTCACATGATCCAAAGGGGCTATGATGGCATAAGGGATCCAGAAATGTCTTTCATCACCAACCGCCCATGAGAAAAATAGTGTTGTGGGTCTAAAGTGTTTCAGGAATATATATTTATTGTTAGAAGAAACAGAGGATCCAAGTACAAAGGCAAGTTCTTGCAATAGTCTTTAATGAAGAACATAGGCAGTCTGTTCGTGCAATGACAGAGAACTGGAATAAAGCAGAGAGAGAGAGAGAGAGAGAGAGAGAGAGAGAGAGAGAGAGAGAGACAGACGATTAACACACTTTTATTTTGACTACAAGTATAAACAAACATTTGTTCTCCACAATATGATAACAATCAACCTTGTACATTGCATAAACAAATGAAAGAGATTCAATCTCTGCTCAAAAAGACAACTCACACTAACACTAGGATTAAGATGCACAACATGTTTGTTCAATGCATTCTCATCCTTGGGTGTCATATTTTTGAAATTGTGTCTAAATCTGATGGACATTGCACCCTTTAGCGTCAATATAACACGTTTCGGTTATGGGTAGGTTTAGGTCTGGGGTAGGGTTAGGCTTCTGGCCCATATACATCTGCGTCTCATTGACGCTAAAGGGTGCCATGTGTGCGTTGGATGTAGACACAAAATCAAAAGTGTCAGTATATGACCCCTTGGGATGAGACCGGGCTGGTTTGTTTGTTGCTAAAGATCCGTGTACAATCCTCCACTGGAGGTCACCAGTCCGCTGGTCGATCGGACGTTTGTACGGATACGCTAACTATCTTTAGGGGATGAGTCAGTACCAAAAACGTCTGTCAATTTCATTGAAAAAACCCAAGTCAAAGAATACAAATTAGAAACCTTCACACAGGTGACATACTGTAAAGGGATTTCATTCCCACAGACTCAAATCCATCCTTTTGCGGAGTTCTGGGGCCGTATTCACAAATAATTTTAAGGCTAAAAGTAGCTCCTAACTGGCGAATGTAGGAGCAACTCCTAAAAATAATGGGCGTGTCACTCCTGAACTTTAGGACTCCTAATTTTTTTCACTAAGAGTAATTCACGAAGCATTTTAGCCCTAAAAGTAGCACCTAAGTCTAGGACAGCTTAAAAGAAGTCGAGAGGACTCCTGAACTCACTAAAACCTATTCACAAAGGATTGTAGCGCATACCAGCGCCTCTCGCAGTCGTCCGGGGTCTGCGAACACAAGCAGGAATGATGCATTTATCTGCAAACAAATCCTCTCCCATGTCTCACGCTTAGTTTTGCTTGATATCCCATTGCCGAATTTCACTTTTATTATGTTTTTTCTAGCACTAACTGGGCCAGCAGCAGTAACTGATCCTGTGTCTAGTTGGGCTTGCTTTTCCATTTTGGCGAGTTCATAAACCACCGTCATTCAACTATATTACATTACTTCAATAGGAGCAACATGTCCTTGCTTTAAATAGTCTAGTTAGGCTAATAGAATGTCAATTAACCAAGCAAGTGTTAAAGGGATACTCCATTTTTTTTTTGAAAATTGGCTCATTTTCCAACTCCCCCAGAGTTAACCAGTTGAGTTTTACCGTTTTCGAATCATTCAGACGATTTTCTGATATTTAGAAGAATATCAGTAACCAGACATTTTCTGCTCACATTAACTACCATAGTATATTTTTTTCCTTCTATGGAAGTCAATGAGACCAGAAACTGTCTGGTTACTGATATTCTTCTAAATATCAGAAAATCGTCAGAATTGATTCGAAAACGGTAAAACTCAACTGTTTAACTCTGAGGGAGTTGTAAAATGAGCCTATTTCCAAAAAAGTGGAGTATCCCTTTAATGAAAGTGTCGTTTTTCATTATTAGGCAAGTGAAGGTTTTCATTAGGGTATTAGGCACCATTGACATATATAGCACCTAAAAACGCAAGACGCGCCGCATTCTCCCGGCGGTTGCACTCCGGTTGATTCTTTTCACGTGAACTACTTGCGCCTTCATATGGACGCGCTTGGAAAAAACGGACATTTAAAATAACGAACTTGAGCGTGCAAAAGACGCGATAAGTGAACACTGCAGGCCCTTAGGCTACCTTGAATAATTTCATTCATGACTTTTTTCTCTCTGCCTTTTTAGAATTAGGCTACACTTCACTGTGTTCTGCACAAACATGTCATTATATAGCCTATGCGTTTCTGATGACATTACTTTTTTTATTATTATTATTTTGTGTAGGACACAGACATATTTAGATGTCGTAATTCCATGATTTATTGCTGTGTAACGTTCCGCATGATGGCCCTGTCATCTAACAACCAATCACCGTGATCATTGCGAGGAAGCTCGTGCATGAGAATTGACGTCATCCATAGCAACAAAGACTCACTCTTAGTTTAGGAGTTGTCATTTTTCCTTACTAAGAGTAGGTCTGAAAGGCGTTGTGAATAACTTTTAAGAGAAAACTCCTCGCTAAAATATTATAGTGCGATTAAGGGTAAGATAAAATTCTTTGTGAATACGGCCCCTGAATGACTGTAGACCTTCCTGCCAGTCCCCTACAGCAGCTAATCAATTTTACTAATTTTGTGTTATTCTGTTCAAACGCAATATGAAGAAACTAATGAGTAATGTCATCTATACGATGTTGTAATTTGGATTTTGAAAAGACAACAATATGCTGCAATGTCCCATCTTCTTAGCGACAATCAGGGCCAGCTGATAAATTAAATTTATCCCATAGGAAGGACAGTAAAATATCTTTCCAATTGACAGATGCCTTGATCGAGGTTCTCGGTTCCTCTTTTAAAATGAATGCGCTGTCTACATCTTTTATAACATATGTAGAAGGGTGGAATCTATACATCTAAATTCTCCAGCGGCTGCCAATCTTTGTTTTAAACAAATTCAGCCCAAGTGCTCTTTGCACTTGGCCCACCCTGACAATTTAATTGGTCCAAACAGCTTTGGTTTAGGCGTGCTTCTCAACGGATCAAGTCCAGACCGAACTTCCCAACCTCAAATGTTGTAGATGGGGTTAAGTTCGGCTGGCATCCAGGCTAACTCGTCTGTCCATAAGGCCTCCTTTCAGGCGTCATCTAAGTGGCTAGAATCCAAAGGCGCAGATGGATACAGAACATTACTTATGAGGGCAGATGGATGGAGATTGCCATCATACCTTCACACTGAACAAAGAAGTGAGATAGTGCGGTACAATCGCTGAGAAGATCATCTACACTGATGCCCGTCCCTGCTTTTACGTAAGAAGAGAGGAATGCAGACATATTTCTAATGTAAACAATCCAACTAAATTGGGTTGTTCACTCAAAAAATGATATCATTTATTCACCTTTATTTTGTTCCAAACATTTGTGATTGTCTTTCCTCCATGAAATAAAAGTTTTCAAAAGATACAAAGCATGCAATTGCAATGGAAACTGAAATGTTCAAACTGCAAAATGGATGAGAGCACTATAAAAACATCACGAAAGTGACGTTCACTAAAGTCATAATAAGATTGCTTTTTTGTAATGAACCTTCCAAATTTAAGTCATTATTTACTAATATTTTTTTCCTCTATTGAACATTGAGGGCTGTTTCTTAAAAGCACTGTGAGCTACGTTTATAGTAAAGACCATTGGTGGTGCCTAATCTTTTGTGTTCCGTTGAAAAGGGAAAGCCATACAGATTTAAAACAATACAAGGTTGAGTTAATAATGACAGAATTCGATTTTTAAGTTGAAAGAATTGGGGAAATTAATGGTACGTTGTTAGCCTGGCAAACCAGACCTATCAAGATGTTAGGTCTGGGAACTCACAATTGGCGTACCTCAATCCGGGGGCGGGATAAAAGGTTGTCTTTCAATATCCCTCTGCACGCCATAGGATAGCGCTAACCAATCAGAGCGATGATGGCTGTGGCTGAGTGAGTCCCATGCGTTTTCCCCATGGTTTCTCTCCAGCGGAGCAAGTTGATATATTAAACTTTTGCTTTATCCGGTCGTCAAAACTCTGAACACATCTTCCTTTTTAAGAATGACTTAAGTTACGTTCTTAACTCCAAGTCATCCGAGTTGCGGCCAAAGCCGAATCGAAAGACCGCTGCTCGCCAGCTGCGTCTTGTTTGTTTTTAAGTATCAGGGAAATCACCAATGGAAATCACTGCGCTGAACCGTCACAACTCTGCCGTCATTGTGTTAAGCCCGCCCACCAACTCTATACACGATGTGATTGGCCAGACCAGAGTTTGGATTTTCCACTCCGAAAGTCAACGGAGAGTTGCTAGACCACACTTTGCAGCAAAATAATTTTTGCTGCCGCTACGGTGCGTCTAGATTTCTAGGCTAGTACGTTGTATTTCCTACACATATATAAGTCGTTTTGCCTAAGGCGTTCTGTCTGATTTTGGGTGAAGGGGGTCTGGGGTAAGGTTGTAAACCTGACAAAAATGACCAGGTGTCACAAAACAGGTGCTGCCTCACACACTTACACACACACACACACTAGGGAAAATGTATCAGAAATGCTTACTCATTTAGATGAATGACATGCACATGTCATTCATCTTATGAATGATTTTTTTTGTCTCACCCCATGAATGAGCGACTTCCAACTTGACGATTTACAGTACCAGCTAGACAAACAGCTAGATTTGATTGTTTCACAATTTTTGCTTGAAAAGTGAAAATTGGTTGCCAGATTTTGATGTTGCCAGATTTTGATGTTTACATGTTTGATTAAAACCTTTGGCCTCTAAACCAAAGTTGATCATTCTATGTCCTTCGAGGTCCATTTAGTTTAGCTCCAACCTTGATCACACTCACCTCCCAGTAACTTTAGAATAATGTTGAAGACATTGCTTAGCCCTTTCAGGTGTGTTTGATTACTGTTGGAGCTAATCTCTGCTGGAAAGTGGACCCCGGGACCAGAGTTGAGAACCTCTGCTGGGAGGAGAGAAAGGCCCCATTTACACTGAATGGTTCAAGTGACCCAACTCCGATTTTTTGTGGAACAGATCAGATATGACCGGTAAACGTGTAAGCAGGAAAAAAAACGCATGGATTCTGTTTTCTTAGATCAGTAATGTGGAAATAAATCAGATCGGCATACGTGCATTTGCCTGTGCCATGTAAGCAGACAAATCGGATATTCCCCAGTAAATGTGAGTCGTACATCATTAAAAAAGTGACGTCAACTCTGATGGGCACCACCAACTGAGATGACATGACTTAATAGAGGCGCGATGGAGGACGTAGGATACACACAGTGGAGTTTTTATGTTTTTTGAGTGTTTGAGGCGAAGAGTGCCGGCAAAAACGAAGGGTTGTTACAGAAATAAATCTGTGTTTGAAGACATTTCACAAGATACTGCGGAGGCACGGTTTTAAAGTGTTAGTTCACCCAAAAATGAAAATTCTGTCAGTATTTACTCACCCTCATGTTGTTCCAACCCCGTAAGACCGTCGTTCATCTTCGGAACACGAATTAAGATATTTTTGATGAAATCTGAGAGCTGGATCACTCCTCCATACTAGTCCATAGGCTTCTTGAGGAATTGAAACTTGCTGGCCTCAAAGTTATTAAAGACATCGTTAAAATAGTCCAAGTGACTACAGTGGCTCAATCTTAACTTTATCAAACGACGAGAACACTTTTTGTGCGCAAAATAACAACTTTATTTCAACTATTCATTTACTTCTCTCTCTGCCTTGAGTCAGGTTACTAGTTTAATAACGTAAGCTTCTGTAGTTGTACGTCACTCGCATCACACACATGACCAGCGTCAGCCAATAGTGAGCCTACATGTGACGTAGCTCTACGCTATCACACTACGTTAACTGACTAGAGGCGCATAGAGAAGGAAGTGAATAGTTGAAATTAAGTCGTTATTTTTGTTTGTTTTTGCGCACAAAAAGTATTCTCGTCGCTTGATAAAGTTAAGATTTAGCCACTGGAGTCACTTGGACTATTTTAACGATGTCTTTAATAACTTTTCAAGGCCGGCAAGTTTCAATTCTCAAGTTGCCTATGGACTAGTATGCAGGAGTGATCCAGCTCTCTAGATTTCATCAAAAATATCTTTATTTGTGTTCCGAAGATGAACGGGGGTTGCAACAACATGAGGGTGAGTAAATACTAACAGAATTTTCATTTTTGGTCGAACTGAACCCTTTAAAGGTGCCATCTGGATTTCTAATTCAAAAAATATTCCATAACAGATGGGGGCAGTATACCTCCAGATATTGAGTTGTGCCGTGGCCGCACTCTGGCGTCTTCAAACAACACAAGCGAGTACTGTTTTGCTCTTTTTCTCACGCATATTATTCAAATCAGTAGACACGATAGTAAAGGGTTGGAAGACCGCAGTTTCGCGTGGAGCATTTGGATATTTTTAGAGATCAGAGACTCAATGAACAACATCTCAACACTAAATGATGAAGACCGTCTCATAGACGCCTGTCCCAAAAACAAGCTGGTGCATTTCGACGATATGGGTGGGAAAATAAAACCCTGGGCTATTATTTGAAGTTTACGGTATTCGTTTTGTTCATATTACACTTTTATTGTTAGTTTGAATTAATTTGACAGACAGCATTCACTAATGTTGATCAAGCTAGTGCCACTCAGAGCTGCCAACTCGCCAACACACGCAATTGACACTTAGCAAGCAGGTTAGTTAAGCTCTCAGATTCTGTCAATTTCATTACGCAATTCAAACTATAAATACCGTTTTGGCGCTTGTACATGTTACACCACAGATCCCTAGCACACGTGAACCGATCATCTCTACTAGCTAATGGTAAAAGAACATGAACACTGTTGAAAGATACAGTATGCTACAACTTACCAAAATGTATTCCTCATGCATGTCGACCAATCGGTTTTTGAACTCTTCCCTGAACTGAAATGTAGTAATCGGCTGTATTTCCACACGACTGACTTCAGGTTCAAAGTACACACACACATAAGACGCGCCACTTACTCGTCTATTGCAGTGTGCGGCTGGTGTTTATGTTGCCCGCCCGCATACCGCCTCCCATGGCCGAAACTGGTATTACGACACCTGACGGGCCGGGGCTAGTAATTTAGCATGCTAATTTAGGTTTATATCTCGGCAGCACTATAACTTTTCAGTTTTTTAATGACATCATTGCACTTATTTCTTCTCATTCTTTTGATGCGTGTAGCTCATTTTCTGTATATTTTTACCTCAATTACTACAGATGGCACCTTTAAAGGCTTGTGGTTAAGGGCTCTCCTCTTTTTCTTCCGCCGTATGAGACCAATGTTTTGGCGACTTTGACTTTTAAAAATATTGTGGAAAGAAAAACACTGCATAATTTTATTTGCATCTGCATCCATTGCATTTTGTGCTGTTTTACTCCCTTTTCCGGGTTAGAACGTCTACATCTGGTAGTTTCAGTAGTGTATAGTCTAAATTCAAAAATTGGATACGGGTCACTTTTAAAAGATGATGTAAGCGGGGTGTCAAAAAAGTCTGATATAGTCAGAAAATCGGATTTGGGTCTGAAGACCTGCAGCTTAGAGGGAGATCTGGATAGAGTGTAGAGATTTATCTGTTGTACTTTCTCTGATTGGCTGTTTGGTCAACATCCTGTCGGAGGTGAAGAACCTCCTACAGGTATGGAGAAGAGCAGATATATGGGGGAAAGAAAGAGCAAGATTTAAACACATCCAGATGTCCCAATACATAAGTTATTACATTGGTGACATACTGTGAAGAAATGGGAAGGAGTCCAAGAACGGATATCCAGACCTTGAAAAGTCATGAACTTGGAAAATGAAAATGAAAAAGGAAATTAATATTTTTGCAGTGTGTATTTTCATTTTTTGTAGCTTTGCTTTGCTCTAAAATACACTACTGTTCAGAATGTTTCATGTTTTTGATAGAGCCCTCTTAAGCTCACAGAGGCTACACGTATTTGATAACACAGTAAAATCAGTTACAGTAATTTCTAAATATTAATTATTAGACATTATTACAATTTGTATATTTAAAATTAGTTTTTTTTATTGTAATATATTTTAAAATGTCATTTATTCCTGTGATCAAATATGAATTTCTGCTTCAATTCTCCAGTCTTCAGGGTCACATGATCCTTCAGACATCATTATAATATGAAGGATATGTAGCCCATAAGTGGTTTGTCAATGTGGCTTTGGTGTGGCTTTTACTTAATTTTAATACTGTTGATTTGCTGGCTTAAAAAAAAAACTAGCATTGTTAACTTACTGTTACATTGAGGAGAAAATATGAGTTATCTTAAGCTAAAAAAACACCAAATAAACTTCTAAAACTGGTTTTATCGTGCAGGTGAGGCTAATCCCAGTGTTTTCAGTTGGTTACAAATTATAGATATTTTAATAATCTGTCCTTTGTAATGCCATGCCACCAAATATCCCTTAAAACCAAACTCAAACTCAACATCACTTAGAGAGAGAAAAATAAAACAGGATCGGATTTAACTCAATCTCAGATAATTTAAGATTGGCGATGGGATAGTGCGCAATACAGGTTACATGAGGTAAAGAGGATTGGAAAAGAGGGAGCAAGACAGAAAAAGTGTGGGAATAAGTGAAGCGTGTCTCTGTCATGCACCAACCATCGTGCCCTAACTCTGTAATCTCACACATCTGATTTGGAGTGAAGCGTGCGGTTATGCTTGTCATCCAGTCAGCATGGACCATCTCAAGCCATGAGTTGATGTCATAACCCAGCATTTAACCATTAACTCTGGTGTAATTCACAGCCCCTATTATGTGCGCACACACACACACACACCCATACATGAAGCAAATAGTTGAGATCAGAAAAATATGAGCAAAGAAGGCTGCAGTAAAAATAACTCTGCAGTATTTCCCCAGTATATTCACATTGTCCCACAATTACTACCTGTTTAACAGGAGTATAAATTAGGTAACATACAATCACTCTCTCTCTCTTCCCTGAATTACTTTGTAAAATATTGTATGCGCTTGCAGGAGTTTGTGACTTGTTGCATGCATCATTGTTTGCCCTTCAGACTCCCACTTGTTTATGTTGTGAGAGATTGTCCTTTTGCACTTTCGGTAAATTTTAACACACTATGTATCCCCTTGCCAAAAAATTTTTCTTTCTTTTTTTTTTTTAAGCCTGGTTAAAGTGTTCTGGGGAAAAAAGTTTTCAGTGTACTTTAAATGGACAGACTTCTAGAGGCAAATGTTTTAAATGAGATTTTCTCATTTTCATTTTTCTTCCAAAGTAGCTTAGAAATTAGAAATCTGGCAACGCTTTTCATCTTCAGAATCAGAAAGAGCTTTATTGCCAAGTGTGCTTGCACACACAAGGAATTTGTTTTGGTACTGAGGCTTCCAGTGCACATATACAAATACAATGCTAAACATAGTAATTTAAATTATAATTAAAAAATATAATAATAATATTATGAGCGTATTTACAGTGTTTTTAAATATTATAAATTATATAAATATCACCTGAGTTAGAGATATAACACTTAACAGTGGGAGTATTGCACTTAAAGTTCCCGTTCTTCATGTTTTTTAAATTTTTTTCAAGCTTTGATTGTGTTTACAGTGTGCAATATAACATGTTCATGTTTCGTGTGTAAAAAACAGTATTTTTCACACAATTTACTTATCTGTATACCGCTGTTTTCACTGTCCAAAAAACGGGCCGATGACTTCCTTGCTCTATGAAGTCCCCTTCAAAAATACACAACGAGTTCTGATTGTGCCAGCGGTTCCTGTGTTGTGATTGGACAGCAGCTTATCACACATTGCCCGGAAAGGTTACCCCTTTACCATATCAATATGAGCCTGAATCAGACCCAAGAACATTAGATGAAGAGAATCGATTAGAACCTGTGGGCGGAGATTAGTCAAAAAACTGTTCTTGTTACGTCATTAAAAAAAGGAACTAGAGGGGTATAGTCCAAACAGGACGTTGGTGTATTACGACATTAAATGCAAATGAGCTGCATATCCGTACATTTGAATCAGAATATATAAATAGTCTCTGATCAGACCCAGATGACGAAGAGACTCCGGCAGAATAAACACAAATGAGAATGGACCAGTACGTCTCTGTATGGTTATTTGATACATTTATGTTTATAGAGTTGAAATCGCGTCCCCTTTGAATTAATGGATGTGCAACACACACAAACACTAACGTTGGTGCAATTTTTTGAAACTACAAACACATACTGTGGTAAAGTTTGCTATGTACAAGCAAAATTGCATTTATGCGAGGGACCTGTTGTATCATGTTTACTTACAGAACAAGAACATATATGCAGTTTTTAATACAATATCTTGAAAAAAATATTTATAAATGTCTGGTTACACACTATACAAACAAGGTTTAAATTATATACACAGACATCCTACGACGACGACAACATCTTTAGACGCATTTGTTGTGAATTGGCTGACATCGACTAAAATTACTATTTGCTCAAAAATCATAAAATACACTTACTGTACGTTGGATCGCAAACAGTAGACGGCGATCCACACTTGAGGATTAACTTTGAAGCAATACCTGCTTTCAATTGACCCTCGTTCACAAAACAGTCAGTCAGAAAATGATTTGCTCAAACAAACTTATTTATGAAGGAAAGGCGCCACTTAAACTTCCAAAATGCAATACATCCTCAGTGTTTTCATTGAGTGTGCGTTTTTGATTGCATGTACAGTTTATCACTCCATCTTTTCCTTTTTTTCCACCTCCTAAAAGACATAACATGCCTGACCTGAACATCCTCTTACTATTGTACGTAATGTACTCTTTTCAGTCTGACCCTCCTCTCTTTTTCATGTTTTGTCTCTTTCTCTTTTTTTCTCTCTGTTTTGGTCTTTTATTATCTCTGTTTACATTCCTGCAAGCTGTCCTGTTGCTCTAACAGTAGAGCATTGATGCTTGCAACACCAAGGTTGTGGGTTCAATTCCCTGGAAAAGCAATAACTGATAAGAATTTAAAATGTGTACCTTAAAATGCAATGTAAAGGTTTAGCGTTTTAGGAAACTGTTGGGTATCGGTACTATCGCTATCCTAATCTCGGTCCTTTAATGTACGTCAGCTGTCACTCAGGTGTTGTGCAGTAGGTGGCGATATGCACATTCAAGTGGGTTTGCCAACCGCCATTAAAAGGAAAAGAAGCTCAAATGTGTTTTCCTCATAGACAGTATAAGAAGTGGACAGAGCGATCTCATTGGAACTCCATTGAGACAAGTGAAGCCCGTTTTTTTTTTTTTAGCACTTCCATCCCTGACGCGCAGACTCAAACAGAGCTTGACGACGTAGATGTGACGTGAGCAACCCGTCTGTCTTCTAGTGCCTGTGGCATAAGAAATTTTAATCATTCCCTTCCGAAACTTGCAGAGGCGGAGAGTGTGAGTAGGAGTTGTCCATGAGCTAGGAGCAGGAGAAACATTTGCTAGGTATTCTGATTAATTATTTTGTCATTTTGCCTCCACGTTTCGCCGATTGCCTTGCGAGCTTCTCCTCCTGTTTATACGGTAATCTCTCTACTGTGCGACATCGTTAGCCCACTTTTAGCCTACTTTAATCGTTAGCCTTCTACGGGGCCATAACATAAGCTACAAGGTAATGGAGCATTTTATACATTGTCGTGTTTCTTTAGAAATTAATAAGGACTAATGGAGTCTTCAAACGCCTCAGATGTAAAGTTATTCGCTGTCAAGAGACGCCAAAATGAATGGGAGTCAATGGAAATGCTAACGCAAGTGAAGTTCTGCTACAAGATGGCAGCTCCCGCGTGGCTTCAACTTCCGGTCGATGGATTACCCCCTTGGTTTTCCTAAGCATGAGAACCAGTAACTGCCTTCCAATTCTGCGGCTCAATCATATGAAGGATACAGACTGGTAGGAATAAGCGTTGTTAAATGGGATGGTCTAGCCTACGGAAGACTGTTCTTTATGAGAGGCAGTAACGTTTGTATTGGACTTTTTTGAAAGTTATATTAAACTGTCTGAAAACATAATAGGGTTCCCAGAACTAAATGTTTTTTTTTTTCTTTTTTCTTACACTACTAAACAAACCAAGCGAAGCAAACTTCAAATGTGAACACACACCCTAAAGATGTTCACCATGGTCCATTTCTGTATGTAATTGAGTATTATCTATAATCTATAGATAATAGATAATAGTGTGTGTATATGTGTATATATGTGTGTGTGTGTGTATATATATATATATATATATATATATATATATATATATGTGTATATATATATATGTGTGTGTGTGTGTGTGTGTGTGTGTGTGTGTGTGTATATACAGTATGTGTATATATATATGTGTGTGTGTGTGTGTGTGTGTATATATATATATATATATATATATATGTGTGTATATATATATATATATATATATATATATATATATGTGTATATATATATGTGTATATATATATATATATATATATATATATATATATATATGTATATATGTGTATATATATATATATACATACAAACCGAGCATCAGTATGGGGAAGAAAGGTGATTTGAGTGACTTTGAACATGGCATGATTGTTGGTGCCAGAAGGGCTGGTCTGAGTATTTCAGAAACTGCTAATCTACTGGGATTTTCACGCACAACCATCTCTAGAGTTTACAGAGAATGGTCTGAAAAAGAAAAAACATCCAGTGAGCGGCAGTTCTGTGGGCGGAAATGCCTTGTTGATGCCAGAGGTCAGAGGAGAACGGCCAGACTGGTTCGAGCTGATAGAAGGGCAACAGTGACTAAAATAACCACCCGTTACAACCAAGGTGGGCAGAAGAGCATCTCTGAACGCACAGTACGTTGGACTTTGAGGCAGATGGGCTACAGCAGCAGAAGACCACACCGGGTGCCACTCCTTTCAGCTAAGAACAGGAAACTGAGGCTACAGTTTGCACAAGCTCTTCGAAATTGGACAATAGAAGATTGGAAAAACGTTGCCTGGTCTGATGAGTCTCGATTTCTGCTGCGACATTCGGATGGTAGGGTCAGAATTTGGCATCTACAACATGAAAGCATGGATCCATCCTGCCTTGTATCAACGGTTCAGGCTGGTGGTGGTGGTGTCATGGTGTGGGGAATATTTTCTTGGCACTCTTTGGGCCCCTTGGTACCAATTGAGCATCGCTGCAACGCCACAGCCTACCTGAGTATTGTTGCTGACCATGTCCATCCCTTTATGACCACAATGTACCCAACTTCTGATGACTACTTTCAGCAGGATAATGCGCCATGTCATAAAGCTGGAATCATCTCAGACTGGTTTCTTGAACATGACAATGAGTTCGCTGTACTCAAATGGCCTCCACAGTCACCAGATCTCAATCCAATAGAGCATCTTTGGGATGTGGTGGAACGGGAGATTCGCATCATGGATGTGCAGCCGACAAATCTGTGGCAACTGTGTGATGCCATCATGTCAATATGGACCAAACTCCCTGAGGAATGCTTCTAGCACCTTGTTGAATCTATGCCACGAAGAATTGAGGCAGTTCTGAAGGCAAAAGGGAGTACAACCCGTTACTCAGCATGGGGTACCTGATAAAGTGGCCGGTGAGTGTATATGTATGTTCATGAAGTTGAGACACCGCATGGGAAGATTCTCGGTGACCCACACCATTCCCATTCTAAAATTAGCTAACATTTGTTCGGGATGTGATCAACCCAAATTATGAAGAAACAATATAACTTGTCTCCCTTCATCTGTATGATAATTAAGCCATTTTGGGGGATGGGCTCATTCTAAAATATATTTTGGAGTGGAATCTAGTCGAGGCAGACTACAATTTCTTACAATACAGTAGTCTTTATTCAAACAAACAAAAATGGCATCCTTTGTCCTTGATAACAGCTTGCATTCTTGCATTCTAACAACATGCTAAAACTATTCAGAACACAAATATACTATATGCTATATACAGTATGCAAATATATAGCAACTCTGTGGAAACCAGCCAGAAGACATTAGCATTGCGATAGCACTTCCTACATGCACACACCTCTCAACAATAAGTGTAATCTAAGGAAAACACTAAACACAAGCAATGAATATTGTCTTCTGAACCTTCAAAATATGGAATTTATGTACAATAGTAAAGGTAGAGTTTCCATTTTAAATTGCTAGTGTATGAGTCTGTGTGTATGAATGTGTTTTACTCCATTCTTGACACTATATTTCTGTGTTTCAGGGGACAAGACCGGAAGAGTGCGGAGGTCCGAGACTGCAGCGTCTGTCAGTGTTTCCCTCCAAAAGGAGAGAGGGTAGGTCTTCTCTCCATTACACTGTTTTGACTTTGTGGACATTATGACATCATAGACACTGTGTGATATAACATCTTCATTTTGACACCAAGCAACATTGTGACATCCCAAAAATATGCTAGTGTCTGTTTTCAAAGTTGTCCAGCTGTTCCCGGAAGGCCGGGTTGTTAGACACAGGGTGTTTTTGTTTGTGTGGCGAGGCATGATGTCTCCCCCTGTTACAGGAGCTCTTTAATCTCATTAATGTCTCACCATTATCCTAATTATTCAGTTTTTCGCACAACATTTAGCACATGTTCACTGCACTCACACATGCACTGGCACACTGACCTAGTTTTTTTGTCAGTGGTACATGCCTGTACCTGAGCAGCTCCAACCAGGTGTTGGCATAGAAAGGGGGAAAAGATTAAACACGTTAATGAGTATTTCAGAGGCACGAAGGCGTCACCTCGATTAAGTGCAGTTTTACAATGGAATGTTACTGTGTGTGTGTGTGTGTGTGTGTGTGTCCATGTGTGTGTGCGTTTCAGGTGTGCTTGGTTTTCAGCAATGTCATTATGCTGTCAGTTCATATATTGTCAGCCAACCAGCTATCCTTATCCTCCTCCTCTACAAAAATAACTCTAAAGAATTGACTTCTAACAATAAATAACAGCTTTTGATTGGCTGTGTTCACCAAGGCTCCATTTATTTGATAAAAAATGCAGAAAAAACTGTAATATTGTGAAATATTATTATGGTTTAAAAGAACAAATTTCAATTTGAATACATTTGAAAATGTAATTTTTTCCTGTGATGTCAAAGCTGAATTTTCAGCATCATTACTGCAGTCTTTAGTGTCACATGATCCTTCACAAATCACTCTAATATGATGATTTTATGCTCCAAAAACATGTATGATTATTATCCATGTTGAAAATAGTTTTTTACATTTTTATTTCAGGATTCTTTGATGAATAGAAAGTTCAAAGAACAGCCTTTATTTAATTAGAATCTTTTCTAACATTATAAATGTATTTACTGTAACTTTTGATCAATGTAACCCATCCTTGATGAATAGAAGTATTGATTTCTTATTTATTTCCCCCTAAAATAAAATACAAATTCTTACTGACCCCAAACTTTTTAAAGGGTAGTGTTTAATGTAACAAAAGCTTTCCATTTCAGATAAAAGCTGTTCTTTTGAACTTTCTATTCATCAAAGAATCCTGAAATAAAAATGTAAAAAACTGTTTTCAACATGGATAATAATCATACATGTTTTTGGAGCATAAAATCATCATATTAGAGTGATTTGTGAAGGATCATGTGACACTGAAGACTGGAGTAATGATATCAGAGGGATAAATTACATTTTAATATATATTAAATTAAATATTGTGTTTTTTTCTTGTGCAGCACTTTCTACAACTTTTGTTTTTTAAAATGTGCTATATAAATAAAAATGGTATGGTATATTAACATAAAGTCATTTTAAATTGTCATAATATTTCACAATATTACTGTGTTTTTTGTGTATTTTTTATCAAAAAAGTGCAGCCTTGGTGAGCAGAAGAGACTTCTTTTAAAAACATAAAAAATCTTACCGATCTTAAACTTTTGACCGGTAGTGTGTGTATGTATGTATATGTCAGAGTGTCAGTGAGAGGGACTAACATTAGTATCAACATTACAGCAAAATCCAGACACAGTGTTTTGATGCCAAACAGATGTTGTTTGATATTTAAATGGTGGATAAAATATCTGGCTCCACAATTCATAACTCAAATATAGTTCACGTTAGCTACACCATCAGCAAAATTTACAGCTGCCTGAATAACAACATCCAGATTCTGGCAATTACCGGTCATTTTTTCTTAATTTTTAGGTTCACACTTCATTTAAAAACTGCAGTGGCAACTTCATAATCATAATTCAAAACTTCATAATGTACAGAGATTTGGGACAGCCCCTTCAATTTCACTTACAAAGCTGGACAAATATTATGTGAAGCAGGATGAAGAGTTAATGTGGGTGTGAGTGAACAAATAAACCAAAATGGATATATGTACTGCATTTGAATGACAGGCAGAGACGAGCACGGATGTAAGGATGTATAGGTGTGTGTGGCAGAGTGAGAAAGTGAATGTGTCCTTGCAGAAGGTTTTTAAGTCAAAATAATAGTCTTTAGGACAAGAGCGACAAATTTATGGCAGCCTCGTAAAGCCCAGCAGCCCAATTACAGTTCAGAGCGCAGTTACAAGAGTGTGCACAGCTGCTTGCAGACCCTTCTAGAGCACACACACTAACAGATAAATTATGTCACTTATCTGTATTGAAAATATTTCTCATAACTGTCATTTTTTGTCTTTTTTGAACCAATCGTCAGACGCTAACAGTCTATGCTTACACAAATTGTCATACTGTTAAGATTTCCTCATTGGTCTAGGGGAGGAAAGCAACCACAAAAATGGATGGTGGTGAAATTAATGTGAAAACATTCGGGGTCTGTAGATGGGGTGGCTTCATGCTGTTGCTCAACAACCCAAATAACCATTTCATATTTCATGAAAGAAAGTAGTTTGTATTAACAAATTAAGCAAAAGAAAAGAGGGGTATCAGATTCAGAAGGGGTTCTTGCCATAACAACATAATCAGTCTCCTTATTTTAAACTAAATGAAAAGTAAACAAGAGTACAGCAAAATAAGCTAACTCCCTTGCTAATATAAACAGCAGAAAAAGTCAAGTTTAAGGACATGACAATTTTGGACTGGAACGCAGAAAGGGAGAGAAACAGCATAGCTTTGGCACACACAAACAAAACCTTTATGGTGCGTTCACACCGGACGCGAATCAGCGCGTCAGGCGCGAATGATTTCAATGTTAAAGGCCAATTTAAGGCCAATTTTCCGCGTCTCATACCGCGTTCCTTCGCCGTAGCTTGACGCGCACCTCCTCAAAAATGTAACTACAGAGTCGCGACGACGCGTTCCGCAAGATCTGTGATTGGTCGGCTAGGTAGAATCGCATTTCCTCCTACACATTTCCGCACGTACCTTCTCACGCATTTCCACACGTACCATCTCCTCCGACGTCTTCTCTCATTTCTGCCTTTCAGTTTTAGTAATTTCCCTAAAATTAACTGTTTTTCCACCTCAATAAGCTCCAACTCCAACATGATCCGCTCTATTTCAGGCTTGTAGTAACCTAGCCGCAACTCGAGGAATCTAAACAGTGGAAGTGGAACATTAAAACCCTCCGCCGCCAACTCAGCGTTTCGGAGCAGTACTGAGAGCAACCAAGACCTGCACGCAGAAGTATAAATGCTCACAGCGGCGTCGCCTACGTGCGTAGCCAAAGTATAAATTGGCCTTGAGTCAATGCAAACACGCGCTACGCACGTAAAAATTCCTGCGGTGCAAATGAGGCATAGAGCATGGCGCGGAAGACGCGAATACTCCTCATCTGCACGTCAAGTTCGCGCGAATTCAGCGTCTGCTGCATTAAGCGCGAATGATTTAGTGCCATTTGTGCATTCACGCATTTGATGCGAATTCGTGTCTCGCCAGAGTTGAAAAATCTGAACTTTGGCGTCAAATTGGCGCCGCGTTAACCAATCAGGAGCCTAGCTGCTTGCTCACGTGGTAAAGTATCTGGATGCTTCAATAAATTATTTTGTAATATGGCTAAATGCATGGTGGGATTACGCACAACAAAGCAAATATTTTATCACTTAACTTTATTTCTATATACGAGACATGTTCATTTTGTATTGAATGTTATTATTCCATATCTATATGAAATAGTATTATGATGTAAAGACAACCAACATATGTGCATAAATTCATGTCTGGACATGAAAGAGAAAAAATCACAGGACAGGTTAATGACTTGCTGGCTCTATTTATCATCAAAACAAAAATAAATGACAGCTAGATTAGATGGATGAGGGCGAGGGTGATCCTTGCTCCGATGCGGGACAACAGGTCATCAAACTGGACGCATGACAAATACATAGCGTTAACTCTCTCTATGAATGCTCAGTCGACATAAAAAAATGGCCGCCAACGGATTTCCAATTCACGTAAAAGCAAAAGTTTGAAGCGAAATAAAACGCAACACGTAACAAAACGTAACAAAACAAACAACCAAATACACCAAATAACCAAATGATACAAGGAGTCCATAATTCATGAATAAATGCACACCAAAGACACCCATTAGGAAAAAATCATAACAAAATTTTCTTAAAAGATATTTTCCACGATTCACAAATAGCCCAAAATATGACCCTTGGGTGCACAAAGACGACTACTATAACCAAGCATGTCATTGGGGATTGTTATTCTGAAAGTCTAAAGCCTGGAACACACCAAGCCGACGATCTGCCGTTTTTTGTGTGTCGGCCGAATACGTTTTCTCTGTGTTCCGCACGGTTCCGTGCCGTTTGCTGAAAATAGTCCTCGTCGCCTTTGTTTCGCCTGATTCGACGTGTTGAATCGGCGCGGGCCGTTGGGAAAAGAGAGATCTCTGATTGGCTGTTCAGCTTAGTGAAAAAGTCAGTGCACGAGAATAAAAGCAAAACAGCAAGCAAAGAAGTCAAAACGGTAAAGATACAAGGATGTTCTAATGTAATGTCTTCTTACCCGAGTGTTCCTTGGCGAATATTTCAATATTAACATGAGCGGAGTGGAATAAAGTAGGACTGATATTCAAAACGGTAAGCATGCGCTGCTTTGTTTACGGTATGTGTATCTGCAGCCGGCAGCGTCGGTTTTCCTTTTTGAATGACGAATATTGAGCTAATATCTGCAGAAGACAGTTGGCTCATTACACGCAGGCGCAGAACGCACATTCTACCTGTAGTTCTCTCAGTGTGTTCAAGTGCAGCTTTTTACCCCGACGAGAGCGGACGAGATGCGACAACACAGTCGGCTTTCATAAGCGCAAGTTCGTCAGACGTCGGCTTGGTGTGTTCCGGGCTTAACAGAAATTGTTAAAAGCAAGAAATTCAGTGTTTTGATTGACGAATCACATGACATAGGCAATGTAAAAACGCTGTGTGTAGTTGTTCGTTGTTGTTTTTTTTTTAATGCAAAATAAGAATAAAGAATTTGAAAGAAATGAATACTTCTATTTAGGAAGCATTAAATTGATCAAAAGTCAAAGTAGAGGTATTTATAATATCACAAAATATTTCTATTTCATATAAATTCTGTTATTTTGAAATTTCTATTCATCAAAGAATCCCCCAAAAAATCACATTGATTTCTAAAGGATCACATGACAGTGAATACTGGAGAAATAATGCTGAAAATACAGCTTTTCCATCAAAGGAATAAAATACATTTTGAATCAAATTAAGGCCCCGTTTACACGAGAACGATTCCGGGTGAAAACGTAAAAATATTTTATCGGATGTGCCTTTCGTTTACATGGCGACGGCGTTTTGAGGCTTAAAAACGCAAAAAGTGAAACCACCCTCCAGAGTGGAAATCTTAAAACGCTCCACCGCCATGTTCCCGTGTAAACGGTAAAACGCAAAAGTATGCTTGACAGTGACGGTTGTACGCAGGTGCGTGGACTTGGTGGTGTTGTAGTATGCACTCCTAGCCACCTGAAGTGCATACTACATTGAATTTCACACACTTTTGCGTCACCATTTGCACCGGATTTCCCACACAAAACGCTCGTCTAAATGCAGAATAAAAGTGATGGCGCAAACGCCACTTTTGCGATTTTCTCTTTAGAATCGTTTCCGTGTAAACATAGCCTAAAAAAGAGAACTCTTCTTTTACATTATAATAATATTTCACAATATTACTTAAATAAATGCAGTCTTGGTGAGCATAATTAAAAAATCTAACCCTAACCCTAAACCTTTACCATGACATGTTGCTTACTGCTTCACACAAAATCTTTAAAAGATTATGCAGTATGTAGTAAACTAGTGTTCCATGTTGACCATATCCACATACTGAGTCTTAGTGAAGTAATAAGCAGTAATCTGCATAGAGGAATAAGCCTTCTAACCTATAACAATGGACCCAGTTGTATTACTTTTTCTCTCATGTCTTAGTTCTGTTGTTCCAAAATGAGGCCTGTCACCACAAGTTCACATGCCTCAGGCCACATGCCTGCTAGTCTAGTCTCTGACCTCTGAACTATTAAGGTATAGCTCAGTGTCTGTGCATTTGTGTGAGAGTACGAGTCACTTTCTCTGGCTCCCATCATCACAGAGTCTGTTGATTTGGAGATACTAACAGCTTGTTCTTTCTTTAATGAAAGGTGTGTGTCCTTGCATGTACAGTACCAATGTTTTTTTTTTGTGTGTGTGTTTTACTATAAATAATAATAATATCTATCATGTCACATATCTTTCTCTGAGTGTTCACTGCTGGGACACAGATGACATAGCTGCTAAGTATTCAAGTATATCTAATTGAATTAAATGGTCTACCTCAGCTTTTTTGAATTCTAACTTTGTACTTTGGTCAGTGTGTCACGCGTGTTGGTCTTAGCGGAAGTCTTAAATAGGAGATTATGGGAGGATTTTGAGGACATTTGCGTGGCTGTCATTAGAACGGTGGAATGTTTGCATGAAGGGGATTATGGGGTCTTGTAAAAGCAGACATTCGTTCACCGGAAATATCTCCTTTTTTCTATCCAAAGTAACTTGCATTAAATGCAAGGTATACATTTTATCAGTCCATGCACTCCCTAGGAATCAAACCCATGACCTTATGTCAAGTCACCATTGTAGTCTATATATTTTTTATAGAAAATTATACTTTCATCCTGCAAGCTTAAATTGATTAAAATGGGTTTAATTGAAATGTTTTTATTTTTATGGTGATTTCCACAAAACTATTAAACTGCACAACTGTTTTCAACATTGATAATAATAAAATGTTTCACTTCCAGTGTTAAGTAGCCTATTACAACCTGAACAGCTCTATTGATCTTTAAATGAGTTTAACATGTGAATACATGTCTGTATGGTTCAGGAGTCGTGTGTTATGGTGTGGACAGCTGTATTTTGCTGTGTAAGGCCTAATCGTAAAGCAGAGATGTATGGATGTGTGTGTGTGTTGCTAGGGGAATCCATTGAGTCTTTAGTAATTATCACAGTCAGTGCTTTTACTGAAAGACTGTGAACACCCTCATCACACACTGATCTAGCTCTGTCACAACCACTGAGTGCATGCTGCTTAACTCACACATATTCTCATACTTGTTTAACATCACAGTCAAGCAGAATTTGATCCAATGTATCTCTTTCTCTTCTTTTTTTATTTTTAAAACGTTTGTCTTGTTGGAAGATAAATATTGCACCTACATACTGCATACTAATTGTTTAAAAGTTCAAAAGAAGTCTCTTATGATCACAAAGTAGCATTTATTTTATAAAAAAAAAAGTAAAAACAGTACCTGTGAAATATTAATATACTTTTAAATTATATAATATAATTTTCTCCAGTCTTCTGCATTGTTAGGGGTAATGCATTGCAAGTAAAGCGAGTTATGTGATCAATTTTTTTTTCAAGTAACTACAGTAACAGATTACTTTGACCTTTAAAATATCTGAGTTACGTTTTAAAGAAAAAACTCATGTTTCTTTGTTTTTACATTTGTTGACTGACTTTGCATTTTCTTCAGCCTGAGGTCAGTTTAAAGCATCCATGCTGAATAAAACTATCAATATCTTTCACAAAAAAAAAATCGTACAGCCCTGAAACCCGTTGAACGGTAGTGTATGACATAATTACATAAGATTTACACTTTCTTTTATACATTGTTGTTCTAGCAACATTAAATAAATGCAAAGTAGGGAATGAAAATGTGTCATTGCTTTGAGCAATAACTACACACATATTTAGTTTAGTTTAGATCTTTACTTAATGTCTTATTGACTTTTTTACTCACTGCCAGTGCTGTTCTATTGTCTCTGATCAAAGTAAGATCCAGTGCCTTTCAGGCCAAAACGTGTCATGAAAAATGCTTGTTTATGAGTGTGCGTTTGCATTAATAGAGCATGAAACTGTTTGGCTTTGTTGGCTCAAGATGTTGACAGGAGGAAGAGAAAGAGAGAAAACGTTCCTGGTATTTTAATTTAAAGTGCTGAAACTGTCACAAACCAGCTGTGGGAAGAACCTACAATTAGCATCCTTTCCTCCAATTCAGGGAGGCTGTGTGTGCGTGCACCGCTTTCAGTCAAATATTCTGAAACATGTGCCAGGACATTTTGTAATATTTTGGTTGATTGTATATTAAGGGTGGGAATCTTTAGGCACCATCAACTCGCATTAGGCACCATTTTTCTCGCATTAATTAATTTGTGTGCCAACTTGCACGCACAGGGGTATAACGCTGAATCAGGTCCTTAATATAGGGCGGTGCCTGATCATGCAAAGCTCTGAAAACTAAAATCAAAATTTTAAAATGTATCCTATAAGACACTGGTGGCCAGTGAAGGCCAGTAAAGGAGAGGAACGGAGACGCCATGTTGGAGTGATCTAACTGTATAGGAATCTCGCTAGTGATCTTTGAAGTGAAACTAAATGGAGTGGAACACTGGTGGCGGCAGTGGCTCAGTGGTTCATGTAGGTTGTCTACAAACCGAAAGGGCTGGATGGCGCCTTGCATGGCTGCCGTCGGTGTATGAATGTGTGTGTGAATGGGTGAATGTGATACAAATTGTAAAGCGCTTTGGTGGCCATTGGGTCTATGAAAGTGCTATATAAATGCAGTCCATTTACCATTTACCATTTAATAAATGAGCCAATGCACATTGGTGTGCAATCATTTGTAGCCGCTGCTCTGCCATGCAGCATGGGTATATAATGAGAAGCAGGTGCGATAACATTTTTTCGCTGAGGAGCCGAGCAGTTGGCCAGGCCATGCAGCGGGGTACAGGATCTGTGGCAACGTAACGTGGTGTCTCCGTTCCCTCCTTCAGGGAACAAGGGTGACCATACGTAACCACGATGTTCCCTTTCAGTCGGTCACGTTCAATGCCACATTGGAGTGATTAAACTGTATAGGAATCCCTACCAAAGTGCCACAGCAGCCGCCCTCTCCAGTGCCCTGAACCAGTCTCCTGCCCCTTCTTGCCTGGAAGGACTATAGGAGAGGGCTTACAAAGAGAGTGCCTGACACTGGTGTTCTGTGATAACCCAGTCTTTCCCTTCTGCTGGCCTCCATAACAGACAAAGATTGGTCTGAGGTCCTGAGGCTTTAAGTTCTGTCCCCGTACAGTCGCAGAGCATGCAGATGGCAAATCCCACATGGCAAATCACAGATCAGTTGGGATTTGCCATCTATGTGGTCATGGTAAGCTGAAATAGCGATGGCATGAACTTTGAGGGTGGAAGGGGGCAGCCCATGGTCCCACCCTTGATGCAGGAAGGAAAGCACAGACCCTATCGAACATCTTCAGGGGAACACCATTCGACAAATAGGTTCCACTCTGAAGGCGCACCCAGGTCTAGTAGACAATGCCGCAGCTCAAGTAATGATGTTAAGTGCCTCGGGGGGTAAGTCACCTAGAACCTCCGTAGAACCAGACATGGAGTTTTCAAAGGTCCAGACGTGGGTGCCACCAGGATGCCCGTCTCTGAGAAAGAAGGTCTTTCCTCAGAGGAATGGGCCAGGGAGGAGCTGTCACAAGGAGCATAAATTCTGGGAACCACGTGGGCCAATAGGGGGCCACCTGCAGGACTTGCTCCTCGTCCTCCCTGACTTTGTTTAGGGTCTGTGGCTCACTGGGGGAATTGTCATACTTGCACAGTGGGAGATCTCTGGAGAGGCAAACAGGTCTACCTGAGCCTTCCCAGACTTCTCCAGATCAGCTACACTGCCTGGGGGTGAAGTCGCTACTTCCCGGGAGCGCAGCATTTAATGATAGCTTGTCGGCAAACACGGTTGAGCACATTCGGGGACACGAATAGGTCTGAAGTGTCCTCAGATGCTTCTGACTCCAGCGGAGGAGATGGCGAGCGAGTTGTGACATGCGACTGGAGTGTAGACAACCATGCCGTAGACAACCATGCCGGTTGATGTTGATGTAACGGTCGCATTGTTGTTTCGCACAGACCAGTATGTCCCTGCCCTGTAGCGGCCTCTTTAGGCGGCACAGAGCGAGACGTACTGCCAAGTAACTCGAGGCAGTTGATGTGCCAATGCAGTTCCGTCCCACAGCCCTGACATTGCATGCCCATTGTATGAGGCACCCAGCTAAGTGGCAGAGGCATCCGTTAACACCACAGCATGCCTGGAAATCTGTTCCAATGGCACTCCTGCCCACAGAAAGAACAAGTGGTCTGACCATGGGCTGAAGGTCTGGTGGCATGCCAGCGAGTCACCCGGTGAGTGACACGTTGCTGCGCCCATCTCGGGACTCTACCATAAAGACGAGCTACATTACCACCGCTGCCATATGCCCCAGGAGAGTTTGAAAATATTCGAGCCAGTTCAGCACAGACCAAGTTGTGTTCCTTCTGTGCGAGAAGAGGTCCTCTGCTCCGAGTTTTGCTCTTTCCCAGTTGACCTGAAGACCCAACTATCTGAGGTGACTGAGCACCAGGTCTCTGTGTTTATATAACTGATCTCTGAGAGTGTACTTGTATGAGCCAGTTGTCAAGGTAGTTGAGAATGTGAACGCCCTGTTCTCTCATGGGTACAAGGGCCTTCTCCGTGATTTTCATGAAGACGCTGGGAGACAGGGACCGGGACAGGCTGCAGGGTCAGAGAAAATGGCAGAAACGGCTCTTGTCGAGGGAGAATTGAGACATGAAAGTAAGCATCCTTCAGGCCGTTTGCTGCAAAATAATCTCGGGGACAGACGCATTCGGAAATGCGTTTCAGACGTAAGCATTTTGAACGATTGCTTGAAGACTCTTGTTTCAAAACTCTCAGTTCCAAGATTAGTCGTAACCCACTGCTTTTCTTGGGTACAATGAAGTAGGGGCTGTAAAACCCTGACCTCATATCGGCTGGAGGGACCAGCCCCTTCCGTCCTCCCCAGTAGGACTGTGATCTCTGCTCGCAAGACATGGGCATTGGCTGCTCTTTCACTGTACATAGTGCAGTAGACGGCCGAAACCTGGGGGGACAAGGGCGAACTGAATCGCATTGCCGAGCCTGATGGTTTGAATGAGCCAGCAAGACGGACTGGGGAGTGCTAGCTAGGCTTGCAGAGACCATACAAGCGGCACCAAAGTGTACCCGCAGTGGGGCAGTGAGGTGGAACTCAGGGACATGGCTTGGGGCGTCTCTTTGCAAGCCATCCCAAAGCGGGGTCTGAGTGTGCTGTGCAACACTTACCTGGTTCCACAGGGCAGGGGGCGCAGGAGAAGGCTTAGTTGCATTCTCAAAACTGCGCACCGCTACCAGCTGGTGATGGAAGAGGCGAATAAGAGTGGTGAAGATTGTCTCCACCTAGTGCTCTCCGGGCCCTCTTCGGACCCAGAGATTGAAAAAACTGCTCTTTTATTGAACCCAAATTTACTTTTATTTGGGTACCGCTGGTTTTGATGCCAGCGGCAGATCACAAATAAAAGGAAACACAAGATTTTCCACCCAGTCCTTATCCGGGGAGAAAGTGGTGCGGTCACTATCTCCTGAAGAGCAGTCCCACCATCTCTGGGTCGCCCCTCCTAGGGCCTCTTGTCTTTGCCACTTTGCCCGATGGACCTGCAACAATGCTATGGCGTGTAAGGCAGAGGCGGGTTCCCCACAGGCCTGGTAAGCCTTGCCAGTTCCCTGGAGAAGTCTGACTCACCCTCCAATGCAGCGATCGACATCCGGTCATCGGGGGAGCACCGAAAGTAACGGCTAGTACACACCATGGTCCAGCACGCTCTCTTGGCTGCTCAACTGGCTGTGGAGACCTGGAGGGATGTGGTTCTTAGGGTGTTGGTTCCCGAAGGAAGCACACTCACCATGATCCTCAGGTCACCCGCACCACTGTCTGAAGTAACCTTCTGAGGAGGGTTTCCTTTGCAGTCAGGTCACTCCAATGTGGTGTAGAACGTGACCAATTGAAATGGAACTGACTGTTTACATAAATTTTGCTTTTTGGATTTTGAGATGTTAGTACATTTAATCACACAAAGTCACGCACAGTCACATGCGTGAAATGCTCTTCACAAAAGCGCACACATTTGAAATTGAAAGCAGCCTTCTGATAGTGAGTTGCATATTTTTAATATGCCCACACCATTCGAATCGACATAAATGATAATTCGTAGAGCATTTGTGAGAAAAATACGAGAGAGAGAGAGAGAGAGAGAGAGAGAGAGAATTGGAAGCGAGAAGAATACAGGTGTTTCTAAAGCACACACAGCATCATCACGCATATCTGCGGTTAAACTAAGCACAGAATTTTGTCATAATCAATCCAGAATCATTGGAGAAAGAATCGCGAAGCATCTAGTTTTGTCATACACACCTGTTGTACATACAGTGCTCCACTGCTGTTCCCATATGTGTGTGTCGGTCTCAGTTCCCGTCAGTGTGTGTTTTGTTTCAGTCAGAGCTCTTTTGGATAGTTAGTCATTCATGAAATTCACTAATTCATTCTCACACAACAGCCATCACTGTTTATTTTTGAAGTAAAAGCATTTTTACACCCCATCCACAGTCTTTCATTATATATGTACATGTACAACAGAATAATTCACTAATCACACTTACACACACTGAAAGCACTTTAAAACCATCATACTCAAGCACAACACACTTATCACTGACCAATCGCACTCCATCCTAAAACAAATAGGAATTGGTGACACACAGTCTTGCTGTGCACATACCATAGTATGTTCTTTATGTTTTGTCACACCCTTGTGGTGATTTTGTAAAAACACACTACCGTTCAAAAGTTTAGGTTTGAAAGAATTCTCTTCTGCTCAACAAAGCTTAATTGATACATTAATTTCATAAACATATTTTGTTATATTATGAAAGTTAAAATATAATGGTTTTAATACATTAAAATAATGGTTTTCTTTTTTGATTTCATCATTTCTGTGATTAAAGACACATTTTTCAGCATCCTTTGAACGGCAGTGTACATTCCAAAATAGAAAGTTTAGAATGGATTCAGTTACAATATACTGTCACAATGGTAATAACAATTAACTATAATAAACTATGTTTTCTTAAACAAGAATTTTGACTTTCCATGGTAGAGTTCCAGTAGATATAATAGCATTGTATTATATTTATTTTCCCTCTCTTGCTTTCCAGGGAAATCCTGGTATCTATTCAGGTTCGGCAGGGCCCCACTGGCCCCCCAGGTTTGCCTGGCACCCCAGGACTTCCCGGCCAGGAGGGTATACGTGGTATCATAGGATTCCCTGGGGAGACTGGCTCACCAGGAGACCAGGTACACAGGCACACACACATACCCATACACAATTCTCAAACAAATCAATACAAGGACCTTCATTCTGTTGCACTCTTCTTTTGTAATAGGGTGTTCAAGGAGAGAGAGGTCATGCTGGTTTAGATGGAGTGCCTGTAAGTGACAGTCTGCAAATATTCATCAATAGAAATGCAGCCTAAATTCTATGTAACGATTGATCAATTTGTACTAGAAATCATGAGTGCAAATGGTTAAATCTAATTAAGTTTATTTATATATATATATATATATATATATATATATATATATATATATATATATATATATATATACACTCACCGGCCACTTTATTAGGTACCCTATGCTAGTAACGGGTTGGACCCCCTTTTGCCTTCAGAACTGCCTCAATTCTTCGTGGCATAGATTCAACAAGGTGCTGGAAGCATTCCTCAGGGAGTTTGGTCCATATTGACATGATGGCATCACAAAGTTGCCGCAGATTTGTCGGCTGCACATCCATGATGCGAATCTTCCCGTTCCACCACATCCCAAAGATGCTCTATTGGATTGAGATCTGGTGACTGTGGAGGCCATTTGAGTACAGCGAACTCATTGTCATGTTCAAGAAAACCAGTCTGAGATGATTCCAGCTTTATGACATGGCGCATTATCCTGCTGAAAGTAGCCATCAGAAGTTGGGTACATTGTGGTCATAAAGGGATGGACATGGTCAGCAACAATACTCAGGTAGGCTGTGGCGTTGCAATGATGCTCAATTGGTACCAAGGGGCCCAAAGAGTGCCAAGAAAATATTCCCCACACCATGACACCACCACCACCAGCCTGAACCGTTGATACAAGGCAGGATGGATCCATGCTTTCATATTGTAGACGCCAAATTCTGACCCTACCATCCGAATGTCGCAGCAGAAATCGAGACTCATCAGACCAGGCAACGTTTTTCCAATCTTCAATTGTCCAATTTCGATGAGCTTGTGCAAATTGTAGCCTCAGTTTCCTGTTCTTAGCTGAAAGGAGTGGCACCCGGTGTGGTCTTCTGCTGCTGTAGCCCATCTGCCTCAAAGTTCGACGTACTGTGCGTTGAGAGATGCTCTTCTGCCCACCTTGGTTGTAACGGATAGTTATTTGAGTCACTGTTGCCCTTCTATCAGCTTCGAACCAGTCTGGCCATTCTCCTCTGACCTCTGGCATCAACAAGGCATTTCCGTCCACAGAACTGCCGCTCACTGGATGTTTTTTCTTTTCGGACCATTCTCTGTAAGCCCTAGAGATGGTTGTGCTTGTAAATCCCAGTAGATTAGCAGTTTCTGAAATACTCAGAACAGCCCTTCTGGCACCAACAATCATGCCACGTTCAAAGTCACTCAAATCACCTTTCTTCCCCATACTGATGCTCAGTTTGAACTGCAGGAGATTGTCTTGACCATGTCTACATGCCTAAATGCACTGAGTTGCCGCCATGTGATTGGCTGCTTAGAAATTAAGTGTTAACGAGCAGTTGGACAGGTGTACCTAATAAAGTGGCCGGTGAGTGTATATATAATTAATTAACAAAAATATTATATTACGTTACATTAAATGACATCATATTGTACTGAACTGTATTAATACAATAGTTTTGATTAGTAATTTACCTGCATGTTTTTACCCTATATGGACATATACCACCTTATGTTGGTCATCTTCCAGGGTCATCCGGGGCCTGGTGGTCTTCCTGGGCTTCCAGGGAAGGATGGATGTAATGGAACCAGAGGGAGAAATTGGGCTGGATGGTGAGAGAGGACAGACCCAGGCATGCACAGGACGCATGGTAAGACATAAGTTTAGAAAGCATCCCCAAATGAAACAGTTCTTGGAGTCAACATGAACCCATTTTATTTTCATAGTCTGATTTATTGGAAAAGCATTTTTGACAAGAAAAATTGTAGGGTGAGATTGGTTTTATCCATAGGGATTTGGGAATCAATTGGATAGTGAAAAGGGCTCTGGAAGAGAGGGGTTAAAAAGAAATATTAGGAAAAAAATCCTGGAGTAACACAGTAAATCGCTTACAATTAGAACAGGAGCGTGCAATAAGAAAACAAATCTCATATAATAATGTAACAGTATGTCAATTTGAATTCCTGTTCACTGGGTTTATTCGGTTTAACCATTTCCTCTGGTTCTCAAAATTCCAGCTTTAATGATTTTTGATTGTTTTTACGATTGTTTTAATCAATCCACACCAAGGCGCTATCTCCACAGCTGAGACTCACAGCTGGAAAATATTGAGAAGATTCAAGAAAAGAACTTTTTAATTACCTTTGACTCAATGTCTTGTCTTCAAGCACTTGAATCCTTAAAGACTGACCACCCCATAACTGTTAAAATATGAACTAAATTAGATCTGTTGTAGAAGGAAAACTTCAACATCAACTTTTGCTGGGTTCCAAGTCACATTGGACTGACTGATAATGAGAGAGTGGAGACTAACAAATGGCAGAAGGAATTGGACGAATATAAAAACATTTAACTCAATAAAATAAACCCGAGTATTAAAAAAAGTGTCTTCCATATTTTTAAATATAGGCATGACCAAGTTGTCTTCACTAGGTGCCCACTAGTTCAATGAAGACTACATGACATGGGTTTCTATTAATAGCCGAAGCTCCTTTTTTATGACTCTTGTGTCAAGTTTCTTTGACTGTTAAACATAATCTGTTGGACTGTATTTTTTTATGATACTGCCAGAAAACGCTTTTATTCAGAAACATGTTTAAATGGAATATTTTAGAATTTATCACCTAAATTATTTACATGACTCCCTTCTTTTTTACTTCATATGTGTTTTAGGGACTACCTGGGTTAAAAGGTATCAAAGGAGATACCACTTATAGGATAACTTACATTCCTGGAACACCTGTACGTATAATGCCATAAACTCATGTCTTCATATTTTACTACTGCTGATTGTATTGAAAGTAGTACCAAACTAATTTATGTGAATTTTTTACCAAAATGTATCTTTTTATACCTAACAAATCTGTAAACTTGTGACGCTCATTCACAGGGTGTTGCCGGATCACCAGGAATACGTGGACCACAAGTATGTACTAAGAGCAAAAAAGCAGATTTTAAATGAACATATAATAGATTAAATTGGTGCAATGTTGCTGTAAAAATGTTTTGGTAAATATGTTATTGCAGTTTTTGTATTACTTAGGTTTGTTTTGTTTGTCTGTGTTTGCATGTGCACAAAGGGATTAAAAGGGGATTTTGGTCCACAAGGTCCACCAGGACAAGTAGGACCTGTTGGAAGTAAGGTAAGGGAAGCATTCTCTACATTGTTTACAAGCACTACATCTCTACAATTATGTAGTATTTTATTCAAAATCATTCAACCCCCAATGCAAATCAGGTTTATTGGCAATATGTACATACGTTCAGCTGTTTGCAATGAACAAATCAAACAAAAGTAATTGAAATAGCTTAACTCAACAACAACAACAACAATTCAACTTAAAAGGCGACTTTTAATGACTTTTGCAGTCTCAATATGATTCAACTGATTACAGCTGTGTGTGTGTATGTATATATATATATATATATATATATATATATATATATATATATATATATATATATATACACCCACACATATATACACATATATACACACACTACCGGTCAAAAGTCTAAGATCTTAAGATTTTTTTAATGTTTTTAAAAGAAGTTTCTTCTACTCACCAAGGCTGCAATTTTTTGATAAAAAAATACACAAAAAACACAGTAATATTGTAAAATATTATGACAATTAAAATGACTTTTTTATGTTAATATATATTACAATGTAATTTATTCCTCTGAAAAAGAGCAGAATTTTCAGCATCATTACTCCAGTCTTCAGTGTCACATGATCCTTCACAAATCACTCTAATATGATGATTTTATGCTCCAAAAACATGTATGATTATTATCCATGTTGAAAACAATTATTTACATTTTTATGTCTGGATTCTTTGATGAATAGAAAGTTCAAAGAACAGCTTTTATTTCATTAGAATATTTTCTAACATTATAAATGTCTTTACTGTAACTTTTGATCAATGTAACTCATCCTTGATGAATAGAAGTATTGATTTCTTATTTATTTCCCCCAAAAATAAAATACAAATTCTTACTGACCCCAAACTTTTTAAAGGGTAGTGTTTAATGTAACAAAAGCTTTCCATTTCAGATAAAAGCTGTTCTTTTGAACTTTCTATTCATCAAAGAATCCTGAAATAAAAATGTACAAAACTGTTTTCAACATGGATTTAAAAACAGTTTTACCAGTTTTTATTTGTTAACATTATTCTCTCAACAGACATTACATAGTCTGGTGTTATTATTTATTTGCTTTTGCTGTACTGTGGAGTGGGTAAAACTGTTTTAATGGAAGACTAGCCGTTACCGTTGACTCGCGCTAGCCTAGCACCGGCGAACTATGCAACTGGAACGACTGGATGAAAAGTTTGTAAAACTGTCTCCACTGATAAATAACACTAAGGCTAACTTGGAAATGAGACCCGATGTCCAAAATCCTGAACCACCCCTCTAAGCACCCCATCTCTTTTATCTAAATGTTTCTAAATTCTTTCATTTGATTTCTTGTATTTGTTTTTTCCTTTTACTTTGCTTAACCTAGGGCTTGAAGGGTTTACCAGGTCCGAAGAGGCCAACCGGTGAGTTTTGCGCTCATGCCTATGAGAATGAATATTGAAACTGAAATGAACTGAAATGATATTGAATTATTGATATTGAATATTGAATACTGAAATGACTGAAGTTAAAGGTACACTTTACAGTGTGTAACGTTTGGCCCTCTTGCAGTTAAAAACTAAACTGCATGTATTTTGCAGAAGAACATTGTTTAGGTTGTGCTTCGGCTCTGCATGACTTAGCGGATGAATATGGTTATCCTACTGCTCATAAAACATTCACTGCTAGGATTAAGAGAAATAATAATAATCCAAATAAATCTGTTTAGATGGAGAGGATCTCATGCTGACTAGATGAAGATGTTACTGTAGCTTTACCCATTAATAGACCGTACTTCTAAACTCCAGCACAGTGCTACAACAACCATAATGAAATGACCCTTCACAATAGATAATGCTAACTCTGTTAGAGAGATACATATGGCAATTTATATCTTCAGTAAAATACTTTACTCACATGTTGAGGAATAAAACACCAACTCCATGTCCCTTTGACAAGATTTCACATCCCTCAGTTCTCGCCATCTCTGAAAAGCCAAGCTAATGTTGGTTCTTGTTTTATTACAAGCTCTGTCACGTTCTCCTTTTGCTATCAGACGCTCCTCTGTTCGGTGTTTGTTTTAAACGGCTGATTCCCCTGAGGTTTGAGATTTAGCTGCTTCTTGTCAGACTTTCTCTCTCATTATAACTAACTTCTGACAGTCCCACACCATATATGCGTCAGAAGCGGCCGGTGCAACTTTTCACTATTTACGGATTTGATGGAGAAACGGAAGGGGCAAGTGATGCATGTATGTAATTTCCCACAAAAACCATCAGGTCTGTTCTAAAATATAAACACTTATTATAGGTTACCATAGTGAATCAGGATTAGACAAAACTTTTTGGAAGATGGATTGATGATGTATTGACAAAAAAAAGTTACATATTGTACCTTTAATTTGACGTGAATTTTGCTTGTTCTCTGACTCCCATCTGTGAGTAATATGGAATCATTTAGATCATTAGGGCCCGAGCATTAACGGTGCGAGGATCCTATTGAACGTTAGGATTATTTGATGAAAACTTGTGCTATCTGCACGTTTTCGTCAATGGGCGTGTCCGAGGCATTGACGATTCGCAATGAAACAGGAAGTTGTTGTAACTTCAGTGTATATCCTCAGACCTGCACGATATTTTATGCGTTATACATAAGTCCCGTCCTGAAAACATGTACATGCCAAAATTAGCCCACAGTCATAGCGCCACCTGCTGGCAACAGGAAGTGACCTTTAACGAAGCAGCCCCCACCGCACGTTCTGAGCCTACATATACGGAATTTCTGTGGCACATGGATCATGTCGTAAATGAAGTGCGTTGCAAATTCACAGCCGCACCGGCTGAGCTTCAGAATATGCAACGCGGCTGCCTCACACCCCGACACGCTACAGGTGCGAGGGTCCGCCCATCGCTGCTTGCAGCTTTAATTGTAATTAAATTTTGTCCTGTTTTCCTGTAGGGAGACTCAGGAAGTTCCCTGCCTGGACCAAAAGGAGATGAAGTAAATGACACACATGGTACTGAATTTACAGCATACAAGTGAAGATGTGTTTAATGATGTCATCTTGATTCTCTTACAGGGGGATCAAGGCCCTCAGGGGAATCCAGGTCCATTTGAATATGTGGAGCCCAGACCAGAAGACTATGTGAAAGGCGATAAGGTTAAATGAGTGAAATATGAAATGTGTTTTCAGTTGCTAAGGTTTTATAAGGATACCAGATAGTAAATGATGGTGGATTTTTTAAAAAATACTTAAAACTTTGTTTGTAGGGGAAAAGGGACAAAAAGGAATTTGTGGAAGTCCTGGCCTTAACGTAAGTATTGGAAATTGAAATGATTAGACCTAATAAGTTCTGAAATAACATCTACATTAGTTCAAGCAATAATGTGGTTTTACATTAATTTATGTGTTTCTCAGGGTCTGGAAGGGCCTCCAGCAGAAAAAGGAGAGAAAGGCATAATTGGGTTTCCTGGAGACAGAGTAAGACTATTTACCCGTTTCTATATCAATTAATCCACAACAAGCCAACAGTGAAATAATTCCTGCATAACCCATCCATTCTAACACTACAAACCAACCAATAACACCACACCCCATCTAATTACGAAAAATTAATACAAATTCAACCATTCCAAACCAACTAGTCAAAACATTGAAAATGAACCAATCCAACACATCCAATTACACTAATTTTACACATTCAGATCTAATTTAATAATTTTACTCAACTCCATCCTTTGTGTACTTTTTCAGGCATATAGATGTTGTTGTACTAAATCTTAAGTTTATTCTTTTAAATAATCATAGGGCCCTCCTGGATTTCCAGGCCGAAAAGGTTTTCAAGGACCCAAGGTACATGTGTTACATATTCTTCATTATTATTACAAATTATTAATTTATATTAACATAATAGCTTTGTTGAATTGTACTTTTTGTCTCTTTTGTTGTTCTGTTTTTTACGTATATAGGGGAGAACTTGGGGAAACGGTCTCCCTGGCCTATTTGGCAATCCAGGACTAAAGGTCAGACACTTATTCTGAATAGACTTTTCTGTTGCATTTTAAATATTGCTCAGTTGCATTGTATGAACTTTGAAAGACAGAGATCTAGTAAGAGATATTTAAACTTGTGGTGTATTGCCATTTGTTCACTTATGCTGATGCTGTGAATGTGTGACAGGGCTTCCCAGGTGACCCAGGACCTAAAGGAAAGCCACAGTACTATAATAACTATAAGACAGGTAATAGAGTTTATATTAGTACACAGCCACATTGTAAACATGTGAAAACTGCACAATTAGTGTTTCACTTCATGGCTTGTCCATTTATTGTGCAAACTGTAATTAATGCTTCAGTGAAGTTAAAGGTACACTAGACACTTTTTTTGTTCAAAATTTAAATTTAAAAGTCAATACATCATCAATCCTTCTTCCAAAATGTGTCTTTGTCTTACGCTGAATCACTACGGTAAGCCTATAATAAGAGTTTATATATCGGGATGTTTTTTGTGGGGAAAAAAGTACATACGACACTCGTCCGTGTATGTCTCGTCATGTACTGTATGTAATTAGAGAAAGTCAGTGGGTGTTTCTCAATCAGCAGTCAGTCAGTCAGTCACTAGCCATGTTTCCATCCACTTGTCAATCGAATCTATCTGAAGTTCGGTTAAAAAGAACTCATGCGAATAAAGCTGGTGAAAGTGTGTTTCCATCAAACGGCTTTAAAGCGAATAAAAACCTGTACGTAATGACGTCACATGCTGTTTTGCGATCAAATTGGTATATCGAATTGATTTGAGACATTTTAAGGTGTTTCCATTAATTTTCGCACTAAATCGAACAACATTCAAGCAAACTTTTGCGAACAAAGTTTTGTTAGACAAAACGGATCATGCTATCTACCAACAAATGATCAAGTATTTCACAAGTTGAAGCCTAATAATGCTTACCGGTATGTGCCAGCTGATATGTATGGGATAATGTATATGCGAGGCGGTTGTTAGCCTGAAGGGGTTGTATTCGCTATAACAACCGCCTCACTATATATTATCCTGCTTATTACATATGAATCAACCAAATAAATAAATACATCAATAATTTGACACAAAATATTGACTTAAAAACGAGTTTATTGATATAAAAACGAGTATTGCTTCTGCTAAAGAAAATAGTCTGTTCCGTCTCTGAACTGCGTCCATGGCAACGGTGTGTTTAGCAGCACCGCAGTCTGTTAACAAGAAATAACAGACCACATTCTACATTAGAATTCAACCAAGCCACGTAAAAACAAGCAAAACTAACCTAAGAAAACAACGACGCTATAAACATTGCTATGATGATGCCGATGCACGTAAATGCCCGACGACAGTGGAGGGGAATGTGGTGTGGGAACGACAGCGCTCCATCAGTTCTGGGAGATCGTGGTTCATAACCCTTTGGTTGAAGCATTACACCTGTCTTTGTTGACATCCGCCATGTGTGCGCAAACAGACTGGCCGGAAATGAACTTGTCTTCTGACGTGTTGCAACCATAAAAGGTCATAAAACTTAATCGCAATTCATTATTTATTCGGCAAATAACGTTTCCATCAGCTTTTATCGCATTAGCACGTATGTCGTTTCCATAAGGCATTTTTCATTTCGATATCAGTGTTCGATGGAAACATGGCTACTGTTTGCTGTTTCCATAGAAATTAATAAGTGCTGTGAACTGCTGCAAAATTGTCTCTGACTTCTCCTATAAAACTGAAAAAAAAGAAACATAATCTTTGATTAAAAATCCCATCATCTTCCTTCCATCATCGTCTCTTTATTTACCCAAGGAAGCCAACCAACCCTGTGATGTCACAGGTTGTAGTAATGCAAGATGACTTTGTCCTTGCTACAAAAGCTATAATATAACCATTGTTATAATTTTTGATTAGAGTGGAAGTCCAATTACTGTACTAGATAATATTAACCACTTTAAGGGCAAATATGTTGAAGTTTAGCAGACAGTCTGTTAATTTCCTTAAAGGGATACTCCACCCTTAAAGAAGTAGTTCACTTTAAAAAGAAAAACTTTCGTTGATAATTTTCTCAGCCACGTGTTATCCGAGATGTCCATGTCTTTCTTCTTCAGTCGAAAAGAAATTAAGGTTTTTGATGAAAACATTCCAGCATTTTTCTCCATATAATGGACTTCAGTGGGAACCAAACGGTTCAAGGTCCAAAAGACACTTTCAGTGCAAACTGTTCAAAGGGCTTTAAACGATTCCAGACGATGAATGAGGGTCTTATCAAGCGAAATGATCGCTCATTTAATAAATAAATAACAAAGTTTAAGTTTTATAAGCTCAAATGCTTGCCTTGCTCTGTTCTGTGACGCACGCTTGTGACTCTCCTGTTCGAACTAAAACTAAACCTTGAACTAAAACTAAAACTAAAATTTTTAAAATTCATCGTCTGGAATCATTTAAAGCCCTTTGAACAGTTTGCACTGAAAGTGTCATTTGGACCTTGAATCTTTTGGTTTCCTTTGAAGTCTATTATATGGAGAAAATCCTGGAATGTTTTCATCAAAACTCTTAATTTCTGTTTGACTGAAGAAAGAATGACATGGACATCTTGGATGATATGGGGTGAGTAAACACAACAGAAGATATTTTGAAAAAGGTTGGTAATCAAACAAATGATGGACCCCATTGACTTCAATTCTTCGCAATATCTTCCTTTGCGTTCAACAGAACATAGAAATTTGAGGGTGAAACTTTGAGGGTGAGTAAATGATGACAGAATTTGTATTTTTGGGTTTACTATCCATTTAAGTGATGAGCTGTTTCCACACAAAAGCTGTTTATCCAATGTATTAAAGCTCTCCTCCATTGACAAAAAGGCCCCTGGTCTCCTTCCCTGTGTACTCTGGCTAAAGTTGCTCTCTGGCTACTTTGATGCGTCTAGTGGGAGTGGCATAGGTTCGTTGTCACAATGAGCAAGGAATCTCGATCCTCTGGGGAACCATTCAGCATTATCTATTTTGAAGGGTGTATACTGTATATGGGCCCTATTTTAACGATCTGAAACGCAAGTGTCAAAGCGCAAAGCGCAATTAACTTTGTGGGCGGATCCCGGCGCTGTTGCTATTTTCCCGGCGGGATGAATGCCTCTTGCGCCTGGCGCAAATCTAAAAGGGGTTGGTCTGGAGTAGCTTCATTATTCATAGGTGTGGTTTGGGCGTAACGGAAATAAACCAATAAGAGCGTCATATCACATTCCCTTTAAGAGCATGATGAACGAGATGCGCTTGTTCCGTGGCGCAATTCTATTTTAACGGCGCATTTACCAGGCACGCTTCAGCATCGGTTCACAGCCGAGTAGAACGATGTTCTCGTCAGGGCCGTAAAAGAAAGAGAAGGGACACTGGGGATGGGACAAACCCACCCAAATTAGCTTCGGGTTAAACATGCATATAATAATTTGGGTAAATGTGTAAGCTTTATGCCTGTTTTTCCCATCATCATGGACACAACAATGATTTCCCTCATGTTTATATATTTTTCCGTATAATAGTGTATCATTTGCAAAAAGTAAAATGCATCTGTGTTGATGAGAGAATCATCTACAGTGTATGCGCGTTGTTCACACTCTGTATTATGGCCAAGCATGCACGCTTAAAATAGCATCTGAATATACGCGCAACGCGCCACTGACTTTAGACCAGGTTTTTTCTGGTCATTGGCGCAATTGTTTTCTGGAACTGCAAAATAGCACCAGGGATTGTTTGCGCCGACACACGCCTCCTTTTGCGCCAACCCGCCCAGGAAGCGCAAGTTCATTTGTTAGTTTACCGACGTGCGTCTGTGGAGGAAAAAAGCCCGCTTTGCGCGAGTGCAAAATAGGAATGATAAATGCGTCAGTGTATAAAGTCATTTGCGCCGGGTGCAAGATAGAGCCCATAATCTATAATCATAAATATATGATTTGATTTAAAAATGATTTTATATTAATGTGTGCTGTAGGACCACCTGGAGATCCTGGGCTCCCTGGTGCTGCCGGGCCACCTGGGGATAGAGGGTTGATAGGTATACCTGGTCCCATTGGTGATTCAGGAGCATCTGTACCAGGTGTGAAAAATCATAAATATATTCTTCTCTGGCATTTGTATGTTAAAATCATAGTTATGATCTTAGGCTCAAACCTTCTGCCAGTTTCTCTCCTTCTAACTCTGCTCTGCTCTTAGGTGCAATGGGTGAATCTGGTCTCCAGGGTCTCAATGGATGGAATGGAGAAAGGGTGACCCAGGAAAACATATCGGTCACTCTTAAACTACGGTAATATTTTTTTTTTTTCCCATATTTTGGCCGACCATGATAATATTCAGTAAACATTTTATTAGACGTTGTAATATTTGAAAGAATGTTATGTGTGTGATTGACGTGATAAGGCCAAATCACATATAGAGGGTATGCGCGTGACGTCACCGTCGGCCAGAGTGCCTGCAGTTACTCACAGTGAGTGGCAAAAAGACTGAGCGGCTATATTTGTTGTTGCAGCGTGAATGCCGCTGAAAACAAACACAACACATATAAAGTGGGAAAGAGCTTTGCGATTGACTGTACAACTTAGATTTGACAAAACATCGGAGGTATATTTTTACAGACTGCTATAGAAGAGGAGCAAATGGACCGTGCAATTCAAAGAAATAACTGGACTCCAGTCAGCGAAAGTGGATTTGCAGTTATCATTTTGTGTCAATATGCTGAATTTAGCTGTAAAACCATACCCATATATTTTTGTATTGTTATATATATTAACAACTCATCAATTAAATATTTATCATTGCATATTCTGCATTATTGTATTTTTTTTTTATAAACACTGACCAAATATATATATATATATATATATATATATATATATTATATATATATATATATATATAAAGTTTTAGGGCTGGACGATATGATGATATATATAGGCTATATATAACACTGATATAAGTGATCACCCAAATTTAGACCTATCTATATTGTATATAAAGCGTTCTCAGGCAAATTTGCTTTATGTTTAGGTCTATATTGCTTTTATTACCCCGGTGTCAAAATCAGGCAAACATAAATGTCAGGCAACACGATTCCTGGCTACATGTCAATATCCATGGATCACTGGATCTTTAGTAAGTTGTAAGGAACACTATATTGAATTCAACATTTAGTTTAAATTGATAAAATTGTTCGTTTTAGCAGTTCGTTTTCGTAGTTTCTCCTATTAAATCCAGTCACGCAGCAGATCTTTTGCTACTCAGTCAGGCTGAGGGGGGTGTTCGGCGGGAAGTGACGCCAATGACAATCCTGGTGAATGGATGCTACATAAGACATACAGTAGACTTACACTACTACAAGTAGTTTGGCGTTGGTGAGATTTTTTAATGGTTTTTTTTTAAGAAATTTATTCCCACCTAGTCACCTAGTATTGCCGTTTAAAATAACTGCTCTCTGGTTTTATATTTTCTAAAATGTAAATTATTCCTGTGATGTCAAAGCTGGATTTACGGCATCATTACTCCAGTCTTCACATGATTTAACGTCACATAAATAAACAGGAAAACTGGTCTCAGTGCATCCACTTGTCGGAAAAAGTGTTAATGGCAATACGAAAATAATGCCAATGGCAAACTTGACAGCGATTTCTATGGACTTTTAAGGGAATCAGCTAGTTATTTTATATTGTTGGTGTTTTATTCAGTTAAAAAAAAACTAAAGTGAGAAGAAGAAAAATAAAACAACTTTTAGATATCACTGCATATGTGGATGGGCATCAGTTTGCTTACTTCTTTGAAGGCATCTTGACTAAAACTATATTTAAAGAAGCACATACAAAAGACCTGGGGCCTTATGTATCAACACTGCGTACGTACAAAAACACGTTCATGTTCACGGGATGTACTAACAGTGAAATTAACATAAGAATGTGTTCCTTCAAGTAAACTTCATGTCTGGCGTACGTAAATTTGCCTTGATTTTGGTCCGTTGGCGACTTGGTAGAGGCAATAAGTGAAGTGGTAAACAATACACTACAAATTGTTCTATAGCACCACCAGCTGTCAGATATTGCTTAATAATATGTCAAATAATGTCAAATATGTCACAGGAGTCTTTTTCAAATATTTTATTATACAGTTAAGTAAGAACATAGACAAAGCATGTGCAAACCCGTAACTAGGAATAAAAAAATAAAATTAATTTATTTGGTCAGTAAAGATAAAAAAAGAAAGTAATATTTTTATTCAGCAAGGACACATTGAATTTGTTTAAAAGTGCCAGCAAATGCATTTATAATGTTACAAAAGATTATAAGATTTCTGTGTTTGTGTTTGCGTTTTTATTCATTAAAGAATCCTGAAAATACTATATCACGGTTTCCATGAAAATATAAAGCAGAAGCAGAAGTTTTCAACACTGATAATAATCATAAATTAGGGATGCCATGATACCAGATATATCGGCCAGCATATCGGTATCTGGCCAATATATGTTCATTTTTAATGTCATTGTTATCGGCCTGGTAATAGAAATGTCACGATATTAAAGTCGATAAATAATGTATTATTCCCTTCAGCTGAGACACTTGTTTGAAGCACTGTTTGTTTTTTAATTTTCTTGAAATATGTATTGAAATCTCTTCAAAAAATTAAAATCTGGTTTCGGGACAACATGTGCAACGCAAATCTGTCATATCGGCTTTACAACACTATAATGAGAACATCATTATATTTGTGCGCTTTGGACATGGATTTAATTGTGAGACTTTTGTTTTTGTAATCAAAATTAGTTAAAAATTTGGATTTAAGTTTATCGTCTGATATATCGGTTATCGAGCTTTCAAATATAAAGAATTATCGGTTATCTGGTATCTGCCAATTTTCATATCGGTGCATCCATATCATAAATGTTCTCGATCAGTCAAATAATCGAATATCATCATATTAGTAGAGTGATTTCTGAAGGATCATGTGACACTAAAGACTGAAGTAATAATTCAGAAAATTCAGCTTTGATTACAGGAATAAATTACACTTTAACATATATTCACATAGAAGACATTTTCAGTGAAATTTAATTTCTTGTTGGCTTTAGCCATGTTCTTGCAGGCTTATTTTGCCAAATTGGACTAATTACCATATTTAAATGTATTTAATTGAGGGAGGAGACTGGGTGGGCAATGTGCTCGTGCATGTGCGCTCAATTTTATGTTAATTGGGATGTACAAAGAGACTATGCTGTGAGTTCCTTCTGTACTCAGAGATTCATACATTTGTTTTGTTTTTTGTGCGTACACACATTTACAGCTTTGTCCGTACGCAATGTTTTAGTGTGAATTCAACGCAAGTCTTTGTTCATTAGGCCCCTGAACCGGAAGTGATAACCCGTATTGTGCTGCTTAACATTTTTTTCTCAAGGATTCTTCGATGAATAAAAAAAAGTTAGTGACCCCAAACTTTACTGACCTCAAATACGGTAGTGTATTGTTATCCTACTCTTTCCATTAAAGGACAACTCCGGCACAAAACGAACCTTTGGTCTAATTACACATTGTTGCCTAGTCAACCGTTATCTGAGATTTATTTTCATGATTGCCGAATGTAAATACTAAATAGTTTTATCTCTAAAAACAGTTTAGCCTATAATGCTAGTATAACGCTAGTATATAGGGCATAGAGTAATGACAAATAAAAATTGCTTGTTATTACCACTAACAAGGCTCAAAATAGCCCCACAGTAACACAGTAGCATAATAAGGGTCCCTACATTCAAACCGAAGCATTGAGAACTTTGTCAGTGTCCATACAGTTTAATAAGAAGATATTTTATACATACAGTCAACTTCGCGAATACAGGAAGAAGCCATCTTTGAAATATAGTCTCTACCAGTCGATCTACGAACGCCGATCCAAGTGCGCTGAACTGTGCATAATCTCATATAGTCCGTTGTTTCTGGAAGAAACACAAACACGAACCATTTCTTTGTCTTCAATATGTACATGTTGCCTACTGGTCACGCTCACCTTATCACCTTATTCACATCTCACGAGCGCACTTGGATTGGCGATCGTAGATCGACTGGTAGAGACTATATTTCAAAGATGGCTTCTTCCTGTATTCGCGAAGTTGACTGTGTGGATAAAATATCTTCTTATTAAACTGTATGGACACTGACAAAGTTCTCAATGCTTCGGTTTGAATGTAGGGACCCTTATTATGCTACCGTGTTACTGTGGGGCTATTTTGAGCCTTGTTAGTGGTAATAACAAGCGATTTTTATTTGTCATTACTCTATGCCCTATATACTAGCGTTATACTAGCATTATGGCTAAATTGTATTTATAGATAAAACTTTATTTTACATTCGGCAATCATGAAAACAAATCTCAGATAACGGTTGACTAGGTAACAATGTGTAATTAGACCAAAGGTTCGTTTGTGCCGGAGTTGTCCTTTAAAGAGAGAGAAGACAGAGAAGTAAATAGATTTTTTTATACTTTTGTAATGCGAGTTAGTAACATCATGACTTTTGGTTTAGGGGAACCTGGAAAACGAGGCCCTCCTGGACGTAAAGGACCTCAAGGAAATCCTGGCGTTCCTGGTGAGTGGATATGGATTTTTTTCCTCGCATTCTTCCATTTTCCCTTGTCTGTCTTAACCAGCCCTGATGACATTGTGATTCAGTCACATCAAGCTGTCTGCACATACCTGCACATACATGTATAAAATGCATGTTAGAGGGAGACTCAAACCCATTCAGTCTTTGCAGTTAAACTTTTGAGAGCATGTAAGCATTTACCTAGTACATGTCGACTTTTGTGATTGTCTTTTTCATTGCATTTTCATGTCTTTTTTTATACTTTGACATATTTTCATTTGATTTGTAATTAATTTAATGTAGACACACTAACATATGTCTCATTTTGTAGGTATTATTGATAATGTACATGTGTGTGCATTCATCAAATGAAGTTGTCTGTACCTTCTAAAGCATTGTCATAATTTTTTTGTTTGCCTGCTCGCATGTTGTTTTTGTGTGCATGTCCATCCTATGAATGATGTCAACATTTGTCTAGTCATGTGTTTAGAGTGAAACAGTTTGCGATGAGCACAACATTTGAACTGTCACATGCTACATACATTTATCCAACACATTTATGCAAGTAACATAAACACATAAGAAGTTACACTAGAGTTCAACAGGAGTACAGCTAATACACAGTGATGAGAGTTATCTGTCTGTGACGTAGGTTACTACTGCCTTCCTGGAGAACGTGGAGAATCGGGACAGGTTGGTGAGAGAGGGCCTTTGGGATTACCAGGTATCCAGGGGAGAAGAGGTGAGTTTTAAGACATTGACATGATTTTAAATTGATGATAATATACAAAATGAATGTTTCTTAAAGGAGTAGTTCACTTTAAAAAAAAAAAAAAAAAAAAAACTTTTGCTTATAATTTACCCACACTCATGTCATCCAAGATGTCCATGTCTTTGTAATGTCAGAGTTGTCATAACAAAGACATCTCAAACTAGATGTCATATAATTGCATTACAAATGTCATAATTGAGTGAATAACACTTAATGACAGTTGTCCCAAACATGCATAAAACTTGTGTCATGTCTAATTATGAAGGTGTAGTGTTAGTCTTATGCACACCCCTTCAAGTAAAGTGTTACTGAGCATCTTCTCTGGTGCTGTCCATGCATGCTGCTCAATATCTTGGTTATTTTGTCCTTGCAAAAGTTCCGTAGTGTGTTCGAGTGCCATTCGAGGCGGAAACATGTTTTCTAAGCAAAGTATGAGCACCTGTGCTTCTTATCTTTTTGTGGTACCTATCAGGTCCTGATGGAGGATGTGCATGTGACCCGCCTGAGTGGTCTGCCTGTGCGGTCTGTGTGTCTCCAAGGCCCTCCGGGGTCAGCCTTGGTGGTGCCCAGGAGAAGGGTACCGGGGCCCCACTGAGTGAGTATCGGACTCTGAGCTGGAGAGAGGGGTGTGTGGAAGGTTAGACTGTATGTGAACCTGGTTGAGATTCAAAATAGAGTTTGTATTGTGCTTGTACACTCACCGGCCACTTTATTAGGTACACCTGTCCAACTGCTCGTTAACACTTAATTTCTAAGCAGCCAATCACATGGCGGCAACTTCAGTGCATTTAGGCATGTCAACATGGTCAAGACAATCTCCTGCAGTTCAAACCGAGCATCAGTATGGGGAAGAAAGGTGATTTGAGTGACTTTGAACGTGGCATGATTGTTGGTGCCAGAAGGGCTGGTATCAGTATTTCAGAAACTGCTAATCTACTGGGATTTTCAGCACAACCATCTCTAGGGTTTACAGAGAATGGTCAGAAAGAAGAAACATCCAGTGAGCGGCAGTTCTGTGGGCGGAAGTGCCTTGTTGATGCCAGAGGTCAGAGGAGAATGGCCAGACTGGTTCAGAGCTGATGGAAGGGCAACAGTAGCCATGTTTCCATCCACTTTTCAATCGAATATATCTGAAGTTCGGATATAGAGACTCATGCGAATAAAGCTGGTGAAAGTGTGTTTCCATCCAAACGGCTTTAAAGCGATAAAAACCTGTACGTAATGACGTCACATGCTGTTTTGCGATCAAATTGGTATATCGAATTGATTTGAGACATTTTAAGGTGTTTCCATTCATTTTCGCACTGAATTGGAACAACATTCAAGCAAACTTTTGCGAACAAAGTTTTGTTAGACAAAACGGATCATGCTATCTACCTAACAAATGATCAATATTTCACAAGTTGTAGCCTAATAATGCTTATGTGCCAGCTGATAGCGATCATATGAATGGGATAATGTATATGCGAGGCGGTTGTTAGCCTGAAGGGTTGTATTCGCTATAACAACCGCCTCGCTATACATTATCCTGCTTATTACATATAAATCAAACAAATAAATAAATAAATCAATAATTTGACACAAAATATTGACTTAAAAACGAGTTTATTGATTTAAAAACGAGTATTGCTTCTGCTAAAGAAAATAGTCTGTTCCGTCTCTGAACTGCGTCCATGGCAACGGTGTGTTACTAGCAGCGCCACAGTCTGTTAACCAGAAATAACAGACCACATTATACATTAGAACTCAACCAAGCCACGTAAAAACAAGCAAAACTAACCTAAGAAAACAACGACGCTATAAACATTGCTATGATGATGCCGATGCACGTAAATGCCCGACGACAGCGGAGGTGACTGTGGTGTGGGAACGACAGCGCTCCATCAGTTCTGGGAGATCCTGGTTCTGAGACACTTCACGGAAACCCTTTGGTTGAAGCATTTTTTTTACTTTGTCCACTTACATCTGTCTTTGTTGACATCCGCCATGTGTGCGCAAACAGAGCTGGCCGGAAATGAACTCTTCTTCTGACGTGTTGCAACCATAAAAGGGCCTAAAACTTAATCGCAATTCATTATTTATTCGGCAAATAACGTTTCCATCAGCTTTTATCGCATTAGCCTTATATCGATCAAGAGAAAATCCGATGAGACCGAACGTATTTCATTTTAGTCGATATTCATGAAAATTCATCGAATTTTACTGTTTCCATAAGGTATTTTTCATTCGATATCACTTAATTCGGATAAAAATGTGTCGATGGAAACATGGCTATGACTCAAATAACCACCCGGTACAACCAAGGTGGGCAGAAGAGCATCTCTGAACGCACAGTACGTCGAACTTTGAGGCAGATGGGCTACAGCAGCAGAAGACCACACCGGGTGCCACTCCTTTCAGCTAAGAACAGGAAACTGAGGCTACAATTTGCACAAGCTCATCGAAATTGGACAATAGAAGATTGGAAAAACGTTGCCTGGTCTGATGAGTCTCGATTATCTGCTGCGACATTCGGATGGTAGGGTCAGAATTTGGCGTCTACAACATGAAAGCATGGATCCATCCTGCCTTGTATCAACGGTTCAGGCTGGTGGTGGTGGTGTCATGGTGTGGGGAATATTTTCTTGGCACTCTTTGGGCCCCTTGGTACCAATTGAGCATTGTTGCAACGCCACAGCCTACCTGAGTATTGTTGCTGACCATGTCCATCCCTTTATGACCACAATGTACCCAACTTCTGATGGCTACTTTCAGCAGGATAATGCGCCATGTCATAAAGCTGGAATCATCTCAGACTGGTTTCTTGAACATGACAATGAGTTCGCTGTACTCAAATGGCCTCCACACTCACCAGATCTCAATCCAATAGAGCATCTTTGGGATGTGGTGGAAACGGGAGATTCGCATCATGGATGTGCAGCCGACAAATCTGCGGCAACTGTGTGATGCCATCATGTCAATATGGACCAAACTCCCTGAGGAATGCTTCCAGCACCTTGTTGAATCTATGCCACGAAGAATTGAGGCAGTTCTGAAGGCAAAAGGGGTTGAACCCGTTACTAGCATGGGGTACCTAATAAAGTGGCCGGTGAGTGTATATTGTGTGTTCCCTATCAGGTCCTGATGGAGGATGTGCATGTGACCCGCCTGGTGATCTACCTGGTGATCGTGGTCTCCAAGGCCCTCGGGTGACCCTTGGTGATCCCGGGCGAAAAGGGGACCGGGTCCCACTGGTGATATCGGACTCATCGGAGAGAGAGGGTGTGGGAGGTTTGACTGTATGTAAACCTGGTTGAATTCAATAAGTTTGTATTGTGCTTGTATATGTTTGTGTATCTAAGGATTTCTTTTTGTTTGTGTGTGTTGTTGTTTGTCAGGGTCCCAGAGCTTCACAGGTGTCCGAGGGATTAAAGGAGAGAAAGGAGGAGTTATGGTGTCATGCAGAAAGGGTGAAGCATATATGCAATTTATAAATTATTGGTCGATATGTTAAACATTTTAAGACTAACCCAAAGGATATTTTCAATAGAGTAATAAAGCATGAATTGGTTTGTTAAATGTTTGATAGTAGAATTGCAGTGCAGTTTCTTGATCCCTGAGCATTTTGCCAGACTTTTGGCACAGGTTTTATATTTCTTCAATTTTTTCTGATCAAGTGATCCATCAAATCCCTCATCTCAATTTTACAGGTGAACTGACATGCAAATATCAGAAATTGTATTGTAATGTTTGCATTATGTTAAAAGGAGAGAAAGGTGACCTGGGATCTAAAGGACCATTTGGAAAACAAGGGTATAATGGGATGATGGGCACTGATGGGAAGATTGGTGATCCTGGAGATCCTGGATCTCCGGTATGTCATACACATTCATAAAAAGTTGTGCTGTGCTAATGCTATACACAAACATATCAATATATAAGTACCTCTGACTAGTTACATGTGATATGAGCAATTAATATCATGCAATTGGACAGTTCCTGACTGAACCTTTTCTTCATATTCATTTTGAATGATTTTTATGTAAACACACAGTAATGTACACAGACATTGATTTCTTTTTAAATCCTTGTTTTCTACCCAGGGAGTAGCTAGTTGGACTGACAGGCGACAGGGGATGTCAAGGAGCTGTTGGTGTGAAAGGCTTCAAGAGGTCCAACTGGTCCTCCTGGACCATGTATGATGGGGTCAAATGGGCGACGAGGGCAACAAGGGGATCCTGGACCTCAAGGCCAAACAGGGCCACCAGGTCCCAAAGGAATTCAAGGTAAGAGTCGCAGTGCAGAGTAAGGTTTATATTTTATATATGTGACAAATTGGTATCAAGCCACTATTCCAGCTGTATATAGTAAAAACAAATTTGTTGTTAACTATTGTTAACTTCTTCCATAATGCTAGTATTGAGGAATTAAAAAATAAATAAAAGTAATGTACACTACCGTTCAAAAATTTGGCATCAATACGTTTATTTTATTTTTTTCAGAGGAGTCATAAAAAGTCATAAAATGTCTTAAATTTAATAAGAAGAATTTTAGGCCACAAAAAGTCATAAAAACGTCCGGATTTTCCATGCAAGGTCATAAATTACAATTGATATGCTCATTCATTCATTATCGCGATATAATTTTGTGTTATTGATTCTTAGGAAAAGGCAGCCTTCAGTTTGTTACTCTTAAAAAAATGGAACCTTTAAATAATGAAACTTATTACTTTTAATAAAAGTCAATAAAAAAACTTTTAATAATAAATAATAAATATAATTAATAATAAAAAAAAGGATATTTTCATAATTCGTTTGGGTCATAAATTTAAATCATAATGGTCATAAAAATGTCTTAAAAATTCTTAAATTTGACTGACTAAACTCTGCAGAAACCCTGTTTTATTATTCATCAAGGTTGCATTAAATTAATCAAGTGTGACACTCAAGACTTTTACATTATTATAAAAGATTTACCATTTCCACAAAATATAACAGTTATGAACAAGACTTTCTGTTGCACTGCCTTTTTGCCCGCAACATGGCCAATTAGCTTTGTTATATTAAAGAGACTTATATTACATTTTATGCATTTGGCAGATGCATTTCATTTATTCAAAACGTCTTACATTTGCATTTTAAGGCACTTATTTACATTCTTATCAGATTCTTCTCTTCCCTGAGGATCGAAACCCATGACCTCTGGCGTTCCGCAGGCGCCAGCGTTTTACTGTTTGACTCTACTCCGCACTCTACTCTACTTTATTACTGTTCTCCAACTGAAAAGTATGCCAGGATTCGTATCAGTGCTGTCAGGCACGCCCCTTAGTTTCAGGTTTACAGAAACAACTTCCGGTGATTGGGCTTGGTCAAAAGCTTTAGAGGCATCTACAAAGCCAATTGGAACTAGGAGTACTGCCTCCTATTACATTTAACTATTTCTTTCAAGGCATATATGAAGAGTTCAGACGCAAAAGCCTCTAAGTGCCATTTGAAATTTTCTTCTAAAATGACCATTTTTATCAAGCTTGTATATTTAAGTTCAGTAATTTCACTTTAAATGGCAATGAAGATCACCTATTAATTGTCATTTAAGTGAAATTACTGAACTTAAATATACAAGCTTGATAAAAATGGTCATTTTAGAAGAAAATTTCAAATGGCATTTAGAGGCTTTTGCATATGAAACTTGTTCATATACACAAATTCGTACCAGTGCTTAGCCTTATATACAGCCTCATATTTATATGTAAATACTCAGGCCATTCTCACCCCAAGGTATCACCTAACTGACGCCTTGGGAAGCATTTGAGTTAGATGACGCCCTCAGGATCACGTGCCCTCCCCCCACCCCAGACCTAAACCTAACCGCGTCCTCTAAACTGACGCTTCCTTTAGCGTCAGTTAGATGACCACCGTACTAGCAATTACGTCATGTAACTGACAAATATTTGAAGCATGGTCAAAGGTGACGCCTTTGGGGTGAGAATGCGTTGAAATACTGTATAGATAGTTTAAGTCTTATTTATTTTCTTAAAGTCTTATTTAACTTTTGAATAAGTTATGTTTTTGTTTTGTTGTATGATTTTAATTATTTTTGTAAAGCACTTTGGGGCAATGTCTGTTGTTTGAAAATGTACTATATAAATAAAGTTGCTTGCTTGCTTAAAGGAGATAGTTCACTTTAAAGAAAAAAAAGACTTTTGCTGATAATTTACTCACCCCATGTCATCCAAGATGTTCATGTCTTTCTTCAGTCGGAAAGAAATTAAGGTTTTTGATGAAAACATTCCAGGATTTTCTCCATATAATGGACTTCACTGCGGAACCAAACGGTTCAAGGTCCAAAACAGTTTCAGTGCAAACTTCAAACTGTTCAAAGGGCTTTAAGACGATTCCAGACGATGAATAAGGGTCTTATCAAGCGAAATGATCACATCTTAAAAAAAAAAAGTTATCAATAAAAACAAATCTTCTTAATGTCATTTGGTTCATCCAATGAATTGAACTCGGAAAAGATTCATTCATTTTGATGAACGGAGTTCAAACAGGAGAGTCACAAATGCGTCATCACAGAACAGAGCAAGGTGAGCATTTGAGCTTATAAAACTTAAACTTTATTTATTTATTAAATGAGCGAATCGTTTTGCTCTGATAAGACCCTTATTAGTCGTCTGGAATAGTTTAAAGTCCTTTGAAGAGTTTGAAGTTTGCACTGAAGACTGAGAAAAGTCCTGGAAATGTTTTCATCAAAAACCTTAATTTCTTTCAACTGAAGAAAGAAAGACATGGAACATCTTCAACTGACATGCGGTGAAGCAAATAATCAGCAAAAGTTTTTTAAAAATGAACTAGTCCTTTAAGGTAGGTAGGTAAGGTTGATATGGTCATTTGCATGGGTGTATAATTTAGTAGGGACGCTAGAAACGTGTCCCTACCAATCTCAAGTTACACTGATCTATCCCTAGCAATAATTTCGATCAAAACTTAAAATATATTTGCTATTGTTGTCCCCGTGCCCACAAATTTCAAAATCAAAGCTATGCTACTTGTCATTTGTAAAACACACATCTTGATTGTTGATGTTCTTGTTAGGTGATACACTGCCCTGTGGGCCTGGCATTATTGGAGCCCCTGGTTACAAAGGAATGCCTGGATTTAAAGGTAACATATATTAAAAGATTTTCTGATGAAAGAGTGAGAAAGAAGGAAGGTTGAACAAAAAAAGAAGCAATAATGCAAATGTAGGACAAACAATAATGTATCTTACAGTATAGTGTTTCCTCAAATGTTTCCCTTGTATGTTATATTTTACACACTCGCTTTTGCTCATTATTTGGTGCCAGTAATTCTGGAGCTGACATTCAGACGACCGTTCTAGACATAACGTTCAGTACAAGAATTTAACTTAATTCATGAATTACTCGGACTTAGTGACATAGTTATTGATGTTTTGTTGTAAAATGTTTTGGACTAATGAAGTTATTCTGTTGTGTAACAGTGTTGCAGTATAAATTTGGCAGCTCAGATGACTGATTAATGACCAAAACCTTAATTTTTTCCTTCCAGGTGGGAAAGGTACACTTGGAAATCCAGGATGCAAAGGAATAAATGGACCATATGGTCTCAGAGGAGAGAATGGAGACCCTGGCGATTTTGGGTGTAACGGACTGAAAGGTAGAGATTATAACTATAATTTGAGAGCCAGCTACATGTTTGAAGTTTTGATGCATTTTCATTTTTGTTGAACATAATTATGCATTACTTGATTATTCATTACTTGAATAAACCTAAAATAAACCTTCTTTGGCCACATCAAACTTTCCTCCTCACCGTCCATTCAGGCAATATAGACACACATCCTCTTCCCTGGCAGATTCATAACATCTTTAATAATATAAAAATAATTTGTTACATTAATATAGTGCTTTTTCTGGGACCTCAAAGCACTTCACATATGGAAGGGAGAATCTCCTCAACTACCACCAATGTGCAGCATCGCCCCGGATGATGCGACGGCAGCCATATTGCACCAGAATGCCCACCACTCACTTGCTTATTGGTGGGAGAGAGACAGAGTGATGAAGCCACTTGATCTGTGTGTGTGTGTGTGTGTGTGTGTGTGTGTGTGTGTGTGTGTGTGTGTGTGTGTGCGCGCTCACCGGCCACTTTATTAGGTACACCTGTCCAACTGCTCGTTAACACTTAATTTCTAAGCAGCCAATCACATGGCGGCAACTCAGTGCATTTAGGCATGTAGACATGGTCAAGACAATCTCCTGCAGTTCAGAACCGAGCATCAGTATGGGGAAGAAAGGTGATTTGAGTGACTTTGAACGTGGCATGATTGTTGGTGCCAGAAGGGCTGGTCTGAGTATTTCAGAAACTGCTAATCTACTGGGATTTTCACGCACAACCATCTCTAGGGTTTACAGAGAATGGTCCGAAAAAGAAAAAACATCCAGTGAGCGGCAGTTCTGTGGGCGGAAATGCCTTGTTGATGCCAGAGGTCAGAGGAGAATGGCCAGACTGGTTCGAGCTGATAGAAGGGCAACAGTGACTCAAATAACCACCCGTTACAACCAAGGTGGGCAGAAGAGCATCTCTGAACGCACAGTACGTCAAACTTTGAGGCAGATGGGCTACAGCAGCAGAAGACCACACCGGGTGCCACTCCTTTCAGCTAAGAACAGGAAACTGAGGCTACAATTTGCACAAGCTCATCGAAATTGGACAATAGAAGATTGGAAAAACGTTGCCTGGTCTGATGAGTCTCGATTTCTGCTGCGACATTCGGATGGTAGGGTCAGAATTTGGCGTCTACAACATGAAAGCATGGATCCATCCTGCCTTGTATCAACGGTTCAGGCTGGTGGTGGTGGTGTCATGGTGTGGGGAATATTTTCTTGGCACTCTTTGGGCCCCTTGGTACCAATTGAGCATCGTTGCAACGCCACAGCCTACCTGAGTATTGTTGCTGACCATGTCCATCCCTTTATGACCACAATGTACCCAACTTCTGATGGCTACTTTCAGCAGGATAATGCGCCATGTCATAAAGCTGGAATCATCTCAGACTGGTTTCTTGAACATGACAATGAGTTTGCTGTACTCAAATGGCCTCCACAGTCACCAGATCTCAATCCAATAGAGCATCTTTGGGATGTGGTGGAACGGGAGATTCGCATCATGGATGTGCAGCCGACAAATCTGCGGCAACTGTGTGATGCCATCATGTCAATATGGACCAAACTCCCTGAGGAATGCTTCCAGCACCTTGTTGAATCTATGCCACGAAGAATTGAGGCAGTTCTGAAGGCAAAAGGGGGTGCCAACCCGTTACTAGCATGGGTTACCTAATAAAGTGGCCGATGAGTGTATATATATATATATTAGGGCTGTCAATCTTCCTCTATAATACTATTTGAATTCCATTCCATATTTTATGTAATATTCGAATAATATTCAAATATTAAATGCTCAAATTCATCCTATTATTAATATTTACAACATTACACAATCTTAATGGATCGCCAATGCCACTATAGCCTGTGGTTGTTGTTACACGTTCTGTCCACTAAGGGACATCTAACATTACTACATTAAACATTTACATCGCTTTCTTATTAACAATAAAAAAGCGGAACAAACGCGCGTCCAATATTAACTACCAGCTATATACAGTGTGCTAACCTCGAAAATCCAGCTGTATTCTAATAATAACTTAGCTCACCTTATTAGATAGGCTCCTTGCATGCTGGCTAATAACTTTTTTTAAAGCTGGTTCTCAGACATTGACAGCACTGTGTTGGACTGATTTGTGCAGCGGTGTTCCAAAGGGCAACATAACATCATGACTTTTGCGTCAACATACACGCCACTTTCAAGTCAAGTGGCGTGTTATCTATAAGCTTTTTGAGCCATTTCATGAGATCAGTCTGCAAAGGGAGAGAGAGCGCGCGAGACTAGCTAGCTTTCGCGCGGCACTCGCAAGGTCTCTCTCTCGCTCAGCTCTCTCCCTCTCTGCCATGCACATTGCACGCGCCGCGCGCTATGTATGTTATGCGCGCAGTATGTTCTATCTCGCTCTAGATTTCGGGAGATTTTAACTAATTTGTGGGCATCAGGGAGACGCTATCAATATGCGGGAGACTCCCGAACTTCCGGGAGACTTGGGATGTCTGTAGCGAAACGCTGATGATTGCCAACAGCTTGGATAACGTGCACAATTGCGTAACGATTCAAACACTTTATTGTTCATTAGACGAAACAAAAGCATTTAATTTTCACGTGCGTGTAAGCTGTGAGAAGACAATATTGCATATATATATATATTTTTAAATATATATAAAAGCAATATTCGAATAGTAAATTCAGCATGCGAATAGTGTTGATTTTTTAAACATTCGAATTATATTAAAATTTCGGAATTCGTTCCAACAGCCCTAATATATATATGTTTTTAAAAGAAGTCTCTTCTGCTCACCAAGGCTGCAATGTTTTGATAAAAAATACACAAAAAACACAGTAATATTGTGAAATATTATGAAAATTTAAAATTACTTTTTTATGTTAATATATATTAAAATGTAATTTATTCCTCTGGAAAAAAGCTGAATTTTCAGCATCATTACTCCAGTCTTCAGTGTCACATGATCATTCACAAATCACTCTAATATGATGATTTTATGCTCCAAAAACATGTATGATTATTATCCATGTTGAAAACAGTTTTTTACATTTTTATTTCAGGATTCTTTGATGAATAAGAAAGTTCAAAGAACAGCATTTATTTAATTATAATCTTTTCTAACATTATAAATGTCTTTACTGTAACTTTTGATCAATGTAACTCATCCTTGATGAATAGAAGTATTGATTTCTTATTTATTTCCCCCAAAAATAAAATACAAATTCTTACTGACCCCAAACTTTTTAAAGGGTAGTGTTTAATGTAACAAAAGCTTTCCATTTCAGATAAAAGCTGTTCTTTTGAACTTTCTATTCATCAAAGAATCCTGAAATAAAAATGTAAAAACTGTTTTCAACATGGATAATAATCATACATGTTTTTGGAGCATAAAATCATCATATTAGAGTGATTTGTGAAGGATCATTTGACACTGAAGACTGGAGTAATGATTCAGCTTTCAATTCAGCTTTTTTTCAGAGGAATATATTACATTTTAATATATATTAACATAAAAAAGTCATTTTAAATTAGTCATAATATTTCACAATATTACTTGTTTTTTGTGTCTTTTTATCAGAAAATTGCAGCCTTGGTGAGCAGAAGAACTTCTTTTAAAAACATAAAAAATATTACCGATCTTAAAGTTTTTGACCAAGATAGATAGATAGATAGATAGATAGATAGATAGATAGATAGATAGATAGATAGATAGATAGATAGATAGATAGATAGATAGATAGATAGATAGATAGATAGATAGATATACAATATAGATAGATAGATAGATAGATAGATAGATAGATAGATAGATAGATAGATATATAGAATAGATAGATAGATAGATAGATAGATAGATAGATAGATAGATAGATGATATAGATAGATAGATCACATAGATAGATAGATAGATAGATAGATAGATATAGATAGATAGATAGATAGATAGATAGATAGATATATAGATAGATATAGATAGATAGATAGATAGATAGATAGATAGATAGATAGATATACATAGATACACACACACACACACACACACACACACACACAGATAGATAGATAGATAGATATACACATCACACACACACACACGCACACACACACACACACACACACATCACACGCACGCACACACACGCACACACACATAGATCTGGATAGATATAGATAGATGATAAATGACACGACGCACGCACACACACACAGATAGATAGATAGATGGATAGATAAATAAATAGATACACACACGACACACACACGCACATCACACACACACACACACACACACACACACACACACACACACACACACACACACACACACACATCACACGCACGACACACACACACACACACACACACACACACACACACACACACACACACACACACACACACACACACACACACACACACACACACACACACACACACACACACACACACGATAGATAGATAGATCAATCAATGATGTAGATAGATAGATAGATAGATAGAGAAATGAACGTAGATAGATAGATAGATAGATGTAGATAGATAGATGTAGATAGATAGATAGACAGATAGATAGATAGATAGATAGATAGATAGATAGATAGATAGATAGATAGACACACACAGATAAATAGATAGATAGATAGATAGATAGATAGATAGATAGATAGATAGATAGATAGATAGATAGATAGATAGATAGATGATAGATAGATAGATAGATAAATAGATAGATAGATAGATAGATAGATAGATAGATAGATAGATAGATAGATAGATAGATAGAGATAGATAGATAGATAGATAGATAGATAGATAGATAGATAGATAGATAGATAGATAGATAGATAGATAGATAGATATATAGATAGATAGATAGATAGATAGATATAGAATAACTGTGGTCAATGTGTTTTGGAGAAAAATGTATTTCATAATGTGATTTTCCCCACTTTCAATTCTTTTACTTCAGTGAAATGTTAGGTTAGGTTTTGATCATATTAACCAGGGGTGCAATTAATTCTGAGCACAACTGTATATCAACCATAGCTGTGCACAAGGCAACCCACGATCAAGTGTCAGCTTGAGATTCAGGCTTAATTGTTCATTAATGAAATCATCAGTGACTTTTCGATGTCGACTAGGTCAAACTCTTATTCAAAATATGTTTATTAATTATTCTATATCTGCATGATATTTCCACAGTATCAGCTTGACAAGAACGCATCCATTAGAAAACTTTTATCAATCTAATATCTCTGCCATATCATCCGCAGGTTCAGATGGATATTTAGGAGATCCAGGTGACACTGGCCCCGATGGCAGCAGGTATACAGCGGCTCACCGGGCAAAACTGGAAATCGTGGACCCCAGGGTCTTAAAGGGTCTTTAGGAGACTGTGTTATTGGGGCTCCAGGACCGATGGGCCAATTTGGGGTTCAGGGAAGTGCGGGCCCTAAAGGTGTACCTGGACCTCCTGGACCAATTGGATTGCAAGGTACTGCATTGACGGTTAAATAATATCTGGAGAACAGCAATATGATTATGATATAAAGAAAAAAAATAGTAAAGGTCACTCTTTTGAAGATTGTTTTTGTGATGTTTGCACAGTCTAGTTAGTTGTTAGTCATGAGTTCACAATAGTCAGGTCCATTAACTAATAATGTAAGAACTTTTTCTGCAGGTACATCAGGTGATCCTGGATGTCCTGGAAGAAAAGGGGAACAAGGAGAGATTGGTAGACAAGGTGCACCTGGTCTCCCGGGTGGGAGACCAGAACAATGTTACAAAGGACAAGCTGGTCCACCTGGCAAGACAGGACCGCCAGGCCTTAGTGGACAGAGGGGTCAGTAAGAGACCACTGAATCGACAAAAGCTTGTTAGGACTGTTCTAATTACAATAATGACATTTTTCTGTGTTAGGCACCCCTGGAGAGAAAGGATCACTTGGGGATCAGGGACCTCCAGGCTTTGGAGTTAAAGGAGACCCTGGCAAGCCTGGTCTCCCAGGCATTCAGGGATCCACAGGTCTTCAGGGACCTTCAGGACTCAAAGGGGACAGTGGAAATCCTGGATTTACTGGACCAAAGGGTAAAGATTCTTTCCAAGGGTCTTGATGTGCTTTGGGGAGTTTATTCAATGAATGGACCCTGTTATGTGGCCTTATTTTAACAAATGCCAACTGTGGTTTGTAACTTTTTGGTTGCCTGAAAAAAATGTACTGTTAAGATGGATATTACTATCAATGTTCTTCATATATCCAAGCATAAATTAGAACTGCATTTAATTAAAATTTTAATATTTTGTAACATTAGTGTCTTTATTGTTACTTTTGATCAATTTGATGCTTCCTTATCAAAATAAAAGTATAACAAAAAAAATAATAATAAGTCTTGCTGACCCCAAACTTTTGAACCTTAGTGTATTACGAACTAAAATGTGTTAGGCCAATTTCTTTGTAATATATACAATTTCCTTTTAAATGTGTGTGCTTTAGATATTTAGAGTTAAAAAATAAAGGTGTCAGTGGGACCAAAGTCCTTTTAGGCAAGTCATGCCACTCGGCCGCCATCTTGGCAACGCCTACGGGCAGCTATTTTGGACTAACAAGACCAGGCTCTATCTAAATGAATGGGCAGAGAGTCAGAACTGCACTTTCACTGGTCACCGGAACATAAAAACTGCATGTATAGAAACAGCAGTAAAATGTGATAAAAATCGCTGAAAAAGTTTGATGACTTTGCCCCAAAGTAAGGTATAAAACGCCGTTTTTCCCACTGGTTATACTTTACTGTGCATGTGCAAGGGTTCTCTCGCTCTCTGTCGCTTGCGCGCTGCACAGTTTGAAACACAGTGGGCCCTATTTTAACGATCTGAAACGCAAGTGTCAAAGCGCAAAGCGCAATTAACTTTGTGGGCGGATCCCGGCGCTGTTGCTATTTTCCCGGCGGGATAAATGCCTCTTGCGCCTGGCGCAAATCTAAAAGGGGTTGGTCTGGAGTAGCTTCATTATTCATAGGTGTGGTTTGGGCGTGACGGAAATAAACCAATAAGAGCGTCATCGGCGCATTTACCAGGCACGCTTCAGCATCGGTTCACAGCCGAGTAGAACGATGTTCTCGTCAGGGCCGTAAAAGAAAGAGAAGGGACACTGGGGATGGGACAAACCCACCCAAATTAGCTTCGGGTTAAACATGCATATAATAATTTGGGTAAATGTGTAAGCTTTATGCCTGTTTTTCCCATCATCATGGACACAACAATGATTTCCCTCATGTTTATATATTTTTCCGTATAATAATGTATCATTTGCAAAAAGTAAAATGCATCTGTGTTGATGAGAGAATCATCTACAGTGTATCCGCGTTGTTCACACTCAGTATTATGGCCAAGCATGCACGCTTAAAATAGCATCTGAATATACGCGCAACGCGCCACTGACTTTAGACCAGGTTTTTTCTGGTCATTGGCGCAATTGTTTTCTGGAACTGCAAAATAGCACCAGGGATTGTTTGCGCCGACACACGCCTCCTTTTGCGCCGACCCCGCCCAGGAAGCGCAAGTTCATTTGTTCAGTTTACCGACGTGCGTCTGTGGAGGAAAAAAGCCCGCTTTGCGCGAGTGCAAAATAGGAATGATAAATGTGTCAGTGTATAAAGTAATTTGCGCCGGGTGCAAGATAGAGCCCAGTATGTGCGCGCTCTTGCTCGCTCGCTCTAGATTCCGGGAGATTTGAACTAATTTGCGGTCATCAGCGAGCCACTATCAATCTGCGGGAGATTCCCGGAACTTCCGGGAGACTTGGGATGTCTGATATTTACACAACGCACACATACACTTTATATCAAATCTGCCGCCTTTTCAAACAGTAACAAATTTTCCGCTGTCGCAAACCTCAACTGTGTGCATGCGTCGGTGGAACCAGACGATAGGCTTAAATGTTTCCCGGCTTGACTGTTAAAAAGCAAACGATTGGCTGTCCAGTGGGAGGGCGGGACATGTGCATACAACCGCCATCTCTGGTGTTACGGTTTTTCCCTATATAGTTGTATTAAGGATTGAGGAAGTGGCATGTCTCTATATAAATAGTCTCTGGTGGGACACATGATTCTCACCTGTCATGTTACATCTCAGGTTTGCCTGGATTTCCTGGTCGAGATGGCTGTGCTGGCAACATAGGGCAGACGGGCCCTTTAGGGGCTCCTGGACAAAAAGGCCTTAGGGGTCTGAATGGATATCCAGGTTTCCCAGGGGTAAATGGAAACAAAGGCCAGAAAGGTACTTCAAAACGGTGTGAAATACCATATTGTCATACTTTAGGTCGGGTCTAATGTGATGATGGCAGTTAAAGGTACCACTTTTTTTTTTACAGGATGCATTGGGCCAACTGGACCTCCAGGAGACATAATTTCTGTGCCAGTCAAAGGTCGGGTAGGACCATCTGGACCTCATGGGGTGAATGGTTTCTGTGGAGAGAGGGGTAAATCTGTAACAGATACTCAGACCCTGTTTACACCTGGTATTAAGGTATACATCTGGACCTGGTATTATACCTGGTCAATCAGATCACCAAACAAGGGACAAGGAAGATACATACCCATTTACCCCCTGTTTTTTTAATCCATCTCTTTTGTCCACTTTCAAACACTTCTGTCCTCATTTCTTCAAGGGGAGGGTCTAGGGTGGGTAAATGTATGTTTTTTCTTTTTTTCAGATCTTATGGACAAAATAAGCTCACGCAATTTACAAATGAACGTGACCAGAGGTGATGGGAAAACACAAGCAGCAGCTTTAGTAATTTCTCTGACTTTAAAACCCTATAACACGTACTGTCATGTACTGTAATTGGACAGTTCGAAATCAGGAATGGTGAGAGAACATTGTGCTTGACAGATTTTACTAAACTTGGGTCTTCAGTGGTCAAAAGTTTAAAACCTGTCTGACTAGAGTGCTTTTCCATAATGTTTATGCATTAAGTCAGTATGCGGAGAGTAAGCAATGTTTTGTGGCTGTTCCAACACATTCAACCACATGAGAGTTTGCACTATGAAAGCAATCCGGTCGAATACATTTTCGACTACCTCCTGAAAATAGTCGAAAGTGGACAAGCCTGTATTTAGCATCGTCCACTTGTGATCCGATGGACCAAAGCACATCTTAATACCAGGTTTAAACAGGGGTTCAGATCCTATGTTGGTTTCTAACTTTGATAGAAAAGACCTTCAGCAGATCACATAGTTTCTACTTCCTAATTCGCAGGTAGAAAGGGTGACCCAGGTCCGCCTGGACCACCAGGGTATCAGGGACTTGATGGTCCTCCTGGCTTTGAATGTGGCGTTCGTGGACCGCCAGGCATTCCTGGGTGTCCCGGTGAGCCTGGCACAACTGGGCGACCTGGACCGAAGGGAATTGTGGGATTCCCAGGGGAAAATGGTGATTCAGTGAGTGGATGGTCTTTTATTTATATGAGTCTTATTTTTTAATTCTTAATTTTGTTGTTGGTTTGATGGTCTTTGACCCAAACACAGATAGTGTAGATAAACTGTCTGTGACCATATATGTAGGATTTAGTCATTAAGATGTTTGTTTGCAGGGTGATCCTGGATTGACTGGTATGACAGGAACCCCTGGTTTCCCTGGGTTTGACGGTCCTAAAGGTAAAATGCAATGCTTGAAACCTTGCATACTCAAACTAACACTACCCTTCAAAAGTTTGGGGTTGGAAAGATTTTGTTAAATGCCTAAGGCTGTATATATTTGAATAAATTGAATATACACTCACTTAAAGGATTATTAGGAACAGTTCAGTTTCTCATTAATGCAATTATCTAATCAACCAATCACATGGCAGTTGCTTCAATGCATTTAGGAGTGTGGTCCTGTTCAAGGCAATCTCCTGAACTCCAAACTGAATGTCACAATGGGAAAGAAAGGTGATTTAAGCAATTTTGAGTGTGGCGTGGTTGTTAGTGCCAGACGGACCGGTCTGAGTATTTCACAATCTGCTCAGTTACTGGGATTTTCACACACAACCATTTCTAAGGTTTACAAAGAATGGTGTGAAAAGGAAAAACATCCAGTATGCGTCAGTCCTGTGGGCGAAAATGCCTTGTTGATGCTAGAGGTCAGAGGAGAATGGGTCGACTGATTCAAGCTGATAGAAGAGCAACTTTGACTTAAATAACCACTCGTTACAACCGAGGTATGCAGCAAAGCATTTGTGAAGCCACAACACACACAACCTTGAGGCGGATGGGCTACAACAGCAGAAGACCCAACTGGGCACCACTCATCTCCACTACAAATAGGAGAAAGAGGCTACAATTTGCAAGAGCTCTCCAAAACTGGACAGTTGAAGACTGGAAAAGTGTTGCCTGGTCTGATGAGTCTCGATTTCTGTTGAGACATTCAGATGGTAGAGTCAGAATTTGGTGTAAACAGAATGAGAACATGGATCCATCATGCCTTGTTACCACTGTGCAGGCTGGTGGTGGTGGTGTAATGGTGTGGGGGATGTTTTCTTGGCACACTTTATGCCCTTTAGTGCCAACTGGGCATTGTTTAAATGCCTCATCCTACCTGAGCATTGTTTCTGACCATGTCCATCCCTTTATGGCCGCCATGTACCCATCCTCTGATGGCTACTTCCAGCAGGATAATTCACCATGTCACAAAGCTCGAATCATTTCAAATTGGTTTCTTGAACATGACAATGAGTTCACTGTACTAAAATGGCCCCCACAGTCACCAGATCTCAACCCAATAGAGCATCTTTGGGATGTGGTGGAACGAGAGCTTTGTGTGCTGGATGTGCATCCCACAAATCTCCATCAACTGGAAGATGCTATCCTATCAATATGGGCCAACATTTCTAAAGAATGCTTTCAGCACCTTGTTGAATTTTGAAGGCGAAAGGGGGTCAAACACAGTATTAGTATGGTGTTCCTAATAATCCTTTAGTTGAGTGTATATTAAAATATAATTTATTTCTGTGATCAGTGCTGGATTGTACAGCACCATTACTCCAGGCTTCAGTGTCACATGATCTTTCAGAAAGAATAATAAATAACAAATATGCTTATTTGCTGCAATTTTGAAAACAGTTGTTCTTAATAGTAGAAACTGAGTGAGATTCTTTGATTAGAAAGCTAAAAGCATTTATTTAAAATAGATTTCTTTTGTAACAAAGTATAAGCGTTTAACTGTCAGTTTTGATAAAATAAATGCATTGTTGGTGGATAAAAGTATTTATTTTCTCACGATATGCTAAAATCGTATTGACCCCAAACCCTAGAACAGTAATGTATGTACAGTATTCAAAGCTACAACCATTACAAACACTACACAATCATTACATATTAAATCTGCACATACATTTTAAGTCTCTTGTGAAATGAGATCTATTGCAAAACCTCCTTGTCCTGTGTTGAATAGGTGACAAAGGTGAGTCTGTTGGTGAGCCAGGACTAACAGGTGAGAGAGGGCCCTATGGAGAAAAAGGAGCGTCAGGTATGGTTTTCTTAACCTTCACTTTTATTAACCCATCTTGTTATATGTATGTATATAATACAGAAATGCATATGAGTTCTGAGCTATAGAAACATCTTTTTTCTCCCCAATAGCTCCCCCCGGTGACGATGGAGACCCTGGTGACCCTGGACCACAAGGGCCTTGTGGAAACGGGGGTCCACCTGGACCACCTGGGAACCCTGGCCATTGTGGATCTCCTGGTAAAATTGTTAAACAGATAAATCTGGCTCTAAAATAGTGGATACATGTGCACTTCTGATTAGGGATGTCAAGATGAGGAAATGTCCCCAACGGTTAATAAACTTACGATAACACAGGGGTTTAGGAGAGACAGTGACCAAATCCTCGCCACTTTTAATTGAAATCTAACTCCTTAGATTTAGAGTAGATGCTTTCAGTTTAAAATTGTTAATTGTCCAATTTGCCAAACACTGTGTGACGCAGGTAACTATGAGCCTACATCATCCCAATTCCATAGTCATGCATTATATTAAGTTTCGCTGTGTTCTCAAATAGTGTCTTTTTGTTACAGGTGTGGTTGGGCCCCCAGGTCAGTGTGGGAGACATGGTCCAGAGGGTGTTCAAGGGCCTTCAGGTCCACCAGGCCCTAAAGGAAACATAGGACACCCTGGCCTTAGAGGTTTGAATACTTATGCTATGTACAAAGAAAGTGATGCTGCAATTTATTTTAAAAATAGAACAATCATGTATACATTTTAAACTTGAAAATGTGCATTTTAAACGTGACTTTTTTTGATAGTTATTGTTTCACTTACAGGATCTCAAGGGCTCCCAGGGATCCATGGGCTAGATGGCCTGAAGGGTGTCAAGGGTGAGATTGGATCTCGAGGTACATGTGCAATCTTTTATTCTGTCAGAAGCTTGTTTTGTTATTGCCTGCTTGCCATCCCTCTCACTCCCTCTCTCTTTCGTTGTGCTTTAGGGCTGGGTATAAAAGGTGATAGAGGCAATCGAGGACTGATTGGAGACAAGGGGGATCCAGGAGAGCCAGGGTTGCATGGGACATCAAACAATGGTATTCAAGGTCCAAACGGACAACAGGGATGCCAAGGTACATGACAAAAGATGCCATTCAACCTATTAACCGTGACAAGTTTCCACAAAAATATTGAGCAGCAAATTTAGCACTGATAAGAAATGTTTCTTGAGCAGCAAATTAGCATATTATGATGATTTCTGAAGGATCATACCTGAAGAGTGGAGGAATGATGCTGAAAATGTGGAATTTTGCTTTGCATTTCAGGAAAAAGTTACATTTAAAAATACATTCAAATGGAAAATGTTTTGGTAACACTTTACAATACGGGTGCACTAATATACATTAATTCATACTGAACTAATGCACAGATAATCATGAGTTAATATATAACTCACGAAGAACTAAACCATTAATTAATGATTAATGCATCAGCAACTAATAAAGAAGTCTATATGATTAATAGATTAAGTAATACATGAATTGATATTAATTAAATGTGTAATTGTGCATTAATTCCTTAATAACATCTTTTATTAACTAATAGTGTAAATTAATGTGTTAATTACCACAATTAGTCAAAGCTATGCACTTCAGCTTCCAGTTGTCTGCTTTAATTAATCATTAGCTAATGATTTGCAAAGGGGTCATTATGTTATGACTTTACTTGTTGGGGCACATCATTATTAACTAGTCATTTAGTAATTGTAGTAATTTGCACATGCATTTGCACTAACAATGACGTGATTAATCATGTATTAATGCATATTAGTGTACCTGTCATATTATCTGGCATTAGTTGTAATATACCTGTCATTATAGGCTTTGGCTCATTCTGGTAATTAACACTATTAGTTAAAAAATGAGTTATTATGGAATTAATCCACAGTTACATATTTAATTAATAACAATTCATGTATGAACTAATACATTAACCTTACATACTCTTAATTAGTTCCTAATGTGGTAATGATTAGCTTAAATAATCATTACTTACACATTAATTCAGTATTATCTGTGCATTAGTTAAGCATGAATTAATTTATTATTATATAATATGGGTGCACTTATTAGTGCACCCATATTGTAAAGTGTTGCCTAAATAGGTAACACTTTATAATGAGGTTTAATTTGTTTAAAGGGTCATGACATCTTTTGACACAAAAGAGGTATTTGTACCATTGAACCATGCAGCGAGTTTCATAGCTTAAAGCGTCCTCCTCAATATAAACACAGTCTTTATTTAATCAAGCGCCAAAAATGACTTGTTTGGATATTACGGAATTTGTGACATCACAAATCCCGCAAATGTACAAAAAGGGCAAATATATATTATGTATATGAATGGCTCCAGAGCAGGGCATCGACGAATAGTTATACACAGGGCCTAAAATTATATTTTTGCCACAACTGCCAATGGCCGGTGACCTTGTACCGGACAGAAGTATTTTTTTTTACCAACTATTTTAGCAATCATGACACCAATCATTTTAGATAGCAGTGAAAATTCACAATCTCCAGGTGGAGAAATGACTTTAAACTTCACTGTTGTCTTTCTCCTTTTTTGAATAGGTGATCCTGGTCCAATGGGTCCTCCTGGATTTCGTGGTGAAGAATGTAAGATTCTTAAACCTGGATCTCTTGGAGGACAGGGTTTCCCTGGGCTAGATGGACCTCCAGGTGTGTGTGGTCATTTGGAGAAGAGTTTTCATGAGAGCTAACGTGGATGGCAGTGAGATTGTGTATTATGTGCATGGTCTGTGTTTTGCTGTTCCAGGGCCCATGGGAGAGATGGGAGAGCCAGGCAATGTCTACGCAGTGAGAGGTGATTGTGGTTATCCTGGTGTTCCTGGACCACCAGGATATAAAGGACAAAAAGGATGCCTTGGGCAAAACGGCCCGCCAGGGTATCAGGGCCCAGAAGGTCCAAAAGGTAAAAATAATCAGCCTTAAGTGTCAAAAAAGAGCCACTATACATGCACTTTTTGTGAAACTAAATGCTTTCCTGAAGTTTTGTGATTTAGGTTTTTCTATTATTATTATTATTATTATTGCACAGGGGAAAGAGGGCAGTGTGGGCCTATGGGCCTTCCGGGACCCTGTGGACTCATGGGTGATTGTGGACCTCCAGGACCCTGTGGTGCAAAAGGAGAGAAAGGGGACCCAGGTCAGTGGAGCCTTCAGATCATCAAGTTGGCTATCTTATAAATCAATAACATTCATAATGTATACCCCTTTCAATCTCTCTCCCTTTGTATTTGTAGGTCCAAAAGGAGAGCCCGGCGATGTCAGACGTCCTAATCCTTGTCATCCTACTCAGGGCCTTCCTGGTGCTCGTGGTCCATCTGGCCCAAATGGTGAAGATGGAGGATACGGACTTAATGGCAGTGGGGGACCGAAAGGTACAACTCAATTCAACAGCAGGGCGTATATTTGTAACCAGGATTCATTTGATCATGAAGTATGATCTTGAAGTATGAAGTATGATCTCCTATTCTTGGCAGTGTTGTTAGCAGTGTTGTTATTGTTAAGTTTGTAACTGTTGGCGCTTAGCCTGACTTCATCATACTCATTTTCGAATAAGAAAATGAGTCTGAAACCCCTCCGTCTGGGTTTGATTGAGGCGTGTCTTAACCGAACCAGGAAAAAACAACAACTCTGCACTCAATTGGATAGTCGGTAAACCTACAACCAATCAGAGCAACGCAGTAAGTCAGCTACTTTGCATAGTTGTCAAATACAGAACGAAGCCTAACTTTACTAATTTTAGTAGTTAAATAACGAGTGTCGCTTCTTTTACTTACTCCTCCATGAGTGCAACCAAAGGAGAAACCACAACGACCACAGGCTTTTCATTACGTCCCATCTTCTTAGCGACCGTCAGAGCCAGCTGATAAGTTACACTTGAAGGACGGCAAAGATATCTTTCCGATCGACAAATGCCTTGATTGCAGTTTTCTGTTTGTCTATGAAAATTAATGCGCTGTCGATTCATTTTACGACAGACGCGACAGCGGAATCTGTACATCTCAATTCTCCAGCTGCAGTCATCTTTGACGGAGGCCAGTTTAGCGCTCTCTTGATAACGTGATGACTTACGTCCCTTCAGATCACCTGTCCATCATCGTATAAAGCCCGCCCTGGCAATTTGATTGGCCCGATGATTTCTGAACCGATTATAATAACTCCTCAATGGACTCGAGTCCAGACCGAACTTCCCGTCCAAAAAATGTTGTGGGCTGAGTTCGGACTGGCATCCAGGCTAGGTGGCGCTCTAGCGATTAATAAACAAAATTGCATGCGTCTCTTGTAGAAGAACATTGTAGCCGGAGCTACTTCTTCCTGTTTGTGTCTATGATGAGTCGCCTATACCAGTTTAAAATAGTCAGAGTATAAGCACTTATTAAAGGTGTAACGTAGTGATTCAGGATGAGGCAAAATCATGGTTTGAAAACGAATTCATGATGTACTCACTTATTATATAAATTTTGTATGTTTTAAAGGGGGGGTTGACTGCTTTTTTTCTTTTGATTTTGATTGTGTTTATGGGGTGCAATATAACATGTATTTGTGTTTTTTCTTTTTTAAAAAGTCTTATTTTTCATAAACTTCACCTTTATTGTCAGCCGCGCTATCATCTGTCCTCGAACGAGCGGTTCACTTCCTGAGTCTATGTCTGGAATTATACATGCAAATACATTTATAATGATTAAGTGTTAACCTACTTACAGGTTGTGGCCCAACAACTGCTGCCTCTGGTTTTAAAGTTGGAACTGTTTTAGTAACAGTTTCTTGTTGAATCCAGCATTGAATTCATGGAGATTCTGGAAGCTGTCCTCCGTAAAATGCGCAGCACAGAGAGCTAGATTACGATCGTCATTTTCAGGAACATAATCAAACATAAATTGTATCCATTGTTGAGGAAGTACAGCGTCCGTGGAAGACTTCGAACTCAGAAGACCTGACAGCTGGATGAACACAACACATTTGACGAGCCGCAGAAATATGCGCATGCCCTTTCCTGCATATTCCGGTGGGAAGGTTGATGCAAATGTATGGGTTAGTGACGTCTAAAACCCAGCTGTAGTCCCAATCGAGTCGTTTTTGTAGACAATATACTTTCTGATTTTTAAAAGACGATATCTCTGCTTACATTGAACTTTCAGCGAATGTAACTTTGCAGATACTGTTCATGCACCAACAGCAACATTACACACTATTTAAAATTAAAAAAGTGAAATCGCAATCAACACACTACTTAACATAAAAAAATGTTAAGGACTGAATGTTTCCTTGGCAACTAAATTGAAATAAATAACCTTAAGTTAAAGTATTAAAATGACTAAAACATGACTAAAGAAAAAAAAATGAAAACCGTACACTACAAGTTACTATCAAAATGTAGCTAGCTACATTGAAACTACTTTTGCCTTTTTTGAACAACGTATATTATAAATAACTGAATAAGTGTCTGAGGAATGTTTTAAGTAAAATATTTAGTTTAAAGGTGCCATCTGGAGTTTTTGAGGTGAAACTATCCCAAAAATGAGCTACAGGCATCAAAAGAATGAGAAGAAATAAGTGCAATGATGTCTATAGAAAACTGGAAAGCTATAGTGCTGCCGAGATATAAACCTAAATTAGCATGCTAAATTACTAGCCCCGGCCCGTCAGGTGTCGTAATACCAGTTTCGGCCATGGGAGGCGGTATGCGGGCGGGCAACATAAACACCAGCCGCACACTGCAATAGACGGAGTAAGTGGCGCGTTTTATGTGTGTGTGTACTTTGAACCTGAAGTCAGTCGTGTGGAAATACAGCCGATTACTACATTTCAGTTCAGGGAAGAGTTCAAAAAATGATTGGTCGACATGCATGAGGAATACATTTTGGTAAGTTGTAGCATACTGTATCTTTCAACAGTGTTCATGTTCTTTTTCCATTAGCTTGTAGAGAGTCGGTTCACGTGCGCTAGGGATCTGTGGTGTAACATGTACAAGCGCCAAAATGGTATTTATTGTTTAAATTGCGTAATAAAATTGACAGAATCTGAGAGCTTAACTGGCAACCTGATTGCTAAGTGTCAATTGCATGTGTCTTACAGTGAATTCGTGAGAGTTGGCAGCTCTGAATGGCGTTAGCTTGATCAACATCAGCGAATGCTGTCTGTCAAATTAATTCAAACTAACAATAAAAGTGTAATATGAACAAAACGAATACCGTAAACTTAAAATAATTGCCCAGGGTTTTATTTTCCCATATCGTCGAAAATGCACCAGCTTGTTTTTGAGACGCGTTTATGAGACGGTCTTCATCATTTAGTGTTGATGTTGTTCATTGAGTCTCTGATCTCTAAAAATATCCAAATGCTCCACGTGAAACTGCGGTCTTCCAACCTTTTACTATCAAAATGATTTGAATAATATGCGTGAGAAAAGAGCAAAACAGCTCTCGCTTGTGTTGTTTGAAGACGTGATAGTGCGTGCGGCCGCGGCACAACTCACTTTCTGGAGGTATACTGCCCCCATCTGTTATGGAATATGGATTATTTTTTGATTTAGAATTCCAGATGGCCCCTTTAAAACAAGGCAATGCAATTACGATTTCAAAGAGTATTGTTTTATTACACACAACTCTCAAATATCTCAGACTGTTTGTCAAAATTGCAACAAATAGCCTACAACATTGCAAGAACGAAATATACATCCAAACGTAAATTGCATGTAGAACATTTTCTCAAAAATACTGATTGATCTTGGACAAATAAGGCCATGAGTAATTAACGTTAGCTGTCTCTCCATCCTCCAAATCTGCCGTCACGTCTTGCTATATAATCATAATATGGGTGTGTCAACCCATAGGTAGGTAGATATTTCCTAATAAAAACTTTTTCCCAAATTTGTTTAAATTGTCTATGCATACCAATACATAATTAAAATGTAAGTAGTCTGAAAAAAAGAAAGTAAACAAATCGAGTGTCTGTAGTCCACACAGTGCTGCAATAAACACAGCTCATTATTTCCAACCATGGCTACCACCACTGTGGAAGAGGCACGGAGAGCTAGGAAGAATCACAATTATGGCAGAGAAAGAGCAGTCAAAATTTCCAGTGACCTGCATATACCGTACAGACAGCGAAGGAAAACCAGGCAAAAAAGGAAGACAGTATTTGAAAAGGCTATGAACAACTGACAACTGGGCTGAAAATTGACGCCAACAGTGCTTCGTAGAAGCTCTTACATGTAAAACACTGCATATGTTATGAATCTTATACGAAATTCACCTTCATCACAGTGTAACTGGTGGCAACAGGAAAATGTGTATCAATGCAACCAGTTTTTAGTTTTTATGTTACTAGCACGTTACCGAATCAAACTCTATATATTTAAAACTTTACCAATACCAGTATCGATTTACTAGCTTGATAGTGAGTACTACCAGCCATGTTAGTTGTTTATATAAATAATGATAAAGTTAGGCATTTTATTACATGTGATTCTGACATGATGTCACTACATGCACTGCTCCTCTCAGCGGCGCTGGTAAGCCGCGTCCTCTAGCTGAGCGCGGTTGGCAGCGCGCGTTCATGTGTTTTGGGGGCGTGGCTTTGTAAAGATCCCAGACGGGAGGGGTGGGAGTGAATGAAATAATGAGCTGTTTATATTATTATTGCAGCACTGAGAGGACTACAGGCACTCGATTTGTATACTTTCATTTTCAGAGTACATGGGTCAATATTACCTTAGAGTGCCTTTCAACCCTCACAACACTCACAAATTTTGATTTTAATTTACCATTCGCTTTGTCATGTCATAATACACACTCAAATATTATAATAAATATATTATCTGAGCTCCCACAATTATAAGTTTTTTTAAATTATGGACCATTTTTTAGAGCATAAAGCATAGATATGTCCACCCTGTTATGGACATATAAATGACTGGGTAACACTTTACAATAAGGTTCGTTAGTTAACATTAGTTAACTACATTAGGTAATATGAACTAATAATGAATAGCACATATGCAGCATTTGTTAATCTTTGTTAATGTTATTTTCAACATTTACTAATACTTGATTAAAATATTGTTAACATTAGTTAATGCACCGTGAACTAACATGAACAAACAATGAACAGCTGTATTTTCATGAACTAAAATTAACAAAGATGAACAAATGCAGTAACAAATGTATTGCTCATGGTTATTTCATGTTAGTAAATACATTAACTAATGTTAACTACTGAACCTTATTGTAAAGTGTTACCAATGACTGTTAAATATGTTTTCATTGCATTATTAAGATACAAATTGCATGTAATTGCCCCCACACCGAGCACAATGGATTATATAGGTATGATTAAATTATTATTTTTAATATTATTTAAAAATACCAAGATGACAGGTGGACGAGTCCATGACAGGGTGAGACAAGCACACGACGGGATGGACACATAAAGCAGAACACAAAAAGCAAAATATGAAACAGTTCTCAGGTAGGCCTGGCATTTAAACAACGCCCAATTGGCACTAAGGGGCCAAAAGTGTGCCAGGAAAACTTTTCCACACCACCACCACCAGCCTGTACAGTGGTAACAAGGCATGATGGATCTACATGGCCGACAGGGTGGACATTTTGAGCTTCAATTAGCATATTAGCTTACAACAAACTGGGACTAGGTAAATATTTAGTCTGGTTGTTGAAGATAATTTGGTATATGTAAAACGCACATATTTGAAAATTATTGTATTTGAATCACTTCCAGTAAATTTTATGCCGACAGGGTGGACATGTTAAGCTTTGGCAAAACAAGTAAGCAACCTCATATGAAGAAAATTTGTTAGTTGTAAAGTCAACAGCTACTCACCTCAGCAGTTGAATTTCCCGCCACTAAAGATATACAACAATCTGTTGTCCTGATGTCACTAATGGGGTTGGCCTATTCTTAAAGGGGCAGATTCCACAATACGACAGGGTGGACAACCATTTAAGGGACATGGACAAACTCTTCTTTTTTAGTAAATAAAAATATTGTTTTTATTATAAACTGATCAATACACTAAATTTGAGTAATATCTTATTAAACTAAATATTAATAGGAAAAAATAATTTAAAAAAACAAATAAGATTGGACTATTTTACTCTCATTCAAATTTGATGAGCAGTGCCTGGGACATAGCAAAATAACATACATCCTCTTATAAAAAAAAACAATAGAAAATCTTGAAAATGTATCTAAAGAGCCAAATAATGCTACTGCCATGAATAAAAAACTTAGCCTTATATAACACACCCTTTCATAGTCATTTGTATGTTAAGTTATAATAGAAAATCAGTTATTCATGTTCAGGACACCAAAAGGCACCCTACAGTGATATTGACCAACTTACATTTTAATTGTTTTAGTGTATATATAGACAGTTTAAACAAATAATGGGAAAAAGTTTTTTTAGAAACTTTGTACCTACCCCACCTTTAAAGTAGTCCATACTTTAATGTGTGTGTACTTTAATATATATATATATATATATATATATATATATATATATATATATATATATATATATATATATACCAACTTTAATATTATATATAATAATATATATATACCAACCATACTTTAATATATATATATATATATATATATATATATATATATATAGCAACTATATTTTCTTGCTTTTATAAACAATCAAAACCCTGATTGTCATATGTGTCATGTGATTCTGCGGTACAATCATTCTTGTAGAGTTGACAGTGTAGTTTCTGCACAGGTGCAAAGGGACCAAAGGGAGCTGATGGCTTCCCTGGACCTCCAGGGCCAGTAGGATCAGACGGACCTCCTGGAGACCCTGGATGTAAAGGCCTAAGAGGTCCCACAGGCTCTCAGGGTATGTAATTGTGTATCGTTAACAACTTAGAGTGTTTACTGACTCAACTAGGCCTGACACTGTTGTATTTCTTTCTTCTCATCCGATCATTCATCAACTGCATTAACATTCATTCATTTAGCAGATGTTTTTATCCACAGCGGACTCACATCGAGCCATTAATCAACCCAACCATTTCTCCATCACTTTATCTATCTCAGGAGCCCGGGACTAGATGGTGATCAGGGTCCTCCTGGAAATAGCGAGATGTTTTCCTCAGGCTTCCTTTTGGTGATGCACAGCCAGTCTGAGATTGTGCCAACTTGTCCCCTGGGCCTAACCATGTTATGGACCGGCTACAGCCTGCAATATATGCAGGGTCAGAAGAGAGGACACGTACAAGACCTGGGTATGTGGCTAATACACACGGTCACTCTCAAAAGTGCCTGTGATTCCATTAAACACTGATTAGGTTCTGGAACAGAGAATTTTAGTTATTTTAGTATCATTGAGATTTTATTATTAAGTTTTTATTTAAATTTTAGTCCGTTTTACTCATTTTATTTACTCGTTAAATGTCTATTTTAGTTTAGTACATTGCAACTAGCTGAGATAATAAGTTTGCTTTTTTGTTTATTTGAAACTTATTTTTAATTTTAGTAACAAATATTTTTTTACAGTTTTAACTATAAAAACCCTATTATCAACACATCATACTGCCGTGACATATTCAAACTTATTTTTGTGTGTGTGTTTTCACCAGGCCAGGCGGGTTCATGTGTACCGATGTTCAGCACCATCCCGTTCTCTTCCTGTGATATGCACTTCTGTAATTACTCCAGCCGCAACGAAAATCCTATTGGCTGTCTACAACCGCCTCGATTTCTACTGACGCCTGTAAGAGGAATGGATATTCAGCCACACATCAGCAGGTGTGTGGTGTGTGATGCTTCATCGCCAGCCATTGCAATACACAGTCAAGACTTGTCTACACCACTTTGTCCACCAAACTGGAGAAGCCTCTGGACCGGATATTCATTCCTAATGGTAAGAGAAGAGAAGTATAGCTCTGTTCCAAACCAGCTTTTTTTCCAGCTTTTTTTCCCACTACGAAGGCTGCTGCTTTTGGGGTCTTTCACATGTATAAAAACACAACCTGTCGATCATATTGCGCATAATTGATCATATCATGAGGCTCTGGGTTTACATGGGAAATGCTAAGAAGGTGTAGCATTCAGTCTATTGTAAAACACTACAAATAGTGCAAATGTCTGTCCATTATATAATCAAAATCCACTTTACATCGCGATCGGCAGTTATTACAAGTACTCAATGATGGGTTTAGAGATAAAACCGTAATAATCGTATATATTTTGACATGTAATTTGATGCTAATTGTAGCTAATGCACCTGCTATCTATCTGCGATTATATTTAAGATGAATTTGTTCAAAATAATTCTTGTAAGGTCTCATATATAGTTATATATGTACTCTTATAGTTTGTGTTTCTGGTGTAGTGCCAAACTTTATTTTGAACTTTACTTTGTTCATGTGTAATTTTTCTTGTGTTGTTGTTAGCATCATGCTAACATGATACTCAAAAGTTTGGGGTCTGTAGGATGTATTTTTTTAAGAAATTAATAATTTTATTGAGCACAAATATTTCAAATAGTTCAAAAGTGACAGTAAAGATTTATATTTGTATATATTTGTAATTAAATAAATATATTAGAATGATTTCTGAATGATCATTGAATGATGACAGGACAACACTGATGACACTGAAGACTGGAGTAATGATGCTGAAAATTCAACATTGGTCACAGAATAAATTACATTGGAAATTATATTTAAAAAAATCTGATATTTAAAATTATAATTAAATTTCACAATATTACTTTATTTTTAATCAAATAAATGCAGCCTTTGTGAGCATATGAGACTTACAGTAACAAAAGAAAAATCTTACCAACCTCAAACTTTTGAGTTGTAGTGTGCATCTCTTTACATTTTAAACCAATCACATGATGCAACTTAATTTTGGTGTTCCAGTATGCAGGATCAAGAGAAAGAGGGAGGGGAGAGGTCTCTGGCGTCAACAGGAAGCTGCTTGCAGAACTTCCGCAGTCAGCCATTCATGGAGTGCCGAGGTCCGGTTGGCACATGCCAGTATTTCGCCTCCAACTTAAGTTTCTGGCTGACAAAAGTGAACACGCAGCAATTTAACTCTAATCCTCCTCAAAGTCCTGGGCAGGAGAGTGTCAGCAAATGCAACGTCTGCATGATGAATGATCCCAACAATTGACCTAAGTCATGCATGATTTCTAAAAAAATAATAATAATAAAAAATCATGTTTGATAATTTGCACACAAACATAATAGTAGCTGATGCAAGGATCCAGGGAGAACATTAATATTGGTGTATAGGAATTTGTGCCAATGGTCTTGGTTTTTACAAAAAAATAAAATAAAAGCTAGAATGCAAATTGGTCACTGGATTGGAATTGATGGAGATGCTTTTGGTCACCTTTTTTATGATAAAATGGACATGATTTGTGGACATGAAAGGCACACCATTTTTTTTTATGACTAAAACATTTTTATGAACTTTTTACTTTACTGGATTTGCTCCAACATAGCTCTGTCTTATGCTCTTACATGACTTTTTACATCTTTACTCACTGCACATTTTGCTTCTAGTTTTTATTACACTTAAAAAAATGTAAAAACCAAGACCATTTGCACAAATTCCTATACACCAATATTCATGTTCTCCCTGGTTCCCTGTATCAGCAACTATTACGTTTGTGTACAAATGATCAAACATTATCAGCTCAATATTGTAATGCTACTTTAGGTCTATATGGTGCTTATAGGTCTTTAACCTAAAAGATGAATATGAAGCCTTGATAATGAAACTTGATGATCCAGTGATATCAAATAGGAACGTCTGTTTGCAGCCGTTGCCATTGCTAGCTGAATTGATATTGCGGTCAGAGTAAAGGCACCTTTTGTCATGTAGGTGCAGTTTTCTCTATATTGAAATTAACAGATGACTGTTAACAGTAATGGTTTTCTACACTTGAATATCTAATTTTCTTTAATTCAAACCAAGCATTTTGTGCAGCATCAAAGTGTGGTCACATTTTCCTGCTGTTCGGCACATCCAGTGGGAATTTGGACAGCAATCCAAGCAATCTGGAATTTCACTTGAGGGCGAAAGATTTCCTCACACAGATTTCACAAAAGGTTCAGGTTGGTCCAACAGAAATCTGCTTCTTTTTTTTCTTTTTTTTTCTTTTTTTTGCACACCAAATGCTGAAATTGTGACCTCACCTTTTTACATGTATTTTTCTAGGGATAGGGAACTAAAGGAAAACAAGACAACATGTCTTAGCTGTTGGCTTGTAGAATATTCAAGAAGATTTAAAATATTTAGTTATTTTTGGAGACAAATTAATCTCAAGGCAATCAAGGTGTATATTATTATCTGCTATGTTTCCACGCAAACACCAAGATGTGCAAAAATGATAAAAATGCGTGTATGAAAACGTATGCGTACTATTGAGTTGTGTGTGTATATATATATATATATATATATATATATATATATATATATATATATTATCCATTAAGAAGACAGGCTCTGACGTGCAAATGACGTATGAAAAAAAGCCACAGCTCCCCCTATGGAGTGAAACCGTCGGGTTCCAGAAGTAAAAAAATCCCTAGGGAAATTAATTCTGAATGATAACTTATGAATCTTTTAAAGACAACCCTACTTTGAGCTATGAGGTAGTTAATCCATGTTTGCTTCTGCTGATGCCTTCAGCGTGCATTATTTCAGCTTATCTTCTACATTAATTGTGTTTAACAGCAGAATGCAATGCTGGAAAAACTACATTACCCATGATACTGTACAGAAAGTTACACCAATCAGAGTCGAAAGAAACTGAACGTGCCAAAAGAGTTTTTAGCTCCGCCCACTCCCATGAAGCTCTTCGAATGACATAATCTCAACATACGCTCTCAAAATACTTTTGTTTGTATATACAGTATATATGCATATTTTGAAATACTTTAAATATGTTTTTTTTTTTGTAAATGAGTAGTTTTATTTTTCTAATTCGATTATGCTGTTTGCAATGCTTCATGGGATTTGTTTTTCCTCAGTAAATCCATTAGGATGTTACTGCTATAGAGGGAATGCATTGACGTCACTTTGCCGCCGGAACACCCCCCCTCAGCCTGACTGAGTGGCAAAAGATCTGCTGCATGACTGGATTTAATAGGGGAAACTGCGAAAATGTGACTAAAACGAACAATTTTATCAATTTAAACTAAATGTTGGACTCAATATAGTGTTCCTGACAACTTACTAAAGATCCAGTGATCCATGGATATTGACATGCAGCCAGGAATCGTGTTGCCTGACATTTATGTTTGCCTGATTTCGACACCAGGGAAATAAAAGCAATATAGACCTAAACATAAAGCAAATTTGCCTGTGAACGCTTTATATAAATACAATATAGGTAGGTCTAAATCCGGGTGATCACTTATATCAGTGTTATATATAGCTTTTATATATATCGTCCAGCCCTAAAACTTTATAGGTTTTTTTTTTTTTGGTCAGTGTTTATTAAAACATCAAATGCTGCAGAATATGCAATGATAAATATTTAATTGATGAGTTGTGAATATATATATATATATATATATATATATATATATAACAATACAAAATATATGTGTATGGTTTTACACCTAAATTCAGCATATTGACACTAAATGATAACTGCAAATCCACCTTTCGCTGACTGTCCAGTTGTTTCTGTGAATTGCAGTGATCCATTTGCTCCTCTTTCTAGTCTGTAAAAATATACCTCCGATTTTTTTGTCAAATCTAGTTGTACAGTCAATCGCAAAGCTCTTTCCCACTTTATATGTGTTGTGTTTGTTTTTCGCGGCATTCACGCTAATAACAAATATAGCCGCTCAGTCTTTTTGCCACTCACTGTGAGTAACTGCAGGTACTCCGGCCGGCGCGCATACCCTCTATACTATATGAAGTGAACTGCATGAAAAAAGAGTAATATTATGCTCCTAGGTGGACTGGGGTCGGGGCGCAACAATGTGAGATTTATTAAAGCATAAAATAGATAACATTTCTTTGGTTCTTAGAACTTTTTGCTGCTTATCCACGCTGTACCTAGACAACTGTTCATGTTAGTGTAGAATATAAACTCCCAATCATCATTTTCCTCCTCTAATGAAATCCATACGAGTATAGGTGAAGATGAGGAAGAGGATAAACAGTAAAAAGAAATGTTATCTATTTAATGCTTTAATAAATCTCACATTGAGCATAACATTACTCTTTTCATGCAATTCACTTAATATAGTATAGCAGTACTTAAGTCAAGTCTCAACTCTTTTTAGAAATATTGTTCATATGCAAAAAAAAAAAATATGCTTGATCCCATATGGAATGATAATGCTTAAAAGTTCTGTTTTCTCTGATTTGAGGTACAGCGAGAACTTTGGTTATACCAGCTGTGATCCTCTAGATAGAAAGGTCATCTTGGACTTAAATCGAAGTTTATGAATGTGGGAAGTTTTATATGTCTTTTTATATGTGCCCCTGAAAGCTTTTCCCATTAAGGGTGTTTTTTGGCCCCAGGGACCAAACAAGGCTGAGTTGGGGGTGGTCATTATCAAATATTCAAGATAATAGGAAATAATAGCGAAAGACAATGTAGCAAAAAACATCCATAGGAGTGGACCTATAAGACTTGTCTCTAGTGTCTGAAGGAAACGCACAATATTATACATTAAATCTAATATTATGAAGCATTTATAGTTCAAAACACCATTTTTGTTAATGTGGTCCACACCTGTGGTCTCATCATTTAAACATCATCTTTTCTGCTCTATTGTGCTTCCTTACCATTCAGCTTAATAATTGTGTATTTTGAACTACATTTTAAAAAAATAAAGGTATATTACTGTTGAATTAATGTATATTAAGATGCTAAGAGACAAAACTAATGTGGTAGGCCTTGCTAGCTGCCAATCAGCTAAAATATTAGCAAAAATGCGATTTCACCAACATGTCTTTACCGCAGCAAATTTAGGTGTTGCGGTAAAGACCTTGTGTTGCGGTAGAAACTAATTCAAGGTTTACTGTATATTAAATGACAAATATTCAGTATATTATTAGTACTGAAGTATTATATTAGTATATAAACATGCCATTTTTTGTTGCGGCAGATTAACATTGTGTCCTTACCGACACAAGATGTCATTACCGCAGCACTGCTCTATTTAAAAAAAAATGATTTTACACTTAAGATGAGATGAAATTGCAACATCTGTCATGAAAAGTTAAATATGTTATTTTTGTGTGTATCGAAACAATTGACATCTGTTACTGTAAATTTTAAATTTTGTGTATTTTTTTACATCAGTATTTACAAAACTGCATCAAATTTGAAAAAGATATTTAAATATATTACTTTTTAAATAGAAATTACTTGAAATTTAAATTACTAGAAATGTATAAAATGTACGTTATTGTAACGTTCCAGTAAGGACACTTTTTAAGAAGATGACCCAAAAAACATAGAAAATAAACATGTTCTAGATTAAAATCTTAACAACTAGATTATATTTTGTGTACATTTTTATATATATATTACAGACTGTGATGGTTAAAATTTAAATTCATAGACTAGAGGTTGATTTTTTTTTTTTTTTTGGGATACTTGAAAGTACCTGTAGTAGTTGCAGAAACACCACTGTTGACAGAACAGCTTTGCATTATATTTTTACTAAATGTCAAGAGTATTTATGTAGCTAAAGATTACTTTGGTGCTATTTTGGATAACAGTGAATTAAACACTTGTTCCCATATTTGAAAAATAAGTGATTATTATTATTGTCTGATTTTGATATTGCTGCGAGCTGGTTAGAAATGCAATTCACTGTGTGTGGGGACAGTTTAATGTCTTGAGCACTGGACGTACACATAATGACAACACAAAATTTTCACTGCCATATGCATTTTTACTTTTAACAATCAGGTTAAACTCTTACTGTGTAATAAATGTATAATAAATTGTATATTTGTAATAACAATAATGACTTGGGAAAAAAGAATATATAAACTCACCCAACTGAGACACCCAACAAACCTGCATGGGGTTTCACATCATATACGTTTTTTTTTTTTGTATACACTATATTCTTAAGTATACACTGCAGATGGTAAAAATGTATCACTTCTTCTGGGGTTTGAACATTCAGTCTTTGGTTGTGAACACACTACTTGAATACCCCTTCAGCACTTTCCATTAAATCTTACAGAAATGACCTTTGTGGATTCTGATATCGTTCGTAATTTAAGCAGGTTATACAGTAATTATTAACACTGTGATTCTCACTAACACATTTGACAAAGAGAAAACCAGCATACTGAATGAAAAACACTTTTCATTTGTGGACTGTATAAAAATCGAATAAATACATAACCGTTCAAAAGTTTGGGTTCGGTACAATTTTTAATGTTTTTAAGATTCTTATTCTCACCAAGGCTGCATTTATTTGATTTATTTTGTGCAAACTGCATTCTTTTTTTCAAGTTTCTTTGATGAATGGAACATTTTAAAATTTATTTAAATTTAAATTTATTTTATTTAAAATAAAAAACTTGTGTAACAATATTAATGTCTTTACTGTGACTTTTGATGTTTAATGCATCCTTGCTGAATAAACATTATTTTATTTTATTTTTTTATCTTACTAACTAACCTAACTTTTAATTTTTAATTGATCTCAATCTCTTTATACTGACCCGTTTTATTTTTACTCAATTTTTTATACCATATGAGCAAAGAAGTATCTTGGAACCAATGAACAACATGTCAGAAAAAGCATGGTTTATTGTTTGATTACAAAAAATATACTTTCTTAAGAAACTAAGTTTAAGTTACTAAAGAAGAAAAGTTGTTTGGAATTAATCAAGTGCAATGTGCTAGAGAAGATTAACAACAACAACTTTAGAAAGACGTATTGGCACATAGACATTTGCATTCAGCACTGTAAAAGGCACTCGTATCTACAACCACGCGTCATAATCATGGATGTTACACTTTTAACATGAATACATTACGAGCAGCATTTAAAGCAAAAACAAATGCTTTTTGCAATTAAAAGTACAGGCAGCAGCCTTGGAAACATTAGAGGACATCCACTGATCACTGCTCAACAATGACACAACCAATCACCAGCAGAAGACTCTTCTCTGCTAGCTTCGATTGGTTGTTTAGTGTTGTCTTTCATGTAAACGATCTAGTGGTGTTACCCAAGGTTCTCCAGCGCTCAGCTAGTAAACCTCTGAAGTCGTCGCCAGCGGATCTCTTCATGCGTCGGGTTAGAGTAGGAATAAGTGCCCTGTGAAGATCTAGCCTGCGTAGAGCCTCCTACAAAGCAAAAATAACAAATTTGCACCTTGTAAATGCTTGTACTAGGGCTGTCAATTCAATTAATCGCGATTAATCGCATCCAAAATAAAAGTTTGTGTTTATATGTGGGTGCACTGTGTATAATTATTTTATATACAATTTAAAATTATAATTATACACATGCATGTATATTTAAAAAAAAATATATATATATATATTTATATTAGAGGTGGGCATAGATTATTTTTTTTAATCTAGATTAATCTTAAATTTATCTAGATTAATCTAGATTAAAATGGCTCATTTGAATTCTCCCTTATGCCCATACAAAGGATACAGCGTGCTTGGAATAAACTCATTTAACAACATATTGCATTAAAATAAAGTAATCGAGAGGAACGTCGCCTCACGTAACAAAGTAAAAGCACACCTTGTGTTAAATATAACAATATTCGAAAAAGCTATTTATGTTTATATTTGTATATATACAGTATATACATGAAAATATTTCTTAAATATATACAAGCATGTGTGTGTATTTATATTTATATATATATATATATATATATATATATATATATATATATATATATATATATATATATATATATATATATATATATATATATATATATATATAAAAAATAATTATACACAGTGCACCCACATATGTAAACACAATCTTTTATTTTGGATGCGATTAATCGCAATTAATCGTTTGACAGCCCTAGCTGGTACTATAGTATACTATGACTTTTGATCAATTTAATGCATCCTTGATGAATAAAAGTGTAAATTCTTTCAAATAAATTAACTAAATAATCTTACTGACCCCATAAAAGTATAATACTTTTATTTACAAGCACTAAGCACTTTTAAATGGAATAACGTGGTCATTCTCGGCACATCTCGACTCACCTGTGTCGTTGAGGCTCGCCCTGATAGCGGCCTGGTACTGCTCCTCATCTGACAGTCCTGCTGTATAGGGATGCTGGGGCGGCGCAGAGGGCATGTGCGTGTGGTACGGATCCCTGTCAGGGGCGCCATACTGCCTGCGATTAAATGACTGCTGTCCATAATGTGTGTTTGGAGGATTCGGCATGCCATATCCACTGTATCCTGTGAACACAGACATACAAATGATGCATCTTGACTTGAGGACTAATGGACTAGTAAGTAGTCAAATATTTTCATGTTTAATGTCTCTCAAAGTCAGAGCTATTTCTGAGGACAGATGTGATTTAGTTATAGCTGCCTTTTTAACAACTTGAATATTTTCCTATAAAAAAAACTGTATACCTGATGAATTGTAGTATGTCCCTCCATGATGCCCATTAGATGTCACAAAGCCTGAAATGACATAGAGATGGCCGTTTATGTGACCGGATGCATTTATTCCCGGATTAAGTGTCCTCATGCTCTATTATTCAAAAGTTTTTAAATATTTTTGAAAGACGTTTCTTATCCTCCCCAAGGCTGCGTTTATTTGATCTAAAATAGAGTTAAAACAGTCCTGTGATCAAAGCTGTATTTTCAGTATCATTACGCCAGTCTCCAGTGTCACATGACCCTTCAGAAATCATTCTAATATGATGATTTGCTGCTCAGTAAATATTTATTATTATTATCAATGTTGGAAATAGTTTTGTTGCTTAATATTGATGTGGAAACTGATAAAAAAAAATTATTGATAGAACATTAAAAAGAACAGCATTTATTTTAAATAGAAATCTTTTGTAACATTATAAATATCTTTACGGTCACTTTTGATCACTTTAACACATCCTTGCCCCCAAACTTTGCACAGTAGTGTGTATATGTGTACAGTATTAACATATTTTGTTATATAATACATGCATAACACTCAAATTGTTGTGTTTACCTGCACATGTTTTCATTAATCTCTTTAGTGGTCCTTTCGTGTAGAGAAGCCCAACCAGGATCCCAGCCAGATGTCCAACAAATGACGTCCTGCAAGAGTGAAAGTGGGTTAACCCTCTAAATTATCTTCATTTGTGTCTACACTCGTTATCTTTTGAGTCTCCAGGGACCCCAGACAATAACATTTAATTTTGTAACAGAATAATATATATATATATATATGAAGAGTTCAGATGCAAAAGCCTCTAAGTGCCATTTGAAATTTTCTTCTAAAATTATCATTTTATCAAGCTTGTATATTTAAGTTCAGTAATTTCACTTAAATGGCAATGAAGATTACCTATTAATTGTCATTTAAGTGAAATTACTGAACTTAAATATACAAGCTTGATAAAAATGGTCATTTTAGAAGAAAATTTCAAATGGCATTTCGAGGCTTTTGCATCTGAACTCTTCATATATATATATATATATATATATATATATATATATATATATATATATATATATATATATATATATATATATATATATATATATATATTATATATATATTTCATTTTTTTTTTCAAATGTAATTTTAGTCTGTTTTTACTCAACATTTGTGCAGGATTTCTGAGGATTTTTGATATCTTTTAAATTTCTATAAATAAATAAATATTTATTTACAAAAAAAACAAAAAACACTGCATTTTAGGTCAAATTTACTTTATAAAAGACCCAGATTTCTAACTTTCATTCATGGGGATAACATGGATCATTTTAAACAGATTTAATGTAAGATTTTTGGAAAATACAGTTTTAGAATAAAAAAACCCTCACTTGTTTCTTCGTTGTTTCTGATTTTGATTATGAATTTTGTATAAATCCACTATGCGGGGTCTCCAGGGGGACCCCAAAGATAACAAGTGTCAGCATTTTTTTTCATGCTAACATAAAAAACAGATATCATTCCAATATATGTATTTTTGGTTAATCTAGACAGTGTTAAGAGGCGTAGAAGTTTTCATACCATTTGGACAAAGATAACTTTTTTTTTTAATTCACCAAAAGTCATTTGCGGGTCAAAAAGAACCCGAATATAACTAGAGGGTTAATATAAGCTGTGAATCAATAATAACAATAAATAAAGACGTTTAGGGAAAAAAATGATGTCATATGGTCTGTAGTGTAACCACCTGGTTATTGCTCTGTTGCAGAATGTAGATGTGATTTTGCGAACAATATGGGACATGAGTGAGAGATAAATGTACAACAATTATACTACGTAAAAGTTGATTTAAATCTTTGGTAAGCCATTTGCCATTATAATGGATAATGACCCAAAAATCCCTTAATTTGCCCAGTTTTGAGTGATACAATGTCATTTACTCCATGGCATCTCATCTGTTCAGTCTGCTAAATATTATGAATAACAGGCTAGTACGTAAAAAAAAAAGTTCCTTTATTAGAGTATGCAATCAAAAAATGCATTTTACCGGATTCAGTGCATCTTGAACTTGTATTTCTTTATTTTAATAAAAACATGGAAAAGTGGAAAAATAATCTCTACGAATGTGCTAGTTGGTTACTTTCCTACTCTAGCTAGAACATGACGGCTGCACAAATGGATTTTTAAACAGCAATAAATGTTAAAATTGTATTATCAAAATAAATTGTATTATTACAATTAATACAACTTATTATACAGCAAGGAATTTTTATAAATATATATATATATATATATCCTGACATAAATGAAATGTGGGGCACTGCTTACTGGATTTCTTGCATGAGACCTATTTTGGGACTGGCCTAAGACTAATAGTATTGCTGTTTTTCTCTAGTGTCTTTGAAATGAGTGTCATGCCTACCCCGGATTCAAGACATGGATGAGGACCAACTCCACCCAGCAGGAGTAGCGATTGGCTGATGGGCAGCCCCATGACGTAAGTGGCTCCACCTGGATGATAATGATTATTCACCACCTTCAGCCCAAACAAAACACCTAAAACGAACAATAAACATCTGTAATGCTTATTTCTTACAAGAGAAATTGAAAAATTTGTTAGATTTGGATCTAACAAATCCAAATCTGCAAAACCATACACTCTTGGCCTTCAACTCAGTTTTCAATTTCATAAAAAACTTTTTGTAAACCACAACACAGAATTCTCGTTGTAACACATAAAAATCTAACAAGAAGTATCTTGATTTCCTTTTTCAAGCACAACCTGTCAAAATGCCCCAGTACTTCATCAGTGCCTCACACTAGGGATGCTCCGATTGAATCGGCCAGAGATCGGTATCGGCTGATCATAACAATTTTTGACTCGATTCGGTACTCACTAACTTGGCCAATCTTACAAACCGATCGCGATTTGATGACGTCAACACGTGAGGACGTACGTGATACTTATATTGGAGAATGTTTAATTAAACCTTATTTGTTACATCAGACTTCTCCATGTTGGAGTTTAAATGTTTCCATTTATTTTATTCTCTTTAACATTGAACAATGTTTAATTAAACCTAATGAGTTGTATCAAACCACTTCAATTTGTTCTTTTAGGAGTTTAAATGTTGTTTGATTTCTTATTTATTTATTTTGTCCTGCTCAGACTTGTATTGGACGATGTTTAAGTTACATCAGACTTCTCCATTTTAGGAGACTAAATGTTTATTTTGTCCTCCACAGTATTGGACAATGTTTAAATAAACCTTATGAGCTGCATTAAACTGTTCCATTTTGTTTATTTGTCTTATATTAAGTCAATTAAGCATCGGAATTGGTATCGTTATCGGCCGATCACCATGACAAGAAATCGGTACTCGGTATCGAGCTGCAAAAATCCTGATCGGAGCATCCCTACCTCACACCAACTCCTCACATGTGCAAACACTCATTGCTTTACTTTACACCAACCAATCATGGCTTTAGAATAAGCCCAAGGTCAAGTTATAGGTTTTTCGGACTGTGTAATACTGTATTCACAACCACAAACCCTTACAATAAAAAAAAAGTTTAACAAACCATGAAAGAAGAGCTTTAGGTTTTGAATAACTGTATATGATATATCCAAAATATAATATTATGGCAAAGGTGTTAGATGTGAGGCATTTTGCATTTTGTGTGTGCAATTCTTGAATTTGCGTGTAAAGTTTTGAAAAAAACAGGCGACGGTTTGAAAATGTGTGTAAGCAGTTGATCAAAGTAAAGACACTTGCAAAGATACAAAATAAACAGTTATTTTGAACTTTCCATTAATCAAAGATGATTGAAATATATGAATTTTATAAATGAAGAGTTCAGATGCAAAAGCCTCTAAGTGCCATTTGAAATTTTCTTCTAAAATGACCATTTTTATCAAGCTTGTATATTTAAGTTCAGTAATTTCACTTAAATGACAATTAATAGGTAAGCTTCATTGCCATTTAAGTGAAATTACTGAACTTTAATATACAAGCTTGATAAAAATGATCATTTTAGAAGAAAATTTCAAATGGCACTTAGAGGCGTTTGCATCTGAACTCTTCAAATGTTTCTTGAGCAGCAGATCCTCATATTTGAATGATTTGTGAAGGATCATGTGACACTGAAGACTGGAGGAATGATGCTGGAAATACAGCTTTGATCACAGGAATAAATTACATTGTAAAATATATTGAAATGGAAAATTTAAATTGTAGTAATGATATTTTTATCATGATCCAACTCAGCACACCTGAGAACCCCACCGCACACTGTAGACTGTACGACGAGTCTTCCGTCATCCGTGTCAGTCCTGTCTCCAGGAGCAGGTACACCAATCCGGTGAGCAGAGAGAAGACAGACAGCAGGTACGCAAACCAGGCGCCTCCCAGTTTCCTCTCAAGCTTGATGCCCTTCCAAAGGAGGGAGGCCATGTTGAAGTAGAGATGCATGTCGTCAACATGGTGAAACGGTGACAGCAACAGACGAGCCCAGTCTCCGTACCAGTAAGCCTCCCGAACACTCAAACACGTCTAAAAACACACAAACAGGCCAGATTTACAAAACATCTTATCAGCACTAACATATTAAGGAATGGGTCTACAAATTTGACTAACCTTTTAAATAAAAGTATGCATATGTTTAATGGCTGGCAAATTTTATACATTCACTTGCTATCATCAGATGTCTACCTGTAGGAGGGGTTTGGCCGGAAACAGGAACAAATAGACATTAAGGCCCAGTGTTGCAAGAGTGACAGGTGGGATGTTGTCTATTCCCAGCTGGAAAACCTGAGAGGCCAGTAAGAGCAGGCCGAGATTGGCTCCCCGGTGTCTGTTGCGCATCTAAAACACACAACCACATTCTCACACTTTTGCGTTTATATCAGTGCAATTCATATCATCTATCTGTAAAGCATGTAAAATCATGACGCATGATTGGAGTCTGTTGCAATTGGTATTGGAGGAGGGGCATTCCATTCTAGAGAGCATCTGATTGGACAAAAACTGTGTGGCGCAGGAGTGTCTATTTCCAAAAGATGTCCATGTTTAAAAGTGTGTATTTTCCATAAACAAATTAGATATACTTTTTTAGAGTCATTAAATGTAGTTGTGTATTTTATCTGAATCTAAAATAGTTTGAAATGGGTACCTTCAAGGTATTATTGCATAACATTAATTATTTCATTTCATTTGACAAGCGCATTCAAATAAAAATATCATCAAAACAAGACATTTACTGTATCTTCTTAATTGTTTGAAACATTTACAGAGCATTTTACGAGCCCTTTACATCCCTAAAGAATCTATTACTAATTATATTATCTACTACATACATACAATATTATTTTGAGGAATAAATAAAGTATTTTAGGCTAAATAGATGTGCATTTGTGACTTACCATGATTACATCTGAATGTCCAGCTGCTGTTTTGAATGCTCGAAGTTCCTAAGTTGTAAATTGGATGTTGTGTCAGTCCTAATAATAGCGATCAACAGTAGGACCATAGATTGAAATGAAACGAGTACCAAAGACTGTAATAAATAGAGTAGGACACGTCAGATTTTACTTTCATTTCACCATGTTTCATCAGGTAGTAAACACGGAAGTGACGCAACGGGACTTCTGGCCGCGTGACCTCATCCCTCATGACGTTTGTAAGTTGTTGTTTTTTTCTATCAGTGAACTCTTTGACCTTTGCAAAAACAGTTACTATTACTCAAATACGGTAAGAGGGGCGTTTCTAGGTTTTAAAAACATCAGGGGCTGGGGTGGGTAATAAGATAATATGAGAGAATAATGTATATTGCAGGCCTATACGCGGGGACAGACTGGTTAAGAAAAAAAAAACATCTCTGGTTTTCCTGATTTTTAGGTGTGCGAATTTGCACATACTGTATTAATTTAAGTTATGTATGTGTCATGATTCTGCCTGTCCTACTCTTGAGGCAGGATCATGACAGATCCTTGTTTTGTGTGCAGGCACATGGTCTTGTGTTTGGGGTGGGCTGTGTGTTTGCAGTGTCTCGTTCTCTGTCCCCACCCCCTTGTTACCCTCGTTTTGTCATCATTGCTTCATCTATGTCACCTGCTGTCAATGTTTGTTTCTCTCTATTTGATTCCCTTGTGTTTGCGGTCCTGTGCCACGTGCCATGTCTACCTTGTCTTAACGAAGTTGTGATCTTGTGAAAGTGTTAGTCTTTTATTTTCCCTACCAGTGTTGTTTGCCCCCTCGTGGGTTTTGTTTTCTGTTATCAATAAACGCTGTGTGTTCGCATACTGTCTGCAATTGGGTTCGTCTGCTATCCACATAACAGTATGTATTATTTATTTATTTCTTATGTGTTTTTTTATGTGGTTTGGTTGTTGTGCCAGTGTCAAAGATGAATTTCTGTCCAGTACATCTGAACAGACAATGAAGTTAATCAAATCAAATTCGCATTCATGTTATTATATGCCTAGATGCCAGTCGGAGATGACGGACTTGATTTTTGGTAAAATGAACGTGCAACGCGCATCCCATTTACGACAGCTTGGAATTCATTAACACACACACACACATTACACTATGACATCTGACGTTTACGATGTATTTGTGAATCAGCCAGGAGAAGAGTTTTCGGAAATCACCCTCATATTTACTCGTACCTATTTACGAATGTTTAATGAATGAGACTCACTGTGAGGAACCCAGTGACTTGTTTAAAATTAACACAAGAAACTTACTTTTGCTATGCTAAATAAATGTTCAGTAATAGCCTATCTTCAATACAGGCTATATATTTTTAAAATTTTATAGTGTTGATATGGCAACTAGAAAATTCGTCCGCTAACCTCCATAATGTGTCGTGTTTCGAATCAATGCCAGTTGGAACTCCTAATCAAATGATAACATTAATTATTGCCAAGTGGTGGTTAATTAATTGAGTTAACGAGATGAATGCGTTCCTGATATATTAAGCCCCGTTCACACCGCAAGTCTTAATGCTCAATTCTGATTTTTTGCTCAGATCCGATTTTTGGGTTTTGGCTGTTCACATCACCTTTTAAAATGTGGCCTATATCTGATTCCAATGTGAACTGTTTGCATGTTTCAAACTAACCCGCATGCGCAAAAGAACAACAATGACATCATATGCAGCACGCTGTTGCACTATCGTGTGGTTATGGAGGAAGTAAGCATTTACTCTTTTATTTCTAAATGTTTGTGTAATGGAAGCTGTAAAATTAATGAGCAGGTGATGATGAGGAGAAGAATGAAGAGAAAGAAAGCAATATTGGCTATTTTTTAATTAGCCCATATATTAATTAGGTCTAACACCTCACTCTTCCTCCAATGACTCACTCCATCACTGTTCTCCATATGTATTCAAGTTTTTAATGTTACTGTCTGTGTCTGTTGTGTCTAGTGCTTACTTGCCGGCGCATAATTGTGTTAAATGTTGATGTAGATTGACATTAGAGTCGCATTAAATCCGCTTTGGTTGTTCACACTGCGGACACATTGAAAAAAATCAGATCTGTATCTGATTCAGGACTACATATGAATGTGGTCTAAATCTGATTTAAAAAGATCAGATCTGGGCCAGATTTGAGTGTTCACACTATCTCTGAAGAAGTCTGACCTGGTCACTTGACCCCAAAAAATCAGATTTGGGCCACTTTTGTCTGCATTGTGAACGGGGCCTTAAGTCTGAAGAGTGGCTTGATGAGTGTTAGTCTTGGGTGATCTGTCCTCATGGCTGTGAGGGAGATTTGTGTTTGGAAGAAGCTCATTTTCACCCTTTTTCTCTTTGCTGTTGATGGACTTAAAGAACCAGGTAAGTAGGCTACCATTAGGCTTTGAAGTGAACAGAAGCATTCTCTTTTTATGTTAGAGTTGTTTACTAAACTTTATAGATGGTGAAAATAAGCTTTGTGAACCATTGAAGCTTTCCTTCGACACGATTACTAGTCTTGGTTTGTTTGCCATCCAGTGATCAAATGGATGATTGTCCTGTTTGTTTGTTTTTTTTCACAGGTTATTCATGGTGAATTTTCCTGTGGTGATTGAGTCTGGATCTGACTCCAAATTATGCATAACTCTTCTGAAACCCCAGGAGATTGGTTGGGATTTTCCTTCTGCTTTTGTTCCCAGGTCTGTCATTAGATGGGTGTGGTTCTTTTTGTCTTGGTTTCTTGTATGTTAACTGAAGTTCTCTACAGGCTCCGCGGGTAGAAGGAGATTTGGTGCAGGAGCTGAAGGTTGAAGTTCAAGGGAAGGTCGCAGTCGCCTAGGTCTTTGTGTCTCACTGCCTCATCGCTTCTCTGGCTACGTGGTGTGCTCCACCTCCATCACCTCCGGTAATCACCTTGGTAGTGTTGGGACTCTTCACTCCATGGCTACTCCATTCTGCGCCGCCGACGTGGGATGCAGTCCTGACTGTGGGCTGGGTCTCCGTCAGCCCTTCCCTGCTCAAGGCCACCCCCCTGGCTGTCACCACCATCTGCACCAACCTTTTGCATGGTTCTCTTCAGCTTTTTATTGTCCTCCAGCTAAGCCGCATTCCTTCCAGAGTGACGCCTGTTTGTAGCCTGGATGCCAGCCCGAACTCCGCCCACAACATTTTTTGGATGGGAAGTTCGGTCTGGACTCGATCCATTGAGGAGTAATTATGATCAGGCAAACAATGTTCGCGCCAATCAAATTGCCAGGGCGGGCTTTATACGATGATCTGCAGATCGAGATCTGAGCCGGCCGTCCGTCCGTCCGAGCAGTCTGTCCGTCCAAGCCGTCCGTCCGTCCCGAGCAGGCAGTCCGTCCGTCCAGCAGTCTGCGTCCGTCAGCCGTCCTGTCCAGAGCCGTGCCCGTCCGTCCGTCCGAGCAGCCCGCCCGTCCTAGCAGTCAGCCCCTGCTGCCCGCCGAGCAGTCGCCTGCCCGTCCCTGCAGCAGCAGCTTGCCCGCCCCAGAGCTAGTCCTGCCCGTTGCCCGAGCACTGAGCCCCGCCTGCCTCGCCGAGCAGCGCCTGCCAGCCTGCCCGTGCCCCAGCAGCTGCCCTGCCGCCCAGCAGCTCAGCTCTGCCTGCCCGCCTGAGCAGTCAGCCCAGCAGCCCTGCCTGCCCTGCCGCAGCGCAGCCCTGCCCCTGCCCTCAAGCAGCCCCGCCCTGCCGCCCTGAGCAGCTCTGCCCCCAGCAGCCCTGCCCGCCTCAGCAGCACAGCTCTGCCCCTGCCCCGCAGCCCTGCCTAGCCTGCCCCAGAGCAGCCCTGCCTGCCTGCAGCAGCTTGCCCCTGCCGAGCAGCCCTGCCCGCCCGCCCTGCAGCAGCCTGCTCGCCCGAGCAGCTGCTGCCGCCCTGCCCGAGCAGCCTGCTGCCCGCTGCTGCCCCGTCTGCCCAGCAGAGCTGAGCCCCGCCCCGCCGCCCAGCAGCTCTGCCGCCGCTGGCATGCCCTGCCCTGCCTGCCCTGAGCAAGAGCTTGCCCTGCCCTGCCCAGCAGGCAGCCCTGCCCCTGCCCCAGCAGTGCAGCTCTGCCGCCCTGCCCCAGACAGCGAGCTTGCCCCTGCCTGCCCGAGCAGCTGCAGCCCTGCCTGCCCGCCAGCAGCAGCTGAGCTCTGCCTCTGCCCTGCCCTCAGCAGCTAGCCCGTCTGCCGCCCGAGCAGTCAGCCCTGCCCTGCCCGCCCAGCCAGCAGCTGCCAGCCCTGCCCTGCCGCCCTGCGCTAAGCAGCCAGCCTTGGCAGCCCCAGCCAACAGCCCTGCCTGCTGCCCTCACAGCAGCAGCTCTGCCCTGCCCCAGCAGCTCAGCCCTGCCCTGCCGCCCAGCAGCCAGCCCCTGCCTGCCGAGCAGCGCAGCCCTGCCCTGCCCCAGCACAGCCAGTCTGCCCGCCTAGCAGCTCAGCCTGCCCTGCCTGAGCAGCTCAGCCCTGCCCTGCGCCCTGAGCAGCTGAGCCCTGCCTGCCCAGCAGCCAGCCCTGCCCTGCCCCTCAGCAGCTCAGCCCTGCTGCCCCAGCACAGCTGAGCCCTGCCCCTGCCCCGAGCAGCTCAGCCCTGCCCCTGCCCCCAGCACCAGCTCTGCCCTGCCCCAGCAGCTCAGCCCTGCCCTGCCCCCAGCAAGCTCAGCCCTGCCCTGCCCACAGCCAGCTTGCCTGCCTGCCCTGAGCAGCCAGCTCTGCCGCGCAGCAGCTCAGCCCTGCCCCCGAGCAGCTCAGCCCTGCCCTGCCCGCTGAGCAGCTCAGCCCTGCCCGCGCACCAGCCTGCCCAGCCCTGAGCCGCTCGCCCGCCCCTGAGCAGCGAGCTTGCCCCTGCCCCCGCAGCAGCCAGCCCTGCCCGCCCCTGCCAGCAGCTGAGCCCTGCCCTGCCCTGAGCAGCTGAGCTTGCCCCTGCCCTGAGCAGCTCAGCCCTGCCCGCCCCTGAGCATAGCTAGCCCTGCCGCCCCCAGCAGCCAGCTCTGCCCCTGCCCTGAGCAGCCAGCCCTGCCGCCTGCCCCGAGCACGCTGCAGCGCCTGCCTGCCCGCTGCAGCAGCTCAGCCCTGCCTGCCCAGCAGCCAGCTCTGCCTGCCCGCAGCAGCTCAGCCCGTGCCCCTGCCCCTGAGCAGCTGAGCCCTGCCCGCCCTGCAGCAGCTCAGCCCTGCCCTGCCCCCAGCAGCAGCCTGCCAGCCCTGCCTGCGCCTCGAGCAGGCCACTGCCTGCCCAGCAGCGCTAGCCCTGCCTGCCTCAGCAAGCTCAGCCCTGCCTGCCCTGAGCAGCCCAGCCCTGCCCGCCTGCCCTGAGCCAGCCCTGCCCTGCCAGCAGCCCTGCCCTGCCCCAGCAGCCCTGCCTGCCCTGAGACAGCCCTGCCTGCCCCAGCCAGCCTGCCCCTGCCGAGCAGCTAGCTCCTGCCCCTGCCGCCTGAGCAGAGCCAGCCCTGCCCTGCCCTGAGCAGCTAGCCCTGAGCCCTGCCTGCCGCCAGAGCAGCCTGCCTGCCCCAGCACAGCCCTGCCTGCCCTGCAGCTGAGCAGCCCTGCCCCTGCCCCGCAGCAGCCCTGCCTGCCAGCAGCTGCCCGCCCTGCCTGCCCTGCAGCAGCCCTGCCCCTGCCCCCAGCAGCTAGCCCTGCCCCTGCCCCCAGCAGCTGAGCTCTGCCAGCCCTGCCCCCTGCCCCTGAGCAGCAGCCCTGCCTGCCGAGCAGCTAGCTGCCTGCCCTGCCCTGCCGCCCAGCAGCTGCAGCCCTGCCCGCTGCAGCCAGCTCAGCCCTGCCCCCAGCAGCCAGCTGCCTGCCCTCAGCAAGCCAGCCCTGCCCCTGCCCGCAGCAGCAGCTCAGCCCCTGCCCCCAGCAGCTCAGCTCTGCCGCCCAGCAGCTCAGCCTGCCTGCCCTGAGCAGAGCAGCTCTGCCCTGCCCCCAGCAGCTGAGCCCTGCCCTGCCCGCAGCAGCCAGCCCTGCCCTGCCCCTGAGCAGCTGCAGCCCTGCCTGCCCCTGAGCAACGAGCTTGCCCTGCCGCCCTGAGCAGCTCAGCCCTGCCTGCCCTCGCCCCAGCAGCTGCAGCCCTGAGCCCTGCCCTGAGACAGCTCAGCCCTGCCTGCCCAGCCAGCTAGCCTGCCCTGCCAGCAGCCAGCCTGCCCGCCCTGAGCACTGCCACTGCCTGCCCTGAGCAGCCAGCCCTGCCTGCTGAGGCAGCTTGCCCGCCCAGAAGCAGCCTCGCCCTGAGCAGCTCTGCCCTGCCCTGAGCAGAGCTGCCGCCCTGCAGCCAGCTCTGCCCCTGCCCCCAGCAGCTGCCGCCTGAGCAGCCCTGCCCCTGCAGCCAGCCCTGCCCTGCCTGCAGCAGTCCTGCCCGAGCCCTGCCCCCGAGCAGCTCAGCCCTAGCCCTGCCCGCCAGACAGCTCTGCCTGCCCTGCAGACAGCCTGCCCTGCCCTGCTGCCCCGAGCAGCTCTGCCCCCTGCCCCCAGCAGCTCGCCTGCCCCTGCCCCCAGAGCAGCCCTGCCTGCCTGCCCCCAGCAGCTAGCCCTGCCCCGCCCCCAGCAGCTCAGCCCTGCCTGCCCTGCAGCAGAGCCAGCTTGCCCTGCCCCGAGCAGCTCAGCCCTGCCCTGCCCCCAGCAGTGCAGCTCTGCCCGCCCTGAGCAGCCAGCCCTGCCCTGCCCGCAGAGCCAGCCCTGCCCTGCCCCCAGCAGCGCAGCCCGCCTGCCCTGAGCAGCCAGCCCTGCCCTGCCCCGCAGCAGCTCAGCCCTGCCTGCCGCCAGCAGCTGCTGCCCCTGCCTGCCCCCAGACTCGCTGCCCCTGCCCTCAGCAGCTCTGCCTGTCCTGCCTGCCAGCAGAGCCTGCCTCTGCCTGCTGCCCTGAGACAGCTCTGCCCCCGCGCAGCTCTGCCCCCAGCCAGCCTGCCCTGCCCTCAGCACAGCTCGGCCCCTGCCCCTGCAGCAGCCAGCCCTGCCCTGCCCCCAGCAGCTCTGCCCTAGCTGCCTGCCCTGCAGCAGCCCGGCCTGCAGCTGCTCGCCCGAGCAGTCAGCCCTGCCCGCCCTCAGCAGCTCAGCTGCCCTGCCCGCCCCAGCAGCTGCAGCCCTGCCCGCCCAGCAGTCAGCCCGCCCGCCCGAGCAGCTAGTCTGCCTGCCCCGAGCAGCTCAGCTCCTGTCCTCCAGAGCAGTCCCTGTCCGTCCGAGCAGTCCAGCAGCAGTCCGTCCCGCCCGTCCGAGCAGTCCGTCCGTCTGCCGAGCAGTCCGTCGTCCGTCCGAGCAGTCCGTCCGAGCAGCTCAGTCCGTCCGTCCGAGCAGCTCAGTCCGTCCGTCCGAGCAGTCAGTCCGTCCGTCCGAGCAGTCAGTCCGCCGTCCGTCCGAGCAGTCAGTCAGCTCCGTCCGTCCGAGCAGTCAGCCAGTCCGTCCGTCCGAGCAGCTCAGTCCGTCCGTCCGTCCGAGCAGTCCGTCCGTCCGAGCCGCCCGCAGGTGGAGGAAAGGTTGGTGGGAAAGGTGGTGGTGACAGCCAGGGGGGCTGGCCTTGAGCAGGGAAAAGCCGACGGAGACCCAGCCCACAGTCAGGACTGCATCCCACGGCGGCAGCGCAGAATGGAGTAGCCGTGGTGTGAAGAGTCCCAACACTACCAAGGGGGTTACCGGAGGTGATGGAGGTGGAGCACACCACGTAGCCAGAGGAGCGATGAGGCAGTGAGACACAAAGACCTAGGCGACCGCGACTCAGGCCGCGGCGTCAGCAGAATGGAGTAGCCATGGAGTGAAGAGTCCCAACACTAGTCTCCCAAGTTTTTGAGGTGAAAATACGGTAAGTTGTTGTGTAAGGGCAGTTCAATGACAGATCTGAGGCCTAATCTAAAGCGCTTTGTTTCTGGTTTAGTTTTGCCCATGTTTGACGTGACCGTTAATGCACTGCAGACCTACAGTGTTGCAGTTATGGGACATAAAGTTGAGTCTTGTGCTAAGTGAGTGATGCTTTATTTTCTTGTCTTGTGGTTGGTCAGTTATTTATCTTGTTATAATGTTTCCCAGATATACATAATCGCCAACCTGTACCTGGTCAAGCCTTAGTGGAAGTGTGCCGTGATCCATTTCCATACAGTCTGCTTCATAATTTGACCAGACAGTGCCTGACTCAAACCGCAAAGGTGTGTGACTCCTGCCTTACTGCTGAGGGTTTTCCTTTTGCCTGTGCTTGACTTAATTGTGTCTTTGTTCTCCTACCAGATGAATGCCACGGGCTGTGCCTCTCTTACTGTTGATGTGTCAGTGTTTTTCAACACCAAATTTGAAGACCAAATGCAAGACACATTTCTTGTGAGTGTGACTGAGGAGGGAACAGGTGAGCTATTGGCTGATCTGAACCATATACTCCATCATCTTTACAAGACATCCACTTTAAACCACAAAGTTGACATTCTTCACTGTTTGGACTTTCTCTTGCAGATGTAATGGTGTCAATCTGCAATGGTGTCATTTACAAACAAAGCTGTATATCTCTTGGAGGGGAGTAACTGGCCCAACAAACTGCTGTTGAATCTAACCACAAACAAGAATGGACGGGCTGCGTTCTCCCTAAACACTGCTAATCTTAAGGCTGATCTGAATCTGGTGGTACGACTTGTATTTTGTAAAAATGAAGACTTTCTCTAGCATGATACTGATTAAGTTTGATCTTCCCCAGGCGAGTGCTAATCCAGAGGATTTTCATGGTTCTAAATCACCATACTTCACTACAGATACAAGGTTTGTTCAGCTTCTCCTACCTGTTTCTCCCGACAACCCATCGTTTAGTGAACTGACTATAGTGAAGCTCAATCAGCCGCTCAAATGTGTTGCTTCGTTTCCAGTGACCTGGAGTATTCATTTGTTTGAGAGGCTGGTAGCTACAGCGCTGACAATCTATATGGTGAGTGGACATTAGTTTTGTAGTTAAGTTTGCTGGTCTGTTTGTTCCGCAACTTGCACACCTATGTCTTCTGTCAGGTCTCATCCAAAGGAGTGATCGTCCTCCATGGATTTCAGACGGTTGGAGCAAAGGCTGGTGATGCAGTCACAAGTGGCTCTGTGACGTTCCAGTTGTCCGTCAGCGTCGATATGGCTCCAGCAGTGGAGATTCTGGTCTACATCGTTCTTCCCAGTGAGAATGTAGTTACTGCTAGTGTGCCGTTTGACACCAATATGTATTTCCAGAACCAGGTATTGTATGATGTGACTATTTTTCAATTTGAGAATGTTGGTGTGTGTCCTACAGAGTGTTGGTCCTTGTTCCAGGTGTCTCTGCAGGTGCGTGCGTGCGTGCGTGCTGTCCGTGCGTGCCGTCCGTGCGTCCGTCCGTGCGTGCCGTCCGTGCGTGCGTCCGTGCGTGTGCCGTCGTGCGTCGCCCGTGCGTCGTCGTGCGTCGTCCGTGCGTGCGTCGTCCGTGCGTGCGTCCGTGCGTCTGTTCCGTGCGTCCATCTGTCCATCCGGCACAAAGACCTAGGCGCCGCAGAATGGAGTAGCCATGGAGTGAAGAGTCCAAACACTAGTCTCCCAAGTTTTTGAGGTGGAAAAAATACGAAAGACACCTTTTCTTCATTTATAGAACCACACCCATACTGATGTATGAATCGAAAGACAACAGTAAAAAATCTATTGTGGACATGGACCATGTGATTTATTGTTCTGCCTGAACAATCTGTAGCGGTTGTCATCCAATTTAAGATCCGCACCTCAACAACTTCCATACAAAATTTGGTCCTTCAAGCCGGAGCAGACAGCTACTACAGCATTACCATGTCTAGAACAGAAAGACAGGCTACGTCAGTGCCACCAGTGGTTCGACCACGTCGACAGGTCATCCCACCAAGATACTTGGATGACTTCTGTTGATTATATAGTGCCCCATCAGTTACTTCATTCTGATGAACAGCCTACAAATGATGCCACTGGATCTGAACCAGGTAAAAGGCCTGCATTTAAAGAGTTCACAAGTATTGAAAGCGGACCAGAACTAACGAAAAGTACGAGCAGTGGATCAAGTGAGAGGAGTTCATATCTGGAGACATCAAGATTTGCCGCCGTCACCGCCGTGGCCAATGCCCCGTACTCTGACTTCTCCAAGGTGAATTATTTATGCAGATCAGAGAGTTCTCTCCTCAAGTCCATATACAGCAGCCACTGAGGGCAGGCCAGTTCTGCCTAGAGATCAAGACGATTCTCCTCAGCCCATGAGGGCACTGCCTGTAGATTCACGAGGTGACAATCTGCGTTCTCATTTTGTCAGTCACAAAGAGATGGATTATCTTACTGACAACCTAGGAGACCTGAGACTACCAGCCTCGGCAGCTCGGCTATCTTAAAGTCATCTTTTCTCTTCTTATGAACCAACTCAATCCCAACACAAGCTAGCCCATCAATAAGATGCTACATATCCTCAACCTGGTATTGGGCACATAGATGGACCATGTGGTTACTACAACACAGACCACAGAGGCCATAACTATATGTCCACTGACCAAAGAGATCGCAACCAATATCCCGCAGCTGTTCAGTTTATGCCTCAGGACTACAGTCAAGAGACAACAGCTATGTATGGGTTTTATAAAGATCATAGTCTGAACTGCAAATCGGCTATTTCCACTGAAAACCTTATCATGGGATTCCAGCAGACATGCATATGAGAGACACTCAGACGGCTATGGTCAATCAGCTCCTAATCCTGCAGACAAATCAAGCTTTTTGACCCCACGACAGTATGCAGATTACGCTCAGCCTGAGACATATCAGCCATACCACCCAGGGTGCCCTACTTCTCTTATTTTTCAATTTGGGAATGTTGGTGTGTGTCCTACAGAGTGTTGGTCCTTGTTCCAGGTGTCTGCAGTTACGTCCATGCGTCCGTCCGTGCGTCCGTCTGTCTGTCCGACACAAAGACCTAGGCGCCGCAGAATGGAGTAGCCATGGAGTGAAGAGTCCCAACACTAGTCTCCCAAGTTTTTGAGGTGGAAAAAATATGGTAAGTTGTGTAAGGAAAGTTCAGTGACTGATCTGAGGCCTTTATCTAAAGCGCTTTGTTTCTGGTTTAGTTTTGCCCAAGTTTGACATGACGATAAATGCACCGCAGACCTACAGCGTTGCAGTTATGGGACTGAAAGTTGAGTCTTGTGCCAAGTGAGTGATGCTTTATTTTTCTTGTCTTGTGGTTGGTCAGTTCTTTTATTTTTATTTTTATTTTTTTTTTATCCTGTTGCCTGTGCTTGACTTAATGATGTCTTTGTTCTCCTACCAGATGTATGCCATGGGCTGTGCCTCTCTTACTGTTGATACATCGGTGTTTTTCAACACCAAATTTGAAGACCAAATGCAAGACACATTTCTTGTGAATGTTACTGAGGATGGAACAGGTGAGCTATTGGCTGATCTGAACCATATACTCTATCATCTTTACAAGACATGCACTTTAAGCCACAAAGTTGATATTCTTCACTGTTTGTTTGGACTTTCTCTCGCAGATGTAATGGTGTCAAAATCTGCAATGGTGTCCTTTACAAACAAAGCTGTATATCTCTTGGAGGGGAGCAACTGGCCCAACAAACTGCTGTTGAATCTAACCACAAACAAGAATGGACGGGCTAAGTTCTTCCTAAACACTGCTAATCTTAAGGCTGATCTGAATCTGGGGTAAGACTTGTATTTTGTAAAAATTAAGACTTTCTCTAGCATGATACTGATTTAAGTTTGATCTTCCCCAGGCGAGTGCTAATCCAGAGGTTTTTATGGTTCTAAATCGCCATACTTCACTACAGTGGATTCTCCCTCGCTGCTTGTGGTGGGCGCATGCTGTTGATCCTCAGAGGTGGTCTTAGCTGGGAACTGGGTTGTTGGCGTTGTTGTCCACAGTTACGATGGTGAGTGGTAATCCACAAGACGCCAGCACCCACTCCACTATTCTGAATTTCTACTCGTATGAAATTAGGTCTTTATACACCTCTTAGGTCAATTAATGACTTATCTCCAAATTGCTGCAGTAAAATGGTTTGAAATGAGGTGTTTATACTGTATGGGACATCCCTGTAAGAAATAACCTTTGTTATTTTTTACTTATTAGAAATTAGGTATTTATGTGCCTCTAAATTCGAATAATGTGATGTTTCTCCAAAATGCTGCAGTAAAATGAAAAAGAAATGTAAGAAAGAAAATTACTGTCCACATCCATGCACGGTAATAGAGATTTTGTTTAAATTTTTGCTGCTCCAGTCAGAAAGACTGAGAGAAAATGAAAACGAGTTAAATTTATTTTTAAAAACCTAAAAGATTCGGGGCATTTGACAACATTTGGGGCTTAAGCCCAATTAGCCACCCCCTCGCTCCGCCCCTTGAAGGGCTTGCGCAGCAGTTATGTTAATTCTCCATTTTCAGTGTATGTTTCCTTAAAAAAAAAAAAACACACACTTTACCTCGTAGGTGAAAAGTGACATGCAATAGGTAGCTAGACAGAAAAGTTGATGCTAACGAAAGGTTTTCTTAACCTGAAATAAGACAGGAGGAAGCAAGATAGGATTCCTGAAGATATAGTATTTTCTTAGGTAATACCAATTGGGGAAAACAATCCACCGCGTTCTTTAAAATCACTAAATTCAAGGCTTCTGGTCATTCCTAGGATATCTAAGTCCACTAAAGGAGGGAGGACGTTCTCACATTTAGCTCCAAAACTCTGGAATAGCCTTCCCGATACGGTCCGAGGCTCTGACTCGCTGACACAGTTTAAAACTAGACTAAAGACGCATCTCTTTAGTCAAGCATTCACATAATGCTTACCTTTTATTCCTCTGTTACACCATACAGAACCGTTTGCCGCTGAAACTGCTTAACGCACCAGTGGGGCTCGACAGCCTATTAGACAAACGTTTCGGCACGTATGGTTGGGTTGCGGAGAGTTTGCGAGATAGTGATTTTCTAACACCGACTCCCGTATAATGGAAATCATTATGAACATCAGCTATGCTAATTATTTCCCATCTGCCTTTCTGCTGTTATCTCGGGACGTTTGTCCCGAGAAAATGGTGTTCGTCAGGTCCAGTTTGAATCCAGCCTCTCACGGGGAATTCAGATGCCCCTACGCCTGTGAAGAGACGACTCAACGCTGGTGATATGTTATGGCTCCGTGTTATCTATATATATTTATATATATATATATATATATATATATAAACAATATTTATATATAAACAATATGAATGTAAGCCAGAGGAGAACTGGCCCCGACTGAGCCTGGGTTCTCCCAAGGTTGTTTCTCCATCCAATCTGATGGAGTTTTGGTTCCTTGCCACTGTCGCCTTGCTTTGCCTGCTTTTGGCTTGCTCAGTTGGGTTTATTTAACATTTAACAATATTATTGATCTGTGTACTACTTTCATGTTATCACTGTGAAGCTGCTTTGATACAATCTGTATTGTGAAAAGCGCTATATAAATAAATGTGACTTGACTTGACTTGATGTTTATGAAATTAGTGGCTGGTAGACTAAAAATAGAATTTGCATACTATAGTCTTGTAAATAATGAGAAGGGTTTCAGTGATTGGTATGGATGCTTGTGTTTACGATGGAAATCTGGTTTTGGAATTAAATTTTTTTCATATATACAAATAATGTTAATTGTTGAATATTAAGCGTTTTAAATAAAGTTTTGTAAACCTCTCTCTCTCTGGTGCGCAATCTAAACTCAAGCCTGCTGTGTAACGACTTTACATGTGAAGATATTCTCTTCAATGTTGACTGCAGATGGCAGCATTGCTCAGTGAATACAGAGACGAGATTATTAAACTATTGCAGGTTTATGAATTCAGGGTGGCACTTTTTGCCATTGAGATGACTGGGGAAAAGTCTACCTATCAACCTGAATTCACCTCTACTTCAACTTAGATGTAAAAAATGTCTTTACAGTGTCATTCTGATTGTATGTTTGATTAATAAGTGCTTAATTCATTTAAATTAATTTGTAAAAGAACATGGCTAGCGATGATTATTCATTAAACAGCCTTAACAAATAACACATTTTTAGTGATCCATGTGTCAAAGAAATTATGATATTATTGTCATATTATAGATATTAGAGTAAAACACTTATGTAAGGTAATCCCAGTGGGATGTGCAGATTAGATTTCTTTACAAAAAATCAGAACCAAACATAAAAGATCAATGTGCTGTTATCTAATTCTTTGTCATAATTTCATTTGTAGTCTATTTATTATTTTTAAGAATTTTAATCAGAAATACATTTTCAAGGTATAGCATTTTTCTTTAAATTATTATTATCATATATGTTAATGTAATAATTCCATATTTTCTGTTAAATATACATTTTCTAGTTCATTTTCAGGAGGATATGGTCTGTGTGAGTAGACTTTTCGGATGAACCATGCTTCCCAACAGGCGGAAAGAAAAAAAGTCCACATTTCAACACTATTTACATGTAACTAATTACATGTAACTAATTACATGTAACTAATCATTATAGTCATAATATCAATAACAATCCTACAAAACACCTCATCAAAGCAATTACACAAGTAGACCCACATTGTTTTGTCACTATTTTTATCCATGTAAATAGACAGTAACATGAACACTGAAACGTATGACTTCCCATTTTACAATTGTGTGTATAAATAACGGCAGCGCATAGTTACATAGCGTATTTCAACACCGCCTCTAAATAAAACTTTATAGTGGTGTGTGTAGCTCGTGAATGAATCAGTGTGTTTAACGAATCTTTTAACTGAACGAATCTTTCTCTCAAATGCTTCACGGTGGATCTAAAGAAAGGTCACGAAACTTCAGTGTAAATGAATCTTCTTGGTGAACTTATTCAAAAGGTTCGAGTCACTGGGATGAATCACACATTGAATCACATGTCTCTCACAGCCCTCTAGGATGATTGACAATAGATTCCTCCAATCAGCGAGGTCAGTTTTAAACTGGGCGGGATTCTTCGTTATGTCGTAACAAGCTAGGCTGCAACCACCCCTCTCAGCCCCCCCACCCCAGTCTCAACTCCTTCATACAAACACACACACGAGCGCTGCCTTGTTTTGGTCTGTTACGGCTTCGCAAAAGAGAAAACTCAGCGACTTTTGGAGGAACTTATACAGCTGCCCAAACAGACTCGGTACGTTTCCGTTGTAAATAACGGTCAGATGCACACTTTGCGCTCGTGCTTTGTTTAATTGCACTTTGGGGATTTTTGCAGACAGCGCTTTGATCTCCGGGGTAAATGGGTTCGTCGTACGCTGCTGACTGCGCTTGTTTTGATTATGCATTCGGATCTCCGGACTGAAAAGGACACAGTTTTCTAATTTTCACTGTTTTGTATTTTTGTACATCATAAACTTGGTGCTTTCCGGTAACTTACTTGCAATATTCTCTGAGGATGCCTGGTGGATTATTTAAACTTAGTTTTAACAATGTAATGCTGCTGAAGAAACTGTTATAATTTAAGCTTTTGTCGGTACGCACAAAAGTGTATTTTTGAGTGCTATTTTTCTATTTTTACTCAATGGAAAACATTATATCCCACCGTTCACATTTGGCAAAGAGTACATGCAGAAGGCTTTGACTTTCAGTCCTGCAATTTTTTTCATAAATTATTTTTTATACCATGGCAAGTCCGACCACGGAGCAAGGATGTTTTTCGGATGTGAAAAAGGTGGGTTATTTAAGGAAACCCAAAAGCATGCACAAAAGGTTTTTTGTACTGAGGGCAGCGAGTGCCTCCGGACCGTCCCGACTGGAGTACTATGAAAACGAGAAGAAGTGGAGACACAAGTCTGGAGCACCGAAAAGGTCCATTCTGCTGGAGAGCTGCTTTAACATCAACAAAAGAGCGGATTCTAAAAGCAAACATCTCGTTGCGCTTTACGCCAAGGATGAGTACTTTGCCATCGCTGCTGACAGTGAGTTGGAGCAGGAGTCATGGTATCAAGCCCTCGTTGATCTTCATAACAGAGGTAAAGTCCACGAAACTGCCCCAGGCCATGGAATTGGCGAGGATAATTATGGCGAAGCCACGCCGGGACCTGCCTTCAAAGAGGTATGGCAGGTTATTTTGAAACCAAAGGGTCTGGGTCACGTAAAGAACTTGATTGGCGTTTACAGATTATGCCTCACCAATAAGACTATCAGTTTTGTGAAACTCAATTCAGATGCGGCCGCAGTGGTCCTGCAGTTGATGAACATTAGAAGATGTGGTCACTCTGAGAATTTCTTTTTCATTGAAGTTGGGAGATCCGCCGTGACAGGGCCTGGGGAGTTTTGGATGCAAGTTGATGATTCAGTTGTGGCTCAGAACATGCACGAAACTATATTAGAAGCCATGAAAGCCATGAGTGAGGAGTTCAGACCCCGCAGCAAAAGTCAGTCATCTTCCAACTGCTCAAACCCCATTTCAGTGCCTGTCAGGAGGCATCATCACAATAATCCTCCCCCAGTCAGGTTGGTTTAGGCAGGCGCTCTCGGGCGGAGAGTGTGACAGCCACTTCTCCTGTTAGACCCGGCAAACACAGCCATTCATTCAGAGTGAGAGCGTCCAGTGATGGGGAGGGCACCATGTCCAGGCCGGCGTCCGTGGATGGGAGTCCAAGCAGCCCGAGCACAGCCTGCCCTCAATCGCAGCGACACAGGGGTGGATCCAGACTTCACCCTCCGCTCAATCACAGCAGATCAATCCCCACGCCCACCTCGCGGTGCTCCCCCTCAGCCATCAGCCCCGTCAGCCTGTCTTCTAGCAGCACCAGTGGCCATGGATCCACATCTGACTGCCTCTTTCCACGCCGCTCTAGCGCCTCCATATCTGGATCGCCCAGTGATGGCGGATTCATTTCCTCTGATGAATACGGATCCAGCCCTTGCGACTTTCGAAGCTCCTTCCGTAGCGTGACTCCGGACTCGCTTGGCCACACGCCGCCTGCTAGGGAGGAGGAGATAAACAACTACATCTGCATGGCCAAGCCCGGTTCACTTCCAGGCTCCGGGAGCCAATCACGAAGCCAATCCAGAGGAACGCCATCTAGACTAGAGGAGCCAGAGTTGGAAAAATGCTTCCGGAAACGAACTCATTCTTCTGGTGCATCGCCGCCAACTCCGTGCCATCAAAAGACTCCCTCACAATCATCTGCCGGATCGCTGGAGGAGTATACTGTAATGATGCCGGCATACCCACGAAGCCGCACTGCATCATCATCGCCGTCAACCTACAGGCACTCATTCATGCCTACACATTCATACCCAGAAGAAGGTATAGACGCATCACAAGCAAAAGAACACAGTGGACCAGATCACAAAGATGACGGCTACATGCCTATGCTGCCAGGCGTTGCACCTGCGACCCCAACGGTGAAAAGTGGCGACTACATGCCAATGAGTCCAAAAAGTGTTTCTGCACCACAGCAAATTATCAACCCCCGGCAACACACGCATGTGGACTCCAATGGTTATATGATGATGTCACCAAGTGGCAGCTGCTCTCCAGATGGCACAACAAACTATGGCAAGATCTGGACTAATGGCATCAACCCTAAGCACTCCGTAGAGAGCATGGAAGGTAAAGTGTCATCTTGTGGAGATTACATAAACATGTCCCCTGCTAGTTGTTCAACGACCAGCACGCCTCCAGACTGTTTTTTCAACCCTGTAGAAGATCCTCCCAGGCCAATGTATGCTTACTTCTCTTTGCCCCGCTCCTTCAAGCACGCCAACAGGAAGCAGGACCAAAGCCCTCTTCGGATACCACGGGGCTCTAAGTCGATCGCCGTATGCAGAATCTTCCTCGTCTTCGACGAGCAGCGATAGCTTAGGTGGTCAAGGCAACTCCCAGCAGTCTGCCGTCAAACCCAAAAGGTCAGAGGGGAACAGTAGGCTGACACGGCCGACACGACTGTCAATGGATGCTATCAAAGCAAGTACTCTCCCACGAACACGTGAGAGTCCCTTCCCCGCAGAGCCCAAAAGTCCTGGCGAGTATGTCAACATTGAGTTCAATGACAAGCCGTTTTCAGCGAGCTTAGCGTCGCTGTACCCACCTGTGTTTTCTGTGAGTGATGCCGAGGCCCAGTCAGACCTTTCATCATCTGAGTACATGAACATGCAGCCAGGATCACAAGCCAGGCAGTTGTGTCCAGAAATGGAGATTTCCACTTCCTGTTCAGATTATGCCATCATCACCCCATCAAACTCTGCATCCACCCCTCCTCTGCCCTGTGAAAGCATATGTGAACGTGACTACTGCAGCATGCAGTTCGCATCCCACACTAGCTTTCCTAACACACAAATGATGCTGAGGACCGAGGCCTTGCCAGATGCGGATGCCCCTCTTTGTTCTGTATCACCCAATCATGGCGGGACGGTGTTAAGCGGTGCCCCAGGAAGACAGGCTCTGATCGGCCCTTTGTCAGGTCTTAGTGCATTTACACGGGTTAACTCCACTTCCGGGTGGAACCAGGGGGCTAAAGTAATCCGGGCTGACCCACAGGGTCGACGGCGACACAGTTCAGAGACTTTTGCCTCCACTACAACAAGAGGGTCAGTTGACACATCAGCCACCTGTCAGTCAGGTGATGTAAAACGCCACAGCTCCGCCTCCTTCGAGAATGTGTGGTTAAGACCTGGTGAGGCCTCTGCTGCTTCTACTGCTCCTCCTGCATCTACAGTAACCAACGGACGAAGGGAAAACACTTCAGGCCCAATTCCCACGTTAACAAACCATGGCCAGAACGGCCTGAACTACATCGATCTGGATCTAGTGCAGAATGGAGAGCAGCATGTTCCAGACTGGAATGCGTGTCAATCTCAACAAGTGGAGCTTGGAGCCGTGGAAGGTATAGAAGAGCTCAGTGCCTACGCCAGCATTAACTTCCAGAAATCAGATGATACCAGAGGGAATCTCGCACACAGAGAAGGTAAGAAAAAGCGATATCAGAGGAGTATCTAAGAACGTTGTGTTCTTTACAATTGGCAAATGTAAGCTATACTTTAGATGAGTGTCTTTGTGTTATCATTCCTGTCTAGAACATTTAATGGGTAATTTGCATATCATGTTATTATTTATAAATCAGCCCTCATTGATCTGTGCAGAGTCTTTGTTGGAAAATCCCTTTCTGAAATCTTAGGAGAGAGCTGAGGGGTTTAGATTCCCTCCCACTGATGACTGGGCCTCTCTTCAGGCTGATAAATAGACATATTTGTGAATGGAGGCAGAAAGGGTTAGCATGTCTACACTTGTTCCTGATGCTACAAAAGGGAAAAAAACATCACATATATGCAATTGTGAGTCACTAAGCAGCTTATAGGTCATCTTTTTCCTGAATGGAAGTTTACTTAGTGTGTGAGTCAACTCTTCATATATGTCTTTGATATGAATCAAGCTCTGTGAGAAGTCTACAGAGCTGCCACTACTGTGCATTCTTCACTTTGCCGAAGGGTTTGTGTGTCATGCCTGGCTGACTCTGTATCGTAGTTGTTTTAGTTTATTTACTTGCCCTCCAGTGAGTATAGGGTTTTCCACCCTCTTGGCCTTCCTTTACTTCTCTCTTTTTTCCCAGAATGGGGTGTGTGTGTGTGGTGACTGTGTCCTAATGATTGCATATCATGTTGATGACTATCTTTCCACATACAATCAAAACGATTTAGGTAGTGTTTATAATAACTGCATTAAAATATATTTGAAAATATATTTTATAGATGACAATAGTTTATTTATGTTCATATTCAGAGTATTGCTCGCATTTAGTCACATTTATCTTCGTATAGAATTAGATACCGTTATGTGTTTACTGAAATTAATGTTAATTATAGTTAATTATGTTGTTTTATCACTTCATAGTTACTGCTGTTGGTACAAAAAAGAACATTATTATTTGAATTTGATGATTTATGATAGAATCATTATTTCTGTCAGATTTTTATTTTTCGCTCAACCATATAATGGATTTGCCCTGGTTTGTTCTAGGGAAGCAGTTGTTTTGATGGGGTGAGAAGGGTGATTTGTGTGTGTTGTTGAGAGAGTGCACAGGGGCTTCAGTGTTACCAATTTATGTTTTTACTCTAAGAAGCCCTATGTTGGTATTTTAGTAAAACCCCCTGTGTGTCTCTGGAGACAAAAGCTGTGATGGTTTTAACACGACTGCAATACTAGTGAACATCATCTGCAGGAAATAGAAACACCTCTTCTTACTGTATATGCCCTAAATGATTTTAGTATAGAGCCTTGAATGTTTTTTGCCTGCAACTGCTCAGGACTTTAGTGGAAATGAGAAAGGAATTAAGTAAATGTTAGTTGTTTAAACTTAGTACAGTGCTGTGACTGTTTACTGTACTGGATGCTGACTGATAGAATTTGGTCTTGCTCGTGTTTCTCTCTCTTTCCTCTTATACATATATGCACGTGCACATACACAGGCAAATGTACAGGTGTGAGTTTGTAAATCACTGGACTGTGTCTAATAGGGTTGGGTATTGTTCGGTATTTCACAATTCAATTTGATTTCAATTCTTGAGGCTTCGATTCGAATTTCGATTCAATATTGACTTATTAGCTTCGATATCGATTCAATCAAGTAAATACTCAAGTAATTAAGTGCCTGAGTATATTTTTAAATATTGTGCGCAGTATTACCAATGTTAAAGAACAAATTGACCACAGCATGTTTGTTTCCTGTCATGGTTTATTCAGCAGAATGAACTGTACAATATTGTGTGTTGAATACAAACACAACTGTGACCAGCATTGTACAGTGTTTTAACAACACCTCTAAAGTGCATGTAACTGAGTAGTAGAGAAAGTATATTTCTTTTTCCTATACATTCAAGTTATAAAAGAAATGTAAACAGAAGCACAAAATGTGCATACTCAAAAAAAGTGCAATATTATAATTATAATTTTGTAAACAATAAAACTTAACAGCTGATCACACTTGACAGCAATTGCGAGTTATCAGGCCAATTCTAATGGGGAAAAAAGACTAACCTTTTTCCCTCTCAGAATAGTTTATATCTCACAATTTCTGACTTTATATCATTCATTTCTGACTTTATAACACGCAATTGCGACTTTATATCACGCAATTGTGACTTTATATCCCGCAATTGTGACTTTCTATCCGCAATTCTGACTTTATATCTAGCAATTCTAAGAAATAAAGTCAGAATTGCGAGATGTAAACTCCCAATTGTGAGAAAAAAGTCAGAATTGTGAGATAAAAAGTCGCAATTACCTTTTTTATTTTCCATTCTGTGGCGGAAACAAGCTTCCATAGTTCCCGGCTTACAGTGGAATCCAAAATAAGCCCGAACGTCGGCTTTTAATGTTGGTGGTGCAGCCTTGAATCAGGCTTGAACGGAGTGCAGCTGCTGTCCGTCATTGCGCTGTTTTGCCAAAGCGCGACAACGCTGAACACTGTCACTAGAGTGTAGCCCACAGCACCGCCACTGGCCTGGATGGCTGAATCGATTCATAGGATTTGATGAATCGATATTGAATTGGCTTTATGCACAGCTGCACTACTTCCTGAACTTAAGCCAGCTCGTTTGTTTCCTGTCTGCCATTATTGGACAAATTGATTAGTTCAGGTGTGCCTGACCTCAGTAGTCACGGCAACAATAATCAGACACACCTAAATTAATCAAGCTTGGCCAATAATGGCAGACAGGAAACAAAGGAGCTGGCTTAAGTTCAGGACGTAGTGTAGCTGTGCATGAAGCCAATTGAGAAGCAAAAAATTGCAATGCATTGATGAATCGATATTTTTACCCAGCCCTAGTGTCTAAGCATAACCATATTAAAGGACAAATTCGGTATTTTACAATTAAAGGCCTGTTTTAAGATTGTTTCTGCTGAAATAGAATGGTTAAGATTATTTTTTAGACAGATGCTGCTGTCCCGAAAATTTTCATATTCGTAGTGGTAGCGACACCCACACCTCTACAATGGTAGCATAGGTGCACAGGAACAATACTTTATAAAATGCTTAAAACTTTAGTTTACAAAGATGTGAAACTCACAAGTGATCTGGGGTGTTCACTGATATGCTTACACAAAAATCGCTTCAAAAGATGCTTTCCAACAGGTTTTATTGTAGTTTTTGTACTTTGTTTGTAATGGTTAACTCCATTGACTTGTATTGTATGTTCTGTGATGTACGGTATTACTCCGCGCGGAAATGGGGTTGTCTTATGCAGTCGCAGTATCGTAGGCCACACTATACAAGTGGTTTGCTTGCAATTGGCAAAGGTGCATTATCGCCACCAACTGGGCTGGAGTGTCTATTATTCAAGCTCTCAATGGAAGAATGCCCTCAAAGCTCTCAATGTACAGAAAAATAGGTCTACAGTTTTACAACGAATGGTAAAACACCTGTTGGAAAGCATCTTTTGCAGATTTTTGTTTTAGCAGATCAGTGGACACTTGGTGAGTTTTACGTCTTTGTAAACTAACGTTTTATGCGTTTTATGAATGATTGTTCCTGTGCACCTATGCTACCATTGTAGAGGTGTGGGGGTGCAACCATAGCCTCGCGAGACCATCCTGATCTCGCGAGCTTTCAAGGTTTCACTCGCAGATCAGTCTGGATACTTTCCGTTAAAGAAAATTTGGGAGCAGTTCACCAAACGAACGTCCAATCAGCGTTGGCTTTGAGGCGGGTTGAGGTGTGACGCAATCAAGCTGAAGCAACGCGATCTAGAAACATTTTCAGACAGCGGTAGTCCTAATTCTTTTAGCCGCTCGCTAATGCTTTTTTCTCTTGCATCCTTCTTGTGAAATATGGACCGGGCAGCTGAAATGGTGCCTTTTATTCGCAAATTGTAGTTACATAAACGGCAAATATCCTTTGCCGACATGTTGCTTATTTGCTGAGCTAACGAGCCTTTACCTGCAGCAGCAAGTTAGTACGTCATGTGCTTCGTTGATCTGATTGGTTGATTTGGCCCGTCTATCACCAACATAGGCCAATCAGCTAACCAGTATTTTCGCCCCTTACCAAAACTACTTCAACGAAAGGTTTCCAGATGGATATGCGGAGCAAATCCATCTGGCGGAGTCAGGTTAGTGCAACCACAGAATCCGAACATTTTCGGGACAGCAGCATCTGTCTAAAAAACAATCTTAACCATTCTATTTCATCAGAAACAATCTTAAAACAGGGCTTTAATTGTAAAATACCGAGCATGTCCTTTAAGGACTCAAATACAGAAATGACAACCGTATTCTGCTGCTGTGTGTAGCTGGGCTTAGAAAGGTCACAAATTTGTCATCTTTTTCACCCTTGGTGAGTATGCATCTCTGAGAAAGGAGAGTTGAGATTTAGGCAAGTTAAGAGGTATGCAATGCCCCCTGATGTCTTGGGCTCAGCCCCTTAGAAACGCCCCTGTTTGGCAGCAGGTTGTCGGTCTAAACCTCCAGTTCCTAATGTCATCTGGCACATGTTCTGCCCATGGCATGCTCCTGTGTGGCTCAGCGCCAGTGCCACCCATCTCTATGGTAACGCTGTTGCTGCACTGCTTTCTTCCCCATGTCACAGTGGATTAAGGGGCCACAGGCTGAGACGTCGGGGGCTTCAGAAAGCCGCATTAGGATTGGGCAGTAGTGGGGTGGGGCGGGGTGACAGAGTTCTTTGGTGGGTTTGGTCAGAGAGTGAGACGATTTTAAGCCCAGCCCACCTCAGGCCACCGTGATGGGGGTCAACCTGCGGAGTGGCTTCTTGTCCTCTCTCTCTCATCCTTCTTGTTCCCTCTTGCTCCATTTCAAATATGTTTTCCCTCCCTTTCTTGCATCCTTGAAGAGATTTGAAATGCCATTGTGCAGCAGTCTGACGGGTTAGAGGTGGAGCTCTGGGATCATAATCAGATCAGAGAGAAATTTTCAAGGTAGAACCAGCATCCGTTCAGGAGGATGAAGTTAGGGAGCTGTCTTGAGTTGAAAAAATTAGGCTATTGTTTAGTTGTCATTAATAATTTGAAGCTTAGATACTATTGATGTATACTGAGCATGCATTACCTTTCAAAAGTTTGGGTTCTCTGACTTTTTTGTTTGTTTTTGAAGTATCTTATGCTCACAAAGGCTGCATTTTTTTTAATTCCAAAATATAATAACAGCGTTTAAAAAAGCAGTTTTAAATGTTTTTAGAATTTAAAATATTATACTATTTTGTAACATAAGTCTAAATTAAATTTTAAACCATGTTTTGCTGAACAAAGTATGAATTTCTTTCCAAAAGGACTCGAGTCTTTTAAACAGAACTCTAAATGCTTTTATAATGTAGCAGTCTGAAATTTTTTAACTGAAAAATATTCCAATAATCCAATTTCTTTAGTATGTAACATATTTTATTTATCTCATTTACATTCTTAAGATAATGATTAGGCCTATTTAATTTTCATTTTTTGAAGAATGGAAATTAAATGTTCATACTTCATAATTCTTAATGCATAGAAAAGTAATTGTAATCATTTTGATCTGTCATTATTCATGTTTGTAGTATAAAAGGATGCAGTTATGCAGCACATCATGTACAAAAAGGTCCTAACCCCTTAGTATGAGCAATAGTAATAGTGCATTGTTAAAGTTTACTATTAATCAAATTACAAATTACTATTGAAATCTCTATTTGACGCATGAGCAACGATAGATCAGGCAGGAAGCAGGTTCATAAAAATGGGTGAACTAGAGATCACTGTCAAGGTCATCAGTAGTGGGATGAGGTTGGCAGGTCTAGTGCTTTGTTCTTTGATGATATCCTTGGAACGCGTGTGAACGGGGAAATGAGAGGTGTGTGTGTGTGTGTGCGTGTAGCTCCAGGGTTGGAATGTAACAGCAGCTTTTGTGCCTGTTTTACAGAGCCGCTTGTTAAAGTCGACCCAGGCAGAGATATGGAGGGATGGAGAGGAAGTAAAGAGAGAGGTAGGAGGGGGCACAGTTGAAGGAGAGGGAAATAAGGAGGGTTTAAGAGATTAACTGATCAAGGCCGTGTGTAAGAGGAACCAGAAATTCCCCAATCAGTGTTTCATTCAGTATGACCCATCTATATCCATACAGCGTATAGGATTTGTTTTTCCTTTGAAGGGTTTTAAGGCAGCTATAAAATGTTTGCTTAATAGGGATAACCTATTACTTTCAGCCCTCAGAACTTTTTAAAGTACCCTCATGTGCATTCATACAAATTGTGTTTTTAGTATCAAGGTAAAAAAAAATTGCAGAGCACCACAACTGACTAATTTCCAAGTAATATGGAAGAATGTGCAAGGATTCCTCAGTTCTTTATCTGTAATATTTGATTTGTCTTGCATCTTATCTACATTATAGATGTATATCATCTAGTACCTGTCCAAAGTTAAACATTATCATTTTTTAATGTTTTTTGAAGTCTCTTATGCTCACCAGCTGCATTTATAAAAAAAAAAAAAATAAATTAATTAATCAATTATAATTGTTTTCTGTTTTAATCAATTTAAAAATGCAATTTATTTCTGCAATGTGAAAGCTGTATTTTCAGCATCCTTACTCCACATGATCCTTCAGAAATCCCTCTAATATGATGGTTTGCTGCAAGAATTATTTCTTATTATTATCATCACCATCAATGTTTATAATAATAAAAAACTGTAAGAGAATTTTTTGCTGCTTACAATTTTTGTTGGAACTGTGATACAATTCAAACATTTGTGGTAAGTTTTTGAAAATGAGAGTGAGAAATTGATACTATTAATTCATCAAGCATTGATCAAAAGTGACCGAAAGCTTTTGTGACATTTTATGAATGTCTTCCCTATTTAATGAAGGCTTCAATAAATCTAATAAATGCAAATAAACACTGTTTGTTTAACTTTTTATTCATCAAAGAATCCTGAAAAATGTATCATGGTTGCCACAAAAATATTAAGCACATTGATATTTTCAACATTGATATTAGTAAGAAATGTTTCTTGAGCGTTAAATCATCATATTAGAATGATTTCTGAAGGATCATGTGACACTGAAGCAATGATGCTGAAAAAAAACTACCATCACAGGAATAATTTTATATTTTAAAATATATTCAAATAGATAAGTTACATTAAATTGTACAGTATTTTCACAATATACTGTTTTACTGGATTTTTATTAATAAATGCAGCCTTGGTGAGCATGAGACTTCTTTTGAAAACATAAAAAAATATATATTTTCAAACTTATGACAGGTAAGTAGAATGTCTTTAAATTAATTACTTTACTCATAAAGGAAAATGCATGCTCTTCCAAACATGTATGACTTTCACAAAATAAGAAATTAAGAATATTTATGCAGTTGTTTCCCATACATCAGTAGTGGACTGTGGTGGTCAAACTCCAAAAAGGACAAAATAAAATAAAATAAAAAAACAGTGAAGAGTTTCTCTTGTTACAGTATATGGCTATATAGCTATATATACAAGTATTCTGAAGTCATGTGATTGTTTTGGGGGAATTAAAAAAAAAACAGTTGCCATGATTTAAAAAAACAAAAAGGGATCTCACATCTCTTAAAGGGATACTCCACTTTTTTGTTTTGGAAATAAGCTCATTTTACAACTCCCCCAGAGTAAAACAGTTGGGTTTTACCGTTTCAAATCCATTCAGACGATTTTCTGATATTTTAGAAGAATATCAGTAACCAGACATCTTTCTGGTCACATTGACTTACCGTACGTCACACCGCCGCGGTGAGACCGGCAAAATTCGCTCTTGCCGCTCTGTCAACGACGCCGTGGAAAGATTCGTGGATGCTCTGATGCTCTGACGTAGATCGAATGCGTGACTTTTTTAAAACGGTATTTAAAGGGGCCACAAAGCAAACAAGCATGTCGGTCGTTATTTTTGCAGAAAATTGATCGATGGAAATAACTTTAAAATTATAGTGACATGTTTGCTAATGAAATAAACAAATGAAAAGCCATATGTGTGTGGTGTGGCTTTTGTGTTCATGGTTAAGTGCTATTATAATTTGCATTACCGCTGAAAAAGTGTTCTAGCACGAAAATCTTGCCTATAAATAGTGCTGCGCGCCCTCTTATCAAATTCAAATGATCAACCTCCTCTATTTTGCTTGGGAACTAATGTGGCCGGAACCAAAGTTTACAGGACTGCGTTCTCTGGAATTCTCTCAAACGGAACACTTCTACATTCCGATTGGTTGCCGCTGGTTGCCGCCGAACCGCGTCATTGCTCATTACCATAAAGTTGAACTGATTTCAACTTTCCTCGCGCTCTCACCGTCCTAGACGTGCGCCGCCCTCGCCGGAGCTCGCCGCCGGCTCTCATTGAAAATGAATGACTTTGACGCTCTCGCCGCGGCGGTGTGAACGTACGGTTAGTTGGAAAAAATATATTCTATGGAAGTAAATGGGACCAGAAACTGTCTGGTTACTGATATCCTTCTAAATATCAAAAATCGGCTGAATGGATTAGAAAACAGTAAAAAATCAACTGTTTAACTCTGGGAGTTGTAAAATAAGCTTATTTCCAAACAAAAGTTGAGTATCCCTTTAACTGTCATGTTCTCTTTTGCATATTGGTATTAGCTGTACAAAAGCAAGAGTTTTGAGAACTACATTTTCAGTAAATAAACTGCTTTACGTTTATTCACACAAAGCTATTCTTTTGGCTTCATTAGGCACAATAGTTTTATCATTTTATTGTATGTGCATTTTTGCCCTTTTTTTGGAGCTTGACAGCATCTGTCCTAAAACCAATTTCAAGAGCTTAGTGGACAGAATCTCTCCTGTATTCATCAGAAGAAAGTTGTGTAAGTTTTGGTTAAGAAAAAGACAGTGATATCACTTTTGAGTCAACTAAGTGCAGACGTACAGTATAGAGATTAACAGAAAGTCACGGCTTTGCAGAAATGCTGATAAACTGAAGTCGAAGTAACAAAAAATATCAGTTTCTATCTGGTCAAATATGAGCTATATCCATGACGTGATTACTCCCATAAATGACTACTCTTCTCATTTATATCATTAATGTTGAATTCTGTGGTCATTGTATCATTTCCACATCAGAGCTTTACTTTTGCTTTATCCGCCAAAGATAGAACCACATGAACTCCCACGTCCCTTTTTGTTCTTCAAAGTAGATCCAAGTTTGTCAGAAATCTCACACAGAGTACTCGCACTGCTAATGTGTTGCTACTATTTAGGGTTGGGGTCGGAGTGGAAGGGAAGGATGTGGTGAGCTTGGCCAGGTATCAGAGTGTTCAAGCTCCCACCATGAGACTTGGCATCAAATGGGTGGACGTGAGCCATGGGTTTGTAGGGATTGATCCGTGCTGCTATTCCGCCACTGCTTGACAGGCGTTTGAACCAGACGAATGGATGAATGAGAGCAGAGTGTTTCGCATTGTCGGGCACTGGTAGGTGTCCCATAGTGCACCCTCAGGCTGGAAAGGTATGGACTTTTGGACGGGACATAGGGGTCTGTTTTTAAGAGATCGCAATGCCTGGACTGACAAGTCAAAAGTCTATCAATAGCGTTAATACAGAAGACTTTGTTCCTTGACAGCACTAGATGTGCCCATTCCTCAGATGCTGTCAAGATGGTTGGGAATAGTATCAACACTTAAATCCTAAAATATAACTGAGGTGCGGCGCACCAATATTACAAGTTCTGCCAATACTGATATTTGCGTACACCACCGGTCAAAGGTTTGGGGCCAGTACGATTTTTTTAATAAAATAATGTAATACTTTATTCTTCAAGAAAGTGATTGTTTAGACAATTTTACACAATATTTCCCTTTCAAATATTAAGATGCACAAGTATTTTCAATATACATATACATACAAATGTTAAATTCGTTTCAGGATGAATAAAAGGTTCAAAAGAATCACATTTATGAACAATTATTAGTGTTTTAAAAGATTTATGAGCGTTAGACGGACTGAAAAGGTGATCTAAATGTAATATTAAAGGAAATAATCATTAAAATGATTGACATGTTGGTGTCATGACAACCCTAGTATGTGTTTCCATGTGTCTTACGTAGTTCTGTTGAGCAAATGTTGTGTGTGTGTTTGAGAGAGAGAGAAGAGGTTCTGTTCTTTCACTCCTCCCAGCTCTCTTGGTCTGGACGAGTTCCTCATGGCCCAGTTGGATCCATCAGCTTCATGTCCTTACTTCACCCCAGCCACACGCACTCCTTCTTTTTATTTCTCTCTCTCTCTCTCTGTCTCTCTCTCTCTCTCTCTGGTCAGGGTTGGGGCAAGGCCAATGCAAGAACAGAGAGTTCATAAAGATATGACAGAGAAAGACGTCAATGTGTGTGTGTGTGTGTGAGTGAGAGCGTTGTTTTAGGTGATGTGCGATATTTACGACTCTGAATTCTTCTTTACAATGTTATATTTGCTTTTAGAGGATGGGGGTAAATCATTCTCCTCACAGTTCTCCCCACAACAACATAGTAGACGCCATCCAAATGAAGCTGTGGCAAAGTCGCTGTCTGAGATTTGTTTTTGTTTGTGTTTGCATTACTGGCGGTAAATACGACCATGGCGCGGAGCCTAATGCCGTTCTGGGACCTGTTTCACAGACGGCTTAGGAACCGTGTGAGCGCTTACAGGTCGGAGTTTGACAGTTTTGGATTTGTTATGGAGTCTTTCTGTGTGTGTGCGCGCCCTTGTCGCTGAGGTCAGAGCTTCAGTGGAAAGTTTCTCCAGCGAGTCCGTTCAGGCATGCCTGCGCCTCAAGCAAGCCGCCTTTTATTTTCTTCTTTCTCTCTTTTTTTCGTCCCCTTTTTTCTGTGTGATAGTTAGTGTTGCAAGCTCCTGCCCTTTGTTGTCAGATGCCTTTTGTTTAAAGGTACATCACGTGTAAGTGAGTCATGCTGCTCTCGCTTATCAGGGACACTGAGTTTCGACATTGAGAGCCGACTCTTGTCAGGTGAGGTTCACAATCACACCACTTGTACATTTTGATCTTTTTATTCTGTCGCTGTCTATCATGAGACTTCTATATCAGTCTTCCCTCGTTCCCATACCAAGTATTCCCTCATTTGGTTTCCATGTACCATGGTAATTCCATATGTATCTATGGAAGTATGTGAACGCCACGTAACTTAATTTCTTCAATTAGTTTATTTACTTAAAGCTACACTGTGTAACTCTTAGTTTATTCTTAGCTAAAAACACTTAGTTCTTTTCAAAATATGTGTGCTCATTAATGTATATTTACTTCGTTCAAGTAATAAATAGGGTTGGGTATCGTTTGAATTTGAACGATTCCTGATTCCCGATTCCTTGTTTCAATTCCGGTACCTAACGATTCTCGATTCCAATTCTTTTAAGAGGCAGGGTCAAAAAAGTTTAGCTATCCTTGCTAACCAACGGCCTTTTTGAAGGAAATACTCCTTCTGTCACAAATTTTGCATTTTGCAGAGATTTCATTATTTTTAGAAAAGTAAAGCCACACTTTGGACCACCGACGTAAGCTACTCATGTTCGACTCGCACAGTTATGCCAACACTTTCGGTCAGACGCTTCTTCGTTGGTGTGGTTTCTTCTTCCGGTCAGTGGACTGTGAATATCGAAACTAGGAATCGAAATTTTAATTTTTGAACGATTCCGGAAAAACTAAAAGTTAGTCCCGGTTCCAAATCGATACTCATTCTCGATTCCCAACCCTAGTAATAAAGTATTCTCGTAAGTCTATAATATGCCATTGAAAATACATACGGGTAAGGGGTTTTAATTTCGGTCGCCATGTTGCCCCTCCATCTTGAAAGTACATTAGCCAAAGAGGGACATACCTGTTAATTCAAGCTTCGCATTTCGCGTTTACGTTTGAGTTAACACTCATGGACGAGGTCGAACTGGAAGCCATGTTAATCTTGGACTACATTGGCCACCGTAGGAGTTAAAACAAAATCGGCATTGAGAGGAACAGAAACTAATATTGACTGGATTGTCATATACCTTTTCACCACTAGATGGGGGTAAAAATCACACAGTGTAAGCTACACTGTGTGATTTTTACCCCCATCTAGCGGTAAAGGCTATATGCAGCTTTTTCCCCAAAATAAACATAACAACAGACTTTTTATTTTACCATTTATGACTCAAACATCTCCTGATGAGCATATCTAACACTTTGTTCGCTCACAGTCGGCGCACCTATAAGCCTGTATCCTATTTTTGCTATTTTCTATCAGGTCAGGATTTTCCCACGCTGTCTGCGGATGGGACGTCAAGCGCGTTCATGTTAAACAGTTCAGATCACTCTGCCACCACCGCTAGTCAGCAAGTACCCTACATTCGCCAGCAGTGTAATGGATTTTGCGAAAACAATATGTATTTGACTGTTCTTACCTCTGTAAACATAATGTTGACCTCCTTGCAGCAGATGACTTGTGAAGTGTGCTCGTATTAACGCGCGTTGCAAGAGCGAGCAGAAAGGAAGAGCAGTTCTGTTTTTTGGCCACAGGTGTCAGTCTGCGAGTTTAAATTTCAGGAAAACGCATGTAGCCTCTTTAAAAAAGTGAGGAAATCCGTTGCTTAATTTGTATGTTTTCAACTGAACACTTTTAAGAGTGGATTAGCATTAGAGATGTGTATTTAGCATTAGGGATGTGCGAGACTAGTCCACTAAGTGCTAGTCGACCTTTATTTGTGATTACTCTTATTCTAATACCATTAAATGATCCATCAGGGTGCAAGACGAAGTAGTATATTCATATTTTTTCGGACATTGTGGTAACATGGTAATAAAGTGTCTGTGAAGTACCTTGTATACCATGAGCAGAAAAACTTTCATTTCCCATGGTATTTTTGTGAAGGTCATAAGTCATATCATTTCTCTCCCTTTTTATCAAGACATGTAACCGCTTTCAAAGTGTGAGCGAACATGAGAGAGCCTTTGTGAGATGTGTGAAGTAGGTCTCCATAAGCCTCCCCTGATAAGTTCTTTGAAGATCCGCCGTTTCTCACGTCCCGAGGAATGCGAGGAGTCAGAGACGACGAAGAGCGGCAGCTTCTTTCACCTCGCGTCTATATCAAAAGAGGCCAGCGGCCGACGGCCATCTTGGGCTGAGGGAAAATCTGCTTTGAGTCTTGCAGTTTACAGCTCCTAGGATGAGTGCAGCGGCGAGGGGAGGGGAAACCGAGTGTGTGTGTGTGTTTCAACTTGCTGAAGTAGGCAAAACATCTGGTGTGTGTGTGGGAGATGGAAGTTTTTCCTTTGCTAAAGGGAATGGTATTTGGCACACGCTGTCTCTTCCACATCACACACACAGAGCTGATACAGCCGCTTTGTTTTCTCTGGCCCCCGAAACGGGCCGCACCATTGTGTTTGCTTGTCACAAACACCAACATTTCATCCTCATTCTGTATCGGGATGTTTTGAACCTTGGATTTATTTCACATTTTTTGTGACTACGTCTGAATTCTGCATTGGTGTGTTGTTTCGGGGTGTGTTGTGGATACCTCTGATGTGGCCGTGTGTGTGGTTTCTCCCCCAGTGCTGTGAGAACGCAAAGTTCTCCAATAGTGAGGTAGTCAGGAAGTTCCTAGTCATCGTTTTGTTTAGGAATGTGTGCCAAGACTGATTTCATTAATGTTTAAATTGCCTCTATTATACTTTTCAGATGTTCGCTTGCATGCACTGTGTAATATAGTTGTTGTCTCCATAAAGAAAGCACCAATCCTGAACTGCTGCTGAAGTAAGTTTTCAGTAAGTCCAGTCTAACTTTTTGTTACCTATGTCAAAATGTAAAAAAATTGCACCCATAATGCCCACCCATGGTCTTTATTGGATGCCCTGCAAACAACGTCACAAATACTCCTTCTGTCACAAATTTTGCATTTTGCAGAGATTTCATTATTTTTAGAAAAGTAAAGCCACACTTTGGACCACCGACGTAAGCTACTCATGTTCGACTCGCACAGTTATGCCAACACTTTCGGTAGACGCTTCTTCGTTGGTGTGGTTTCTTCTTCCGGTCAGTGGACTGTGAATCTCGAAACTAGGAATCGAAATTTTAATTTTTGAACGATTCCGGGAAAAAATAAAAGTTACTCCCGGTTTCAATCAATACTCGATTCTCGATTCCCAACCCTAGTAATAGAGATCTTCTCGTGAGTCTATAATATGCCATTGAAAATACATACGGGTAAGGGGTTTTAATTTCGGTCGCCATGTTGCCCCTCCATCTTGAAAGTACATTAGCCAAAGAGGGACATACCTGTTAATTCAAGCTTTGCATTTCATAAAGAAAGCACCAATCCTGAACTGCTGCTGAAGTACGTTTTCAGTCTAACTTTTTGTTACCTACGTCAAAATGTAAAAAAATTGCATAATGCCCACCCATGGTCTTTGTTGGATGCCCTGCAAACAACGTCTACTTTGACCCGCCCTCGAACACTGTAGTTGTCTCTGAGACTGGAAGAGTTTGGTTCATGTTGCCCACATGCCGAGAAAACGCTATTTTCAATCGGAGCTGAAATTCAAATATGTTAATCTGTAATGCCTAATTCACACTACATGATTTTAAAACGTCGGGCTGAACTGTGCGGTTCACACTACATGACTTGCTCTCATTGAAATCAGGAGTGTTCAAGTTGTTGAGCTGTTCACACCGCAACAAAACGTGATTGATCCGCAACAGGAGGTAACGCACTACACGAGTTGACAACAACTCTGTCACCCAACGATTCAACGCATTCTCATCCTTTAGCGTAATACAGAATGCTATATATGACAAAATGGCGCTATACTTCGCACATGGCACCCGTTATCGTTAATATAACAAGCGCTGTGATGGGTAGGTTTAGGTGTGGTGTGGGGTAGGGTAGTCTCATATTATGCTAAAGGATTTATGACTCCTTGGGTTTGCATGTTATATTAACGATAAAGGGTGCCATGTGCGTAGTATAGCGCCGTTTTGTCATATAGCGTTTTATGTGACGCTAAAGGATGAGAACCGGCTGAACGATTCTATCTTGTCTACAAACCACGTTTTGCCAGGAAAAATCACGCGATAAGACAAACCGGAAATGACGCAAAACAGCACATGCGTCAATACCCAGCGACGAAGAGAAGAACACAATACGCGAATATGGACGTCAGACAGAAACTAGTGCTTAAAACTGTTTGCGTAATGATTTGCTCTGAGAAAAAAAAAATGCAAAAAAAAAGAAAAAATAAGATTTACCTGCTGACCTCAACCCATGCTTTGCTCTGATTGGCTGGAGCTCATGATGTCACTGAATTTGAGTTCGCATCAACAGCTCTGAATATCTAGCATGCTAGATATTTTTCTGGGCTCGGCGAGGCCGTCTGCGAGCGTCTTTGATGCGTTGTTGGCTCTTTCATACTAACAGATTGGCGAGCGTTCGATTTTGCACGTGATAACACCCTGACCTGTCGGCGAGCTCAACGATTCGCAAATCGGGCTTAAAATCATGTAGTAGAACTTCATGTGAACATTGCCTAAGTGGTAGACCAATCACAACATGGTGTCTGACCAGAAGCTGAATTTTCAAATAAACTGTTTTCAGACTCTTTGGAGAAATGTGGTGATTTCCTATCCAATGTATATTATGAAAAAATGTGTTTTCTGATCTTGGATGCATGTAAACCTATTGCTGGAGACCTCCAAAACAAAATTGGAAACCTTTAAAATAGCATAATAGGGGTATTTTAAATGGAAATTGTGTAATCGACTAGCCTAACCCAAAGAGGAAAGTCAAAAAAAGCAATTTGTTTGAAATTGCTTAATCAATGAATCACACCCCAATGAAAGCCGGTGAAAAAGCAATGTGCCTGCCTTGCATTATGATCATTGTACATTAAGCATTACTTAATCAACATTAACTACTATTTAAAACATATTTAAACAACAGCAGGACTAATAGTTACAAACTCAATAGACCATTATAAACAGAATTTCTCAAATATAAGCAAGTGTGTCTGCAATAGACATGGAGAAAACATGCACATTCAAAGTCTTATGTAAAATGAATTGATTTTATTTTATGCTCCAGAAAGACAATAAAAGGTTCATTTAAACTATAATATTAACATGACACTAATTTGAATGTAGCTTTTCTAAAAATATAATGCGAAACATAAATGTGCACGGAAGATTTCATTTACTAGTATTTTCAACGTCGACTAGCCAGCAACATTATTTCGTCAACTAGTTTGATGCACACTGGACATCCCTTGTTTTGTGTCTGTACAAGTGTTAGTTTGACTGTTAAGTAAGCGTATCTCACTTTAGAAGTCTATGATTGAATTTATGTGTGTTGGCATCAGCGCTGAATGTTCTCTCTCAGCGAATACGACCTGTGTACTGACGTCAGTCAGCACACACTGCGGCACACATCTGTAACCATATCCCTTGCAGCGCGTGGGGATGGATGTGTGTGGAAGTTTCAGTGGGCTAAAAATGTCCCACTCTCCCGGGTCCTGGCACAGCATGCCTGTGTGTGTGTGTTACATGGCTGAATGACGTTAGTTCATTGAGCTGATGGTAGATGAGCACCACCCCTCACTTGCGGCCTTATAAGGCACTCTGCAGAGTAAAGCTCCAAATCCCTCCTCTGCAGACGCTGTATGAGTGTGCAGATAACTGTACTGACTGAGTGTGTGTGACGTTTCAGTACGCCGTAATGCTGGCTTCTATTACATGTGCTTATTTGAACACATGCATGTAATATGTTTAAGGATAGAAGAGGCACACTTACCCTTTGGGAAAATCAGAGACTGTCGATTACAATCAATATTGTAAGGAGACCAGGATAGTCCCACGGGGTGTATGGATGAAGTGTGAGATCCAAATGTTATTGCAGTTTGGTTTAGTCGCCCAGTTGGGCTGGACATGATAACATGATCTCAATTGCTATGGGACTACCTGTTTGGAAACAGTCATCAATTTCTGTCGTTCATAGTACATAAATGACAAACTTTACCATTTTTAAAAGGTATTTTCCAGGCTTGCTGAGGTACTTCAATTTCTATAGTATCCATAATTTGTATTACTATTCCAAAATCTGAAATATTTAATTGGCATGATATCTGTCTTTTGAGCCAAATCTTTTCTCTTCAGTGTCACATGATCCTTCAGAATTGATTTTAATAACCTGAATTGCTGCTCAAGGATTTTTTCTTAAATTGCATACGATATTATTGCGATACTCCAAGACATATGGTAAAAGTTTAACAAAAAAATCTACTGTTGATTAAAATTTGATATTACATTGTAGGTTTCAATGAATAGGCTTGGACTTCAGTGCTTAAGTTAACCCAAGGACAATGGTGATACCAGAATAACAATATTCATGATTCTGAAGCTGAAAATGTAGTTATTTGTAAATGAATATGCTTGCACGCTTTCACTGACTAGATACATTTAAAATAATGTCGGGCACTTTTTACTGGTAACATCAGACATATGGCATTATCAGGACCCACATATTCTCCCATTGCATTATTATACATTATATTCAACATTATCTTTGTTCAATGTAGTATTTACTAGCCTGGATGCCAGCCCGAACTCCGCCCACAAAATTTTTTGGTTGGGAAGTTCGGATCTGGACTCGAATCCATTGTGGAGTAATTATGATCAGACAAGAAACATTCGGGCCAATCAAATTGTCAGGGCGGGCTTTATACGATGATGGACAGATAATCTGCAAGGACGTAATCATCACGTTATCAAAGAGCGCTAAACTGGTTTCCCTGCAGAGATGACTGCAGCTGGAGAATTGAGATGATTAGATTCCGCTGTCGCGTCTGTCGTGAAATAAATCGACAGCGCATTGATTTTAATAGACAAACAGAAAACTGCAATCGAGGCATTTGTCGATCGGAAATATATTTTTGCCGTCCTTCCCACATGCATTCGGCAATTGTAACTTATCAGCTGGCTCTGACGGTCGCTAAGAAGATGGGACATAATGAAAAGCCTGTGGTTGTTGTGGTTTCTCCTTTGGTCGCACTCGTGGAGGAGTAAGTAAAAGAAGCAACACTCATTATTTAACTTCTAAAATAAGTAAAGTTAGGCTACGTTCTGTAGTTAACAACTGTATGCAAAGTAGCTGACTTACTGCGTTGCTCTGATTGGTTGCGTTGTAGGTTTACCGACTATCCAATTAAGTGCAGAGTTGTTGTTTTTCCTGGTCACGAGACACGCCTCATAATCAAAGCGCTACAGAGGAATTTCAGACTCATATTCCGACAAGAATATGAATATGACGAAGTCAGGCTAAGTATTTACACTAAAACTCTGAAAACTTTAAATTTTTCTCACACAGTAATTTTTATTTTGGGGAGGACTATCTATGCAACATGACATCATGACTTTCAAGTCAAGTGGCGTGTTATCTATATGCATTTTGAGCTATCCGCGTGTATCCACGTGTATGTGTGTATGTCTACGCCATTACATTTCCGAGTGATTCCCTGTGTATGTACACGCCGTTAAATGTCCGAGCGAAACGAAGCAAAATGTAGCGCTACATCTGGGGAGCCATTTTCTTTTTTCTAGGATGGTAGGGGAAGACTCATAAATGCTATTCATCCCAGTGACGTGTAGATTTAGGGACGGGGTTGGGGTAGGTCCTATATTTAGATATACAGTAATATAACGTTAAGTCAACGCGTTCATAAACACGCTGAAAAGCGATCATGCGTGTTGATAGCACGCCAAAAATGGAAATACAAATTGCCGTCATACATATGCCATTTCATGTCTGATTTATGATACGTATTTTCACTATCCATGATACGTTTTGTATCATGTTTTTGGCAGTGACACGATATATTGTTACACCCCTATAATTTTTAAAGGATTCATTCCTGACCCCAAACCGTTGAACAGTAGTGTAGTGTGTTTTCAAAAGCACTTTTCAGTACTAATAAAGAATATATCATTGGTATAATTGAGATGTATGCATGTTGTAGTGCAATAATTCCAGGAATAGAATTGTAGACTCTGATTTCTGGAAATGCACAACACTACCAGTAGCTCCATCCCCTCATTCCGGGATGCTGTGACTTCCGGGAGTGGCATTTTTGAGTGGCACTCCTACTCTTCTTCTTTTTCTTTTTTTCCACACGCTACGTGTTTGCACAGTCCGGCAGCTTATAATTTTACCCTCTGCAATTTTCTCCATCTCTCTGGTTTTCTAAGTAAAGAGGAAAGAGGCCCTAAAAATGTCCGCACTATAAAAGCGCTTGACGTCGGGTTTGCTGCGGAGATGTGAGGGGGCTTTCATGTTCTCAGCGTTGCGCTATTAGACCCGCGGCTCTCTGCTCCACTGCTGCACAGCTGTATTTATAGCTGAGGTTTGTCTCAAGCCACTGCCTCTTCAGCTGTGAGCTCAAGCCTGGTCCTTCCCATAGATTTAAACTGGGGCCTAATCATAACTGTGAGCTCCTTCACAGGGCCTAGTGTCATGCCTTCTGTGTACAGTAGAAATAAGTAATGGAAAAGGGTCACAATTGGTTTTAGAGGTTAAGTGATGTATCTGTGTATGTTTGTTTCGAATGTAAATAGCAAATTAGGTCAGTCGTTCCATGTCGTAATGGATAGCGCTCTTTCATGTATGACATCATGAATCCAAAGCAACAGCAGCTTCAGGTAAAAGGTCTGGGAACAAAACCAGACCAGTCTAAACAAATAAGCTCACTGCGATACAGGAGCGGTTGTGTGTTCCAGGGCAGAGTAATGTCAGCTGGATGGAAAGAGGCAGCGGTTTGTAAAGGAATACGTACACGGATTGTAAACTTGAACGTCAAAATTGACCTTATTTCATTTCTTCAAGAGATTGAAATTAAAATTCTGTCATCATTTACGCAGTTGCACAATTATAAGGGTAATGGAAACACAGCTACTGTCTATCTATATTATGTGGTGTGTGTGTGTGATTTTACATAAGCAATTTATTGATTGTTCTTTTCCATTGTTTTATGCATTTGCAAAGATCAGGTACCAGAGCATTTGAAGATGCAAAGTCTCATCAAAGTAGTCCTTACAACTTGTGGCTCATGAACAAATATTTATTTTTTGAGTTGGATCGTTTGAATGAATCAGTTGATTCAGTTCACAAAAACTGGAATTCAAGAACCAAATCAGTTCAATTTGTCAACCGAATCATTCAATCACTGACTTGGTCTGTTCCTAACTCAAAGCTATCATATGGCTTCAGAGGACTTCAGAACGATTTCATTACTCGGTAACACTTCCTTTTACATTCCAGTTACCTATGTTAATACTATGTACTTGTTTTAGTAACTACAATTAGTAACTTATTTTAGTAACCCCTGTTCCATGTACTTACCTTACATTAGCCAGTACTTTCTAGGTAAGTACACTGTAAGTACACTGCAAGTACTGTACTGTAAAAGAAAGCGTTTACCCAATATTATACGGCTGTGAAACGATTCATCGCGATTAATCGCATCCAAAAAGTTTGTGTTTACATAATATATGTGTGTGTAGTGTGTACAATTATTTTGTATATATAAATACACACACACATGCATGTATATATTTAAGAAATATTTGCCTGGATATACTTTATATATATTTACACACAATATTATACACAAATATAAATATTTGATGCATTAATAACACATTTTTCTTAAATGTATACATGAATATGTGTGATATATTTATATATATATATATCAAAATAATTGTATTTTGTACACACTACACACACACATTATGTTAACACAAACTTTTATTTTGGACGCGATTAATCACGATTAATCGTTTCAGCAACTCTACAAAACAATCTGTGTTAAAGGGATACTCCACTTTTTTTGGAAATAGGCTCATTTTACAACTCCCTCAGAGTTATACAGTTGAGTTTTACCGTTTTTGAATCCATTCAGACAGGTTTTCTGATATTTCGAAGGATTTCAGTAACCAGACAGTTTCTGGTCTCATTGACTTCCATAGTAGGAAAAAAATATACTATGGAAGTCAATGAGACCAGAAACTGTCTGGTTACTGATATCCTTCAAAATATCAGAAAATCGGCTGAATACATTTGAAAACGGTAAAACCCGACTGCTTTAACTCTGGGGAGTGGTAAAATGAGCCATAAATCCTTTAACATGCAGTCACAAATTTCAGTAAAATTTCACAGACAAAAACTATCCATTGTCACTAGCGAATCGCAATATATGAGGCACGGCCCGCACAGAAGCCACTTTAAAACCAAACAGCTTTCTGTTGGTTAACATGGATTCCTATTGGGAAGACTGGATTTTTCCTGTGATATGTTGCATAAATACAGGTTTAAAACAACAATTGAGTAAATTTCTTTTTTTTTCATCTCAGATATCCAGTTTCTCATCACATTATAGAAAATACAATAGCTTGCCTTTGCATGTTAAACCCCATATCTGAAATCATGACCAATCATAAGCTCAGCATAACGGCACATATGAGTGACGTCTTAATGCTAGTCACCATTTTTTTCAGAGGTGATCGTGAACGGGGGTGTGTGTGTCTGTCTACATTCTGATCTTTTAATCACAGTCAGTGAGTGTTATATAATAAAAACAGCTTGTAGTTGTTTGTGTGTGTCTGAGTGGATTAGATAGAACAGCGCGATTGAACAGGGAACACCGCTTTTGGATGAGGCTCACATACGCTTGTTGAATGGATAAAGGGAGGGAAACAGAAAGAGAGTAGATTGTCTGCAGCACCTCTCTCTCTTTCTCTCTTGCCGAGCGATGATGTCATAAAGCTTTTGGCTCCTCTCTGGCTGTTCAAATCTGTGTTGAACGTTTCCAGGGAAACAATGATGCTTGTTTATCAACCGTTGGCAAGGTCAGTTACTCCTCAGGCCGAAGGATGGATCCAAGAGAGAGTGTTTTGAAATAAATGAAGAAAAGGAGGATTTGCTTGTTTTGTGAACGAGAAGGCGCTACTGTCAAATGTGTTCTGGAAAAAAAAGCAGATTAACTGTATTTCCACTGTAAATAGTGCCTTTAGGTTTTGTTTTGTGTTGTCCGTGGCTGTTTGATCATCATTTCTCCTTCTTTTCCACCAGAATGAGGAGCAGAAAGCCTCCGCTTCTTCAAGCACCAAGACTCAAAATCTCACCCCGTTCACCACAAGCCGGACCTCAGAAAACTGGACCTCAATAAACTCGGTAACCTCATTTTCCAGGACTACATTATCACACAAAACCATATGGACATAACACATCTCATAACATCACATATCCGGACCTCACAAACGCCGGATTCCACTTAACGTTAGCATAAATCTCCCAGAACCGGACTTTCACTGTGCGCACCTTTTTTGACATTACTGTTCGACTGTTACATACTCGGTACAAATCGGATTTCTACCATGATCAAACATGGTAAAATGGCACCTTTTTTGGTGTGAAGGGCAATGCTACTTCAGTAGTAGTGGTAGTAGTCTCTAAAACAATGTTACATTAATAATATTTCTGTAAATGATGGTACAGGGATGCTTTACAAAGCAGCCATATTGTGTTGGGTTGGCAACAGTGTTAGTTGTACCCGTTTCCTTCAGTACTGCCAGAACATTTCCATTACAGATGAGATTACATGTTGCAATCAAGCTCTCAATTAGACACTTTTATACACCCAGTATGGACGACCTCAAACAGCCAGACTTTGACCTCAGGACTTTCCACGAAGAGTTTACACACACACTGTGTTTCAGCACTGTGAGCCATGACTGACCTCATGCTGCCAAACACACACTGTGATGTCTGTCAAACCCTGGTTTCATTTCATACCTGCTCACATTACATCCTGTTTAATTGTAATAATAAGCATGTAACTTATCTGGAGGTTATACTGGCCTCCAAACCATTTTTTTTTATTTTTTATGCAATTTGTTTTATCAGTTAGAGTATGTCTTATATAGAATATATATTAGATTCTAAACAAAACTCAACCCTAAAACATGTTGGTACTATTCTTTTTTTTTTTTTCTAAAACATTTTTTTTCATGCTAATTTAATTGGAGAATATCTCATATAGAGTATATGTTGGCTTCCAAACAAAATTCCACCCAAAAAATTAATTTTGGTACTATTTATATATATATTTTTATACACACAGCTTTGGTTACCATAGATTGAATTTTCCATCACTTCCTGATTTGGCAACTGACAATTCAGTTGAGATTTTGTGAATGATGTCGGGCAAACATTTTTAAATATGACGCTAACATCACAAAGTGAATAAGAGGCCTTAAATAAACAGCTTATTTAGGCTGTAACTAATGTTTTTGATCAAATTCCCACGATATTTGGTCAAAATAAACAAAAAACTTGCACAAGAACGTCGTCGTAAAGTTTCCGTTAACGTCTAATCCTTTAAGTGCAAGTGTGTTTTACAGGCAGCAGTATTTTACTATTATTTTTTTAAGCATCCTGCTGTTAAGCCTTGGAAGCCAGACTGAGTTGAATCTTTTATTTCGTATGGTTTATTTTTGCTTATAAATAATATGCTGTGGCGATGGTCACAGCAGCAGGTTTAACGAAGCAAAAAAAACTCAAAATGTCTGTCATGTTTGCTGCTGAAATTAAACAAACAATGAACAATCTGTAAATTATTGAATATGTTGTTCTTGGTTCTCTTTTAAGAGTGAAAGTATTTAACATTTCATGGTTGGTGTTTCATTATAATTTTTGTTTTCCTTAAGAATCTCTACACACGTTTTAAAAATGTGTCTACTGTTTTTAAGTTTCTTTTTGTTGGGAATATTTGCTTTTATAGTAAAATGTATAATCCAATATTTTTGAGAGAATGGTACGGTTCTATAGTTTTCTTATTGTAACACGCACATCAGGGACTTACCCCTTTCCCCCACCACCACCAACTCTGAATTGAATAACTTCTTGAGAACTTGTCACATGGTTCCCTGAGCTCTGATTGGCTGTGACAGTGATGTTCCTGTAATCTGATAGGCCGTTCTAAAGGTTGCCTGTCATTCGATAGGTTGCAGTTGTCGATTTAGCACCCTGCGGTTGTGTTGTGATACAGGGTGTGGGCTTCACTTTTCCCACCATTATGCGGCCAAACCTTCGACATCTCAAACAAACTTGTTCTTCTTTGTAAATAATGAATTGTATAAAAGAAAACCGTTGATTGGTGGATATTGGACTGGTTTTATGGCTGCTCAAAGCAAGCAGATGATTGGTCACCTTTAATGAATGAATTGAAACATGTAAACAGTATGAGTGTATGTACAGATGAATGCACATGTAAACAGATGTTTGTTTTAAATGAATGAAATGATTGGCAGTAAGGAGAGGGCCTCCTCTCCCCTATTTCGAAGAATGGTATCTTCTGGAACCTTGACGTGTAATAAAGTAGAAGCGCTTATCTTTTCTGAACTTGTTTCCTGTGCTCTTTATGACTGTCTTTTGAGCTTTGTGTCTCCCTGAAGTCGAGAGGCTGTTCTGCGAATCAGGCTGATGTTAAAAAAACATGCAGTGGAGTGCCTGCAACCCCTTCCTTAATAATCAGATTCATTATATAGTGCAGCTTTGAGTGCCTTTAGTATTTTAAATCATGTTTTGTGTTCGAGTCATTTTTACCTGGAGACGATTTTCTTTTTCCCAAAATTGTAGTTATCGCATTGGACTGAAAACGTACTGACTTGCTCACAGATGGTATAACTACTTCTTTTTTTTACTCTTTGGGGGGTTATTTGTCCCACCTTTTGGTGTTCCTGGTCAAAAATGACAGGCCTACAAAAAAAAAATTATTAGAAATCTCTCATTATGCTGTAGTATCACCAAATATTGGATTCAATCTTTTTGTCAAGCTTTAAACAATTACCAGACGATGGATAAGGGTCTTATCAGCGAAAACGATCGCTCATTTAATAAAAAAATAACAAAGTTTTATAAGCTCAAATGCTCGTCTTGCTCTGTTCCGTGCCATATGTTTGTGACTCTCCTGTTCGAACTCGTTCATCAAAATGAACATATCTTTTCCGAGTCATTTGGTTCATTCAACGAACGAACGACGTAATTGACCCGCGCATCGCAATACAGAGCAAGGCGAGCATTTGAGCTTATAAAACTTAAACGTTGTTATTTTTTAAATGAGCGATCGTTTTGCTTGATAAGACCCTTATTAGTCGATCTGGAATCGTTTAAAGCCCTTTGAACAGTTTGCACTGAAACTGTCTTTTGGACCTTGAACCGTTTGGTTACCAGTAAAGTCCATTATATGGAGAAAATCCTGGAATGTTTTCATCAAAAACCTTCCACTGAAGAAAGAATGACATGGACATGTTGGATGACATTGGGGTGAGTAAATCATCAGCAAAAGTTTTTTCAAAAGTGAACTACTCCTTTAACTCATTCCTCCTCCTGTTTTCCAGGGACGTACGCATACTCGATCGAAGAGCATGTTTTAGCACAGCTGGAGTATGAAACCGAGCCATTGGGATCTAGTAGTGGTATAATGGTGTGGGGTTTTACCTGTACATCTGTCCTCTAGTCATATTTCACTACGTCTTGGTTTTTATTTCCATAGAGTCAGGTACTAAACAGGAGAGTCTGGAATTGCAGCACATAGACTGGGGCTCTAGAGGCCTGCAACATATGGAAAGTCTTTCAGAATGTGGAGAAGGAAAGAATGACATGAGGTGAACCTCATCAATGGAGTCCTCCACAGACATTCCTTCAGCAGGAGCTCAGTGACGGGCCAGCAGCAAACAAAAGATCGCCTTACTCTCTGTATGTGTGTGTGTGGGGGGGGGTGTACGGGGTCAATTTGTGTGGGTGGAAGATCTCAGGTAGATATACTCAAGACTTTAACCTAGCTGTCAGGATTTTAACTTGATTGTAATAGTATTTAGTATGTAATTAGATTGGAACATGCTTTCTGGCAAAAAGTCCTTCATGTCCTTGCTTTCACCGCCCCAGATTCAGAGAGCTCTCGCCGGGGACACCGTCCTCAGATACCCTCCTTTAACTCAATTAGGCTCCAGTAAACTCATCTGTGTACCACTCACTGTTTCAGATTAGTGATGCACAGGTTACAACATTAAATCAACCAAACCTATGAATAGAAGCAAAACTGCTTTTAAATCAAACCAAACTGTGGTCTATAGATATTGCTCAGTTTAAAGGTTTTTTAATCGTCAGCTAAGAAGTAAATAATAAAATAGACTAAATCAAATAAAAATATTAAATCACATCTCTCCCCAAGCAGCACTATTTGAGTTATGTTTTCTCAAATGGTGCAGGAATGGGCTATGTTCCACTAAAAAAAAACACGTTTAAATACTTCTGACAAAGGACAATGAGCAATATTGAAACAATGAAGCTGACGTGCCGTAACAAAGAAAGCTTTTAAAGTCTTTAACCCCCTTCCTCCTCCTCGCCTCGCGGACACATACACACACCTGGTTTTATAAAGTGTTTATAGGTAACCAGGTAGCTGACTGAGAGGAATGCCAGACATGTAGTCATGGTCTCTCATTAGGCAGAGAGAATGACAGAGGTCCATATACCAGAACATGCAGACCCACAATGACTTTTTTTAAAAGCACATTCTCCCAGTATTCTCTTGTTTGGTATAGTGGGATATAAACGGATCTCTCTGCTTTGATATAGTTTCATCTTCATCACAAGCGAACACACTTACTCTGAAGAATTCAGACACAGGTCCAAAAAGGTCTAGCTGTTAAACGAAACACTTTCAAAAATCACTTTTCTGCTTTATACTATAACACAAACACTTTGACTGTCCACACGAACACGGGTATTTTTATAACGGAGTTTTCCTCCTGCGTTGAAAGATCCCATCCACATAACGCAAAAAAACAAACTATCAAGCGCTGTCAAGAGCATAGTGGCAATATAACACCAGCAGGTGGTGATATAGCCTTAACCGTAAAGCCACATTGGCCAATCAGAAGTCTGACAAAAAGTTATTACAGGTTCCGTTCGGTGGATGACGGCGCAGCGCCAAGGGGGTAATCCATTGACCGGAAGTTGAAGCCTCGCGCGAGCTGCCATCTTGTAGCAGAACTTCACTTGCGTTAGCATTTCTATTGACTCCCATTCATTTTGGCGTACTCTTTGACAGCGAATAACTTTACATCTGAAGCATTTGAAGACTCCATTTGTCCATTATTTATTTTCTAAAGAAACACGACAATGTATAAAATGCTCCATTACCTTGTAGCTTATGTTATGGCCCTGTCCATATCCTAGCTCATGGACAACTCCTACTCACACTCTCCGCCTCTGCAAGTTTCGGAAGGGAATGATTCAGATTTCTCATGCCACAGCCACTAGAAGACAGACGGGTCGCTCACGTCACATTTACGTCATCAGAGCTCTGTTTGAGTCGGCGCGTCAGAACGGAAGTGCTAAAAAATCACCAAAAACGGGCATCACTTGTCTAAATGGACTTCCAATGAGATCGCTCTGTCCACTTCTTATACTGTCGCGTCGCACGCTCTGACGTCCCAAGGCAAAACCCCCAGTTTTACTGTCTACATGACAACACCGTAACCGCGTACTAAAAATCCTCACCCTGGCAGGGGTTTTCAACAATATTCAGTTTCAGTGTCCTGATATTGCGTTTCCGTGTGGACGAACAGCTGAACAGCGTAAAAAAGTCACGGTTCTAACAATACCTGTGTCCGTGTGGACAAGGACTTAAAGAACACAGGCACAGCAGGACTCAGGCTACGTCTACATTAATCCTGATACATAAGAAACTTGGCGTTTTCGTTTAAAAAACAATCTTCGTCCACACTAGCGTTTTCAGGCGTTTTCCAAAGGTTTCTCATCCACTCTGAGGCCGTGTGTCCACCAAAGCATTTTAGCCGAGCTTTGGACGTTTGAGGCGTTTTGGCATCGCAGTGTTTTTTTTTCGTTGAGACGTTTAGTTGCTATGATACAGAATATCCGCAGCACAGTTTACTGATTTCGCAGATAATTTGTTTCATACTAAAAATATATTTTTCATACATTTTGTTCGGTTAGCTCTGCCAGTGTCGATGTCGTTGTGACAGAAAGAATGTTGTGACAGTTGGTCGGTGTGGTATTAGTCCCGCCCCTCCTCCACTGTGATTGGATGGGTGGGTAAAAAATGACAGTGATGAGCGCAGCGTTTTATCCAAAGTTGAAATTTTTTAAATTCTCGCGACCAGTAAAAAACGCGTGTGCGCTTCAGCGTGAAAAAAACGCTCAGCTCCTTGTTATGCTCATGGCGTTTAAAAAACGCGGCGCTCCCATTGAAAACAATTGAAAACATAAGCCAGGCACGTGGAAAACCGCCTTGGTGGACACGGCCTGGAACGGACGGTCAGAAAATGCTCAATTCACCTTACTGCGCATGCGTAAAACCTCACAAAAGCTCACTGAGACGATAGACAAAAAAAATATCACGCAATTCTTCTGGCATGATAATTGTATTAGCAAAATATCTCATCATTCACTGATGCGTCCAGGTCGCACTCAGTCCCCATAGGTTTGGTCTAAATTAAAACCCAACTGCTCTCATGTTTTGCCTCAGGACAGCAAATGTGAGTAAATTTTCTGTCGTCTTTGCAGGACTGTGATATGAAGAGTGTGCAAAGTAACATATTTTAGCATCAGTGTGAAAGTCAATAGCACATAACAGGCACGATAGCAGTGCAAACATCAATATCTATTGGTACAATATGCGTAACAGACATTTATAAATGCCTCTGTTTTGACAGTCCACACACACGCGAAATGGCGTTTTCAAATTATTCACTTTCAAAAAGCTTTGTTTTCATTTATAGAAGCGCTGTATTAGTGTGCACGGAAGGCCAAAACGGAGAGAAAAAGATGCGTATTAGTGTGGACAAGGCCTCGGATTCTAGTACTGAGTGCCAGGAGAAGAGGAGGTTCCCATTGGATGAGTCAAACTCACGTTTGGGTGGGCCAGGACTGTCCTGTGCCTCTAGGTCTGGAGGAAGAAGACATGAATGATGAAGAGTAAAAGTAAATAAAGAGAAGCGAAAAAAAGGTTCGATTTTGATTAGAAAGAGAGCATAACGAACTGAGACAGAGTGATGCATTGGGGAACAGAGAAAACAAGTAGAAGTGTGGAAGAAACCACGAGGGGTGTGTGTGCATGTGTTCATGTATGTGCGTGTGCAGTATGTGAGGGCTTGATGTATAAAGGGGCCCACGGCAGTCTGGGGGATAATACTCAGCAGATGTGTCCTTATCTGACTCTGAGAAGGGTAGAGCTGAACTGCAGACGGAGGGGAAAATGGCAAAAGAGCTGTTCGTATGAATGCATGCTTACAGCCTGTCTGCGACCAAATGACCGTTTCAGGGTCACGATTAGCATAATCGCACGTCGCAAATGGCTGAACCGACCGTCCAAGGAATTTTCAATTTGATAATTGGTAATTAAATGTGAAGAGAGGAGAAAAGTTCCAGTAAGTCGGTGGGTCACCTCACCAAATGCAACATTAATTCAGCCAAGGATCTGGCCTCTAAAACGCCTTTCAAGCCTGAAGGCACAACAAGAGGTCTGACGAAGTCTGTTGTGCAGCTTCTTTGACTGCCAAGTCCTACGTTTTAGCTTTTTTAGGGTAAAAATTATCAAAGCCTGGCAAGTTGGGTGCTTTATCAGAGGCCAAGAGGAGATGACAGGGCTCTTGAGGTGGTAGGCCACCCTTTCATTAACAGTAAGGCCGAAACCACTGATAAACAGTCATTAAGCTTTGAGTTCAGCGGTGACTGTAGGCTAAATTTTGCGCTGACGGATAGCTTCCTAGCTAGCTTTAAAAATCAAACCGTTTGGAGCGATCGGTTTGTAGCCACATGAAACTTCGGCAATAATCAGATGTATTTAAAGGGCAGGCCTCCGCTAGTTTTAAAGCACTCAATGGCGGGAACAAAAACAATTTTGGTTGGAAGCCGAGCCGCGCTGTCAAGCGTTTAAATCTTTTTGATACGTACAGTTGAAACAGCTGCGCACACGCCAATAATTTCTCTGCCGCTTTCTCTGAATGGATGTTAGATGTGGTTTTGGAAGAGGGGGGTTGTGAAGTTCCTTTCTACTCGGTGTTGTTTTCCCTCAACCCCAATGTGATCTTTGACTCAGACTCCCTTTTCTGTGTGTTTGTCTCTAAATATAGCTCGCTCGAATCCTAATCAGGCACGTTTTGGGTAAAAACAGTAAATACCGCTGCAGTCATGCGGCGCTCATCTGAAGCAGGACACGGGACATTTGGGGGTAATTCAGTTTTAGCGTGTGTGACTCAGATTAGGTTAGGGATATGCGATAAAATGCGAGCATTCAGTTCAAGTCGTAAACACGGGATTAGTGTCTGAAAAGGTGATATGTATCGCACTGAGGACAAGGTTTGAGAAGACTTATTTGGTAGAGACGGAATGTTCTTTCACATAAAGGGTTAGAGAAAACAAAATGATCCAGCTTAATCCAAGATAACCTGTTTGAACCGAAAGACTCATCTGACCTCAAACCGCAGCCGTATGACATACTAGCTCGTTCCTTTTTATTACAAGGGGATGAAAGGGTACGCATAGGTTATTTAAGATGTTTTGATATAATTAGATATTATTATGCTGCACAATATAAACTGTGTTATCCAGTAACACCCAGTTATCATCTTGGTTTTCGTCATTTTGAAAATCTTTAGAGAATTATCTCTAGGTAGTCCAAAAAAAATTAAATAAAATGAATGATATTACTTCCGGTTTCAACATATGCATGTACAGAAAATTTGCATGTGAGCACAATATGCATACTAGATTCTGTAGAAATACTGATCTGCACTGTAAAATATTTCTGGACTTTCACAATATTTAACTGTTTTTGTTTTTTGGGGTTTTTTTTTACAGTAAAGACTGTTGTAATTGTTTTACTATAATATCACAGTAATGTGGATTCGCTCACTGACTATTAACTATCTGCTGAGATGAGTTTTTCAAGATTTGTTATCACATTTTTTCTTTTGTCAAATCAACTTAAATCATTTATTTATTTCAGATAACTTATTATTTTGAGTTTCTGATGATTAAATCAATCTCCTTTATTGTATTAACTCACTTTTTCCAGTTCAGTCGGCTTAAAATTTTAAGGCAACCAGGTTACTTACTTTTTTTTAAGTTAAACAATATTTTTTACAGTGGTGAAGAAATATAAAAAGTAGCTAAAAAAAGGCTATTCAGTTGAGAACGAAGACGGAAGACCTTATCTAGATAGCAAGAACAGTTTTGTGTATGGCCAGCCAGAGGCTCGGCTGAAAGCAGTTGTACTGGTGTCAGATCCAACGTATAGCTGTGTGTATTTACCTTCCACCCGGGTTCGTTTTGTCACTAGCAGGCCACTTGTAGAATTAAGGAACTTTAATTCCTTAATTCCTTTTTTTTTAAGGAACTTTTACGCCTGGAAAAAGGTTTTGGCGGTTAAATCCTAAGGATCATCCAACAGACTATTTTCGAAGAGGAATCATTCAGCTGAAAAAAACGAGTAAGTAATTTAATTTATTTATTATTCTATTGTTGTTTAATGTTTTATTTGCAAGATTAAATCTTGATATATATATATATATATATATATATATATATATATATATATATATATATATATATATATATATATATGTATAACGTTAGAAGGTTTTAAATGATAATAAAGGCCAATTTATACTTCTGGGTAGGATGCACGCAGTAGGTACGGCGTAGCATACGTACAGACGACGTCCCATACCGCACTTAACTTCCACCCGAGTTTGTTTTGTCACTAGCAGGCCACTTCTAGAATTAATTAACTTTAATTCCTTAATTCCTTTTTTTTAAGGAACTTTTACGCCTGGAAAAAGGTTTTGGCGGTTAAATCCTAAGGATCATCCAACAGACTATTTTCGGAGAGGAATCAGTTCAGCTGAAAAAAACGAGTAAGTAATTTAATTTATTTATTATTCTATTGTTGTTTAATGTTTTATTTGCAAGATTAAATCTTGATATATATATATGTGTATATATATATATATATATAACGTTAGAAGGTTTTAAATGATAATAAAGGCCAATTTATACTTCTGGGTAGGATGCAGCGCAGTAGGTACGGCGTAGCATGCGTACAGACGCGTCCCATACCGCACTTAACTTCCACCCGAGTTTGTTTTGTCACTAGCAGGCCACTTCTAGAATTAATTAACTTTAATTCCTTAATTCCTTTTTTTTAAGGAACTTTTACGCCTGGAAAAAGGTTTTGGCGGTTAAATCCTAAGGATCATCCAACAGACTATTTTCGAAAAGGAATCATTCAGCTGAAAAAAACGAGTAAGTAATTTAATTTATTTATTATTCTATTGTTGTTTAATGTTTTATTTGCAAGATTAAATCTTGATATAATATATATATATATATATATATATATATATATATATATATATATATATATATATATATAACGTTAGAAGGTTTTAAATGATAATAAAGGCCAATTTATACTTCTGGGTAGGGTGCAGCGCAGTAGGTACGGCGTAGCATACGTACAGACGCGTCCCATACCGCACTTAACTTCCACCTGAGTTCGTTTTGTCACTAGCAGGCCACTTGTAGAATTAATTAACTTTAATTCCTTAATTCCTTTTTTTTAAGGAACTTTTACGCCTGGAAAAAGGTTTTGGCGGTTAAATTCTAAGGATCATCCAACAGACTATTTTCGAAGAGGAATCATTCAGCTGAAAAAAACGAGTAAGTAATTTAATTTATTCATTATTCTATTGTTGTTTAATGTTTTATTTGAAAGATTAAATCTTGATATATATACAGTAGGTACGGCGTAGCATACGTACAGACGCGTCCCATACCGCGTACCCTTCACCATAGCCTGACACGCACCTCCTCAAAAATTTAACTACACGTCGCAATGACGCGGACCGCAAGATCTGTGATTGGTCGGCTTGGTAGCATCGCATTTCCTCGTACGCATTTCCTCCTATACATTTCCACACGTACCATCTCCTCCGACGTCTTCTCTCGTTTCTGCCTTTTATTAATAATAATAGTAATTTCACTAAAATTAACTCTTTTTCCACCTCAATAAGCTCCAACTCCAACTTGATCCACTCTCTTTCAGTCGCCATTGCTTGTAGTAACCTAGCCACAAGGAAACTAAACACAGTGGAACATTAAAACCCTTCGCCGCAAACTAGCCTTTCAGTACTGCAGAGCAACCAAGACCTGAACGCAGAAGTATAAATGCTCACGACGGCGTCGCCTACAGTGCAACATCCTTATGACACTGGATCAATTGTAAAAATAAAACAATTGAGGAAAGTATTTTTTAATCTTTTTTTACTTTTCTGTCAAGTCTTGTAAGTTTACAGTTAATTACTGTCTACTAATTGCATTACTTTTACAGCTGAAACAATAAATTACTGTACAAGATATAGTTGACAACTGTATGTATACAGTTATGCACTGTAAAATTACAGTAATGATGTGATATTAACTGTGAAATCACTGTACGCAACTGTAATTTTACATACTGTAAATTACTGTGAAAGTAATGCAATACAGTAGCCAGTAATTTACTGTAAAATCACATCCAATTTTTTTCACTGTCACCAACACATTTAAAATTTATAGCAAGCCTTTTCTGATAAGGCTGTAACGTGTTCATGTCTTAGTTGGCTCAGGGTCATTGAAAAAACAGTTTTACTGCTGCCAATACCCGAGGTCCTGACCCGAGGTCAGTAATGTCAAATGAATCCTCAGCGGTTGGGATCTAATTGAGATTTACTGGGTACACAGGGTGCCTAGTCAAATTGGGCCATGCGTACAATAAATCATCTATGTGAATGTGTTTGTGCTGCAGTAGAAATGCCAGTAAAGTCCTCGATGAAAATGGCTCCATTACTGGAGCATACTCAGTTAAGAATAAGATGTACGATATAAGTAGTGTGAAATACTTTAGGCAATCTTTTTGTAACATGGCCTGTCCACATCAGACACGAGCGGTGTGCAACACATCTAAATCCAATAGAACTCATGATAATCAGTCCCTGCATCCAAATATCCCTTCTTTCCAAACTAGTAGATAAACAATATATGTCCTTTTCAAATGGAATGCTGCATATCTTGTGCGCACGTCATCAAGTGCTGCTGAAGGCCATCTGAATTTAAAGAATCCTTGGAAGGCAGCCTTCGTTTCGTGGCCTTCATTCAGCTCATTTTGAAGGATGCATCAGGTGTTTCCCTTGTGTCCTTCAATCACCCACAATCCTTTGCACACATTCCAATTCACGAAAAAAAATCTTTTCTTGTCAAAAACAGCTTTTATTGAAACCAAACTCAGAAAACGACTCATTTTGGAGTTTATCACATCACATGATGTGATAAAGATTGCAACGAAAGACGCCCACGTCTATATCATTGGGCTCTATTTTAACGGTCTAAGTGCATGGTCTAAAGCGCACACGTGCAAGTGGACTTAGGGCGTGTCAAAATGCGGTTTGGCGAGTCTGCGCACCCGGCGTATGGTCCAAACTATTCTCTTATTGAGTAATGGGTGTGTTTTGAGTGTAACGTGCAATAAACCAATCAGAGTCCTATTCCCTTTAAAAGCCAGTTGCGCTCGCGCCATGGCGGATTCGATATTGCATGGCGGAATTTGCTAACAGAAAAACTGAACGTTTATTTTGCGTGGTAGCAGATCAAGGTTTAGGCACGCATGCAGAACATCGATGGGACAAGTGTGCGGGTTGTGCACCCGCCTATAGAGGGAATGCATTGACGTCACTTTCCCGCCAGAACAACCCCCTCAGCCTGACTGAGTGGCAAAATATCTGCTGCGTGACTGGATTTAATAGGGGAAACTGCGAAAATGCGACTAATTTTATCAATTTAAACTAAATGTTGGACTCAATATAGTGTTCCTTACAACTTACTAAAGATCCAGTGATCCATGGATGTTGACATGCAGCCAGGAATCGTGTTGCCTGACATTTATGTTTGCCTGCTTTCGACACCGGGGAAATAAAAGCAATATAGACCTAAACATAAAGCAAATTTTCCTGTGAACACTTTATGTAAATACAATATAGGTAGGTCTAAATCCGGGTGATCACTTATATCAGTGTTATATATAGCCTATATATCATCATATCGACACAATTTACACAAAATGATAACTGCAGATCCACATTTTGCTGACTGGAGTCCAGTTGTTTCTGTGAATTGCAGCGATCCATTTGCTCCTCTTTCTATAGCAGTCTGTAAAAATATACCTCAGATTTTTTGTCAAATCTAGTTGTACAGTCAATCGCAAAGCTCTTTCCCACTTTATATGTGTTGTGTTTGTTTTTCAGGGCATTCACGCTAATAACAAATATAGCCGCTAAGTCTTTTTGCCACTCACTGTGAGTAACTGCCGGCCGACGGTGACGTTACGCGCATACCCTCTATAGGCGTCTACATGCATTGCTTGCATGCACTTTAAATGAAAATAAAAAATATATATATTGCACCATTGACTTTAGACCAGGTTTCAGTTGGTCAATGGCACAGTCCATTTCAGTTGCCTCAAAAAGCAACGGTCCAACAATGCGCCTGAACACAGATCATGTTCAGACCAGCACGACCATGGGCGCACAGATGCATTTGCTATTTAAACAACATAAACGCAGGGCGTGAAAATGATAACTGCGTCAGGCTGAAACTAGCAAAAAAACACTTGCGTCGCGAGGCTCGTGCCTGGCACCACATTGCGCTGGGTGTATACCCATGTCTCTTTAGCCCCACCCACTGATCCACAGATGTCATAGTAAAAGTGCAAACATAGGATGCCTCTGAGTTACAAGATGTTACATTACATTAAATTACCTAACATTAAAGCATGAATGAACTTTATTTTTAATGAAGTTCCAGTCAGATCGTGTCAGTAAGACACTGCAAATGACAACGTATACGTTTTCACTTAATTGAATAGGATGAACTGAATAGCCTAAAAGAACGACAGTGCGACAACAATCAATGGTACATTCATTCATAATTCCGTGTATGAAGCACACAAGTAATCCTTTGTTAATTATAGTACATATAATTTACAACCAAGACTTATAAAGCATAGGTGGACAGGCAAAATGACACTTTCCGCCGCGTTAAATCTACCGCGGCAAAAATAAACCAGCCGTATTTCAAAGTCGGTGGCGAAATGACCAACAGGTGGCGCAAAGGGGCATTTAAAAAAAGCAAAATGTAATTATGTAAAAGTAGCCTACATTTTAAATAGAATATAGCTTTAACTAGAATATAAACTTTTAGGCTATAAGAGAACATTTTATAAATCAAAAGTTAAAATAGGCCTATCTCGCAGTCAGCGAAAATAATGTGGGTGCTTTCAATGACGCTATTGAGGAATGCTGTATGTAATACACATAAATGTTTCACATTGTTGGCAAACTATGCAAAGAGATCATTTTCAAAATCACAAGTTTTCAAAACAATCAACAATTTAGATTTTGGAAACGGCTTTATTTTATTTAAAACTATTATTTTGAAATGCAAAACTGTTACCCAATCATAGCAGTAGCCGTTTATAACTTATAATAGACAGCCATCAAAACTTAGTGGTCAAAAACAGGATAGAAAATAGCATAAAAAATACCTTTTAAGTTAATCCAACATTTGTTTTTCAAGTTTTACTACTCAAAGTTTTTTAGTTTTCTCAACTACTGTTTTTTTACAGTGTATACAGAAATGGTTACCAATAACAAAGAGAAATTGTCAGAGACAGAAAGATGGTGACTGTCACAGACAGAAGATGCTGTAACTCTTTAAGACATTGTGAGTCCCAAGACACAATAAAAACAATAGCTTACAGAAATCGAGATTAACCATACAAGTCTACAACATTAGAGTTAAAAACACAATCTGCATGTTCTTAGCTGTTTGTGTTTGATGCATTTGTCAGTTATGTGAGTGGGATAATGACGTTGGATTGAATCATAAACTAGTCGTGTAAATATAATAATACACAAGTATAAGCCGCCACCAGTAATTGTTATAAAACCACCAGGGATCATGCTGCCGCCTTCCTCGTAATGACGCAAAAGAGCCGCATTATAAGTCATTGACCTTTGCCCTAGCGATGTCATCAAGATGCTTTAACAGAAGGCAAACTAAGCTAGGCGTGAGAATGAAATCACAGTATACGTATATATATATATATATAGTGTTTGCAGCATGCTGTTATGCTTGGCACTACAGTTCCCATATATCTTTAGCTAAATATTACTTTAACATTGAGTCTGAGCCTTCACGGATAAACATGTACACGCTGTGACATTTGGAATATGTTACAAAGGTTGACATGTCATGAACGAATATATACACAAGCTCTCTGATAAACATGTTGTGTGAGGTGTGGTGTGCTCTACTGACCTTTGCGTTCTCTAGGTCACGATGTTAGAACGTACAGACACTCATTTGAGCAAACACATATACAGCACAGTAGTGTGTGTTGTTGAGGGAGAGTGTAAAGTCTTTGATCAGATCACAATCTACATTCCACACCTCAATATGTGCGTGTGACAGTGAAAGAGAAGGAATCTTAGTGTAACTATTTAGCGCGTGGGACTATTTGATTGACGCTGTGGTCAAACGGCATGAGGGTAATTTGAGTCATTGATGAGTAAGCCAGGCCAGCAGAAGCTATGCATTTATATATCACACACTTGCAAAACACTTCACCAAGATATCATTTTGTACGTCGGCAGTGTTGGGGAAGCTACTCTGAAACTGTAGTTTGACAAGCTACTCGTAAGCTACAAGCTACAGTCAAGCTACCCGTTTAGAAAAGTAGTTAGCTACACTACAAGTTACAATCAAAAAGTAGATAGCTACATTGAAACTACTTTTGTTTTTTGAACAACGTATATTATAAATAACTGAATAAGTGTCTGAGGAATGTTTTAAGTAAAATATTTAGTGTTTAAAACAAGGCAATGCCATTACGATTTCAAAGAGTATTGTTTTATTACACACAACACTAAAATATCTCTGACTATTTGTCAAAAGTGCAACAAATAGCCTACAACATTGCAAGAACAAAATATACATCCAACATAAATTGCATGTAGAACATTTTCTCAAAAATACTGATTGAAATTGGACAAATAAGGTCATGGGTAATTAACGTTAGTTGTTTCTCCATCCTCCAAATCTGCCGTCACGTCTTGCTATATAATCATAATATGGGTGTGTCAACCCATTTCTGTACGTCAGTGAACAGTTAGCCGCAAGATGCGTGATTAAACAACAGGTGGCGATAATGGCAAAAAATGATTTTGTAATCTAACAAGAAGAACATCCTTGCATCGCACCGCAGGCTCGACAATGTAGCAATGTAGCTTTTGCTTGCGCTACACCGCTACATGCTGCAAAAAGTAGTTCAGCTACTGGAAAAGCTACACTGTTTAAAAAGCAACTGAGCTACTGCCAAGCTACTGAAAAATGCCGTTAAGTTAGTAGCTACGCTTCTTGTAGTTAACTACTCCCCAACACTGTACACCGGACAGATTTAGTTTCATGAGATGAATCGGTACTGTAAGTAGAATGTGAATTGTAGCATGGGGAAAAAAATATTTAGATTAGTTTTATAAAATATAGCTACAATTCAAAGGTTTGGAGTCAGTAAGATTTTAAAAGAAGTTAATACTTTTATTCTACATTTTATTCACATTAAAGGAAAACTTTTGCTGATAATTTACTCACCCCAGTGTCATCCAAGATGTCCATGTCATTCTTTCTTCAGTCAAAAAGAAATTAAGGTTTTTGATGAAAACATTCCAGGATTTTATCTATATAATGGACTTCAATGGGAACCAAACGGTTCAAGGTCCAAAAGACACTTTCAGTGCAAACTGTTTAAAGGGGCTTTAAAAGATTCCAGACGATGAATAAGGGTCTTATCAAGCGAAACAATCGCTCATTTAAAAAAAAAGTTTACGTTTTATAAGTTCAAATGCTCGCCTTGCTCTGTTCTGTGATGCGCATTCGTGACTCTCCTGTTCGAAAGATAACAAATCTTTTTCCGAGTCAATTCGTTCATTTTGTTCGTTGTCCATTTCAAATGGACAAATGGACATTTTATTTCATTTTCTTTCCAGTGTATGTTTTTCCTATTAAAAAAGGAAGATACATTAGACTATATCAAAAATAATTTTTAAATGACCAATAGTCTTTAGTTTAAATGTTATTTGTATTGCTAGTTGGTATTAGGGGGAGGGTGTTCTAGAGAGGATTTTGTTAAAAAAAAATATTTCCCATTTTTCTTGGAAGACAAAGACTGTAAATTTGTACTTAACATTTGTTTTGACAACATTCAGATGCACACAAACATATAGACGACCTCTAACGGGTCTAATAGCCACAAAACAAACAACATTTTTGATCTCACTTTAGGACTTCAGCAATAATCATGCTTATTACATTAGGCTATTAGACAAGTGCATCTCTGTTGCAATTCTCAATTCAATCTCTTTTGCTCATAACAGGTAAAAAGGTGTCATGAGAACAAGAAAGAACAGGGGCACATTTAATGATGCCCTCAGGGAAAGGAGGAGCCGGTACAAAGAACAGAGCAAACAACAATGTTGCCAGATTATGTGCTTTCCTTCAAAACGGTGAACGTTTCAAATGACTAGACTCAATGTTAAAGTAATATTTAGCTAAAGATATACGGGAGCTGTAGTGCCAAGCATAACAGCATGCTGAAAACACTCATATATAATTGTTTGTAAATATCAGAATTATTATTTCATTTCATTAACTTTGTCCATGGATTTAGCTATGTTTTTAGTGCCATTTTCAGAATTTACTTTACATTGAAACTATTTCCACGCAGAAATTCTTAACAAATTTGACTAATATTTACAAAGAAACATACAATTGAGTAAAAAAGTGCTTACTTTTTAAGCCTACTCTAAAATCCTTATTTGAAAAATCATCTTTTATATTGTAAATGTGAATCATAATGGGAATAGAAATTAGAGATTGTATTTTAATGACGTCTCATACCAAATGATTACCGGGTTCAGAAAAGTGATGCAATGTGTGTTTGTTTACATATTTGATCAGCTTCTGCGCATTTCCACACACTTTCTCCAAAACAAACTTCGTATGAACTATATTCCGTTTGGTTTTAATAATGCTCCGTCTTAGTTAAGTTTGCTTGGTTTGGATTTGGACTTTCATTTGACATTTCAACACTGTAAAAAGAATATTGTTGGTTTAACTTAAATGAAGTAACCTGGTTGCCTTAATTTTAAGTTCATTGAACTGGAAAATTGAGTTAATACAATGAAGGAGATTGATTTAAGCATCAGAAACTTAAAATACTATGTAATCTGAACTACATCAATTATTTAAGTTGATTTGACAAAAGAAAAAAATGTTGTTATTTACAAATCATGAAAATATTTTTTTACAGTGCAAATTGGCCAAAATATTTAATAAACAAGTGTATATAAGGCAGGGGAACATCAAAATGTCTTAATAATGGGTTTTAACTTTGGGGGGAAGTAATCTCGGTTTATTCATTTCAAGAAAGATATATTGAAAAGTACTTTAAAAGGAAATACTAAATATACTTTCTTTCTTGAACTGTAAATATATATCTGTGAATGCAATATCAATGTGTATGTGTTTAAGTTCAGGATGGTGGGACGATTTCCAAGACGACCGCCAGGCATGTGTTACCCCTGGCCTGCGCACTTCAGTAACACACACACACACACACACACACACACACAAACGCTGCTCTGAGTGCGGCCCCACCAGGGACAGCAGGTCTCAACATTCCTCTCCTGTTTCCACGACAACCTCAATGCCAACAACAAAGTCCGGCTCTTTAACCCTTTAACACATTCCTGGTGGAGACATTTCCTTCAGCACGTACACACACTCACTCATCCACTCAAAAACAAACACACACTATTAGAATGTGTTAGGTTAGAATTCAAGAAGTGGGCTAATATGCTCAAGACTACGACACATGCATTTATGCGATCAGCAAAAGACTAGAAACACAATGATTTTTCTGTCTTTATGCACAACCATAAGTTAGTAAATACTTTGTCTTCATGACTTATTAGTAGGCCCACACAAGTGCACTTTCTCACCTTTTTCCTGTGGAATACATTTAAAAACATTGACTCATTTTTAAAATCTTGTATTTCAACCCTCCTATAAATGTTCAAAATGATTCTGTGGTGAAGTAAATACTACAGAAAAAACGAATGTCATTTCTACCTACTGTAAGTTGAGGCAAGAATAAAAACAAAAAGTAAATTCTATATAAGTACTCAATTCAAGCTTGTAGAAATGAAAGTGTAAATATCAACGTTATAAAATGAAGTGAACCCTACTCAACTTTTTGATATTGGTGTTCCCATCATGCAGTGGGGCTTGAATAATTAATAAGAGCGGTTTTCACTGTTATCTTTTCCTTTTGTTGTTAGCTTATTTAGTAACTTGCTGTTTTGTGACATCTGGAGTTCATTTTCAACTGAAAATACTCTATTCTTAGTTAGTGTTTTTCAGTAATACCACATTACTTTTTTGTCTCAGTATCTACGGTTGTAAAACATTTAGTAGATTGAAATGTCGTCTCAATATCTACTGTATTATTTGCTTAGATGTCTTAAGTAAAGTATGCAATTTAATTTTTCAATTTGCACAAGTCTTAACTGTAAACAAAGCATCTAATTCTTGCAGTATTTTTCAGATGATAGTCTGCTGATTTAGTTATTGCGTTGACATGACTACTGAAACAACACATTCTCATCCCAATTCGTCATATAACTGACGTTTTGGGACGTTTTTGACCATTCGTCAATATACGACGTTTCAGGGCCCCCTTAAACGTCGGTAGATGACGATCCCGGGTCGTCATACAACTGACGCTTTACCTTTAACGTCAGTTAGGTGACGAGTTGGGTTTAGGGTTAGGTTTAGGTCTGGGGTAGAGTTAGGATCCCATGACGTCATCTACCGACGTTTGAAGGGGCCCTGAAAAGTCGTATATTGACGAATTGTCCCAAAACGTCAGTTATATGACGAATTGGGATGAGACTGCGTTGACTGAAACTGGTCTGACTCTAAAGACACACCAAGATTCCTGACTTGATTTTTAGTTATTTGACCTCTAACGTCAAGGTATGCATTCACCTTGAGAACTTTATCATTGTTTCTAAACGCACTGACTTCAGTTTTGTCTTAGTTTAACCTAAAGAAAGTTTTGGCACATCCAACTGTTTACTTCATCAATGCATTGGCACAGCGAGTCATTAGGGCTGTTGTCCTTAGGCGATAGGGCTAAGTAGAGCTGTTGTCGTCTGCATAGCATAAGAAATTTTGTTCTTTCTCATTATTTGGCTCATTGGCAGCATGTACAGGTTGAACAGGAGTGGCCCAAGAATTGAGCCTTGAGGGACTCCGCAAGTCATGGATGTCCACTCAGACTGGTCTCCATACTCACATAATAACCTCTTCCTTCTAAGGGTTTCTGCAGGTTTCAGTAAGTCAGATTTAAGACCTTTTTAAGACATTTTAAGACCATAAACATTGAAATTTGTACTTTGCATTTTATACTGTAAAAACACAATCATAGTTGATTTTAGTTGATCATACCCAGAGATGAAATGGCATGAACATTTCATTTCATGATTACTATGAAATCAATTTGCCAAATGTATGTCTAAACCCATCAAATAAAATTAGCATGAATAAGCACTTTTTGTTTACATAAACATTAAAATACCATTAAAAATAAGGCCAGATTTTAAAGGAGTGTCTTGCAACATGTTAAGTCTAGTTAAAATAAAGTCTTCACAAAAATAGGTTTTTGATCTAAATGATCTTTTATAAAAAGACTGAGCCAAAAAATGATAAACTACTGACATTCACATTCCCTTATATTTTATTATTAATAGTAACATTTTGGCCGATTTTCCTGTTGCGTCTGTCGTTGCTATGCAACCATGCTCTGCGCTCTCCATAACGACAAAGACGTTTTAGTAGCCAATGGATTTCCACCACCGAGAAACTCCTGCTGTAATGTTAGGTCTGCTACAAGATTTATTGACGGAGAAGAGAAAAACACCGGTAGTGTTTGGGTGCACCGCGATCCTTCATGTTGACTGAGCTTTCAGTGTTGTTACGGAAGGGGCTGATTGGTTGGTTCTTCGGTTCATTTGCGGCATTTTGAATATGAAATGGTGAGATTTTTTCAATCTCGCTGCGGATGCCATGCGCCTATATTTGAATGAACTTGACCGTGCAAACTTGGTGTATGAACTGCCTCTTGGAGAGCTATCTCGTATCAAGCCACCAGCTAATGCTAGCGCGCGAGCGGCGTGTTTGAACCCCTGCACTAGAGCTCCGCTTTGTAGGCTACGACTCAATACTTTTTTGCTACTTTGTAACAACTTTCTGCGGCCAGAGTTTTGGCAAATGAACGAGGGTAAAATCTTTTAAGACCTGACTAAATCAAATTTAAGACCTCAGATGAAAATCTCGTTTTTAAGACTTTTTAAGGCCTTAAATTTGAAGTTCAGAATTTTAGACTTTTTAAGACCCCGTGGAAACCCTGTTCAGTATGACCTGACCCATTTTAGGTTTCCAGAAACAAACTGTTGTATGTAGTATGTAATTTTACGATATTTACAACTTTTTTATACAATATAGGCTTCAATTACAATAGGCCAATAGAGGGTATGCGCGTGATGTCACCGTTGGCCGGAGTGCCTGCAGTTACTCACAGTGAGTGGCAAAAAGACTGAGCGGCTATATTTGTTATTAGCATGAATGCCGCGAAAACAGAACACAACACATATAAAGTGGGAAAGAGCTTTGCGATTGACTGTACAACTAGATTTGACAAAAAATCTGAGGTATATTTTTACAGACTGCGATAGAAAGAGGAGCAAATGGATCGCTGCAATTCACAGAAACAACTGGACAGTCAGCGAAAGGTGGATCTGCCGTTTTCATTTTGTGTCAATATGCTGAATTTAGCTGTAAAACCATACCCATATATTTAGGGCCCAAGCCCTGAAAGGGTGCAGAGCCCTATTGTTTTCCTTCCGATTATTTTTTTTTTTTATTTATTTTTTTTTTTTCTAGCGACTATTCGGGCACTTTTGGGGCCCTTGACATGCTCGAAAACTCTTGAAACTTTGCACACGGGTCAGAACCCGCGGCCATCAGAGCCGGGCTGAAGCTGGTACCCGGGCGTGGCAGGCGGCTCGTCAGCGCCCCCTGGAATGGGGTCCGAACACCTGGTCCATAACTCAAACACACTTGCATGTAATAATATGAAACTCGGTACACATGTCGATAGCAGAATTTCATCTATACCTCCGCGTTCTTGCTTTTTACCCCAGCCCAACAGGAAGTCGGCTATTGAGGTTTTTTTGTAAAACACACGCAATGAACTTTTAAATACTCCTCCTAGAGCTCTGATCCAAATTCGACGAAACTCGGTCAGCTAGAAGTCAAGACATTGAGGATGAAAGTTTGTGTGGGGATTTTTGATATCTCGAACGGTTTGGCCGTGGCGAGGAAACGAAACTATGGCGAGAAACGTGAAACAGGAAGTGTGTCATAACTTCAGCATACATTAACTGATCTGGATGAAACTTCAGCAGTGCGTTCGCTGTAAGAGGACGATCACATGGATGTGACTATTGTGAGTCAAAGTTATAGCGCCACCAACTGGCAGCAGGAAGTGTGTCACTTTCAAAATGCTTTGAAATCACCCTCTTATTTTTACCCGATTTGCTTCAAACTTCATCTGTATAATGTACATACACGGCAGATGAAGACCTATGAATGGATTCTTGATATCTTTGAAACTGTTGCCGTGGCGGACGCATCAAACTTTACCATTCTTTTAGGATGCATTCTTTTAGGGATTCGAAACATTTGTCCATAAATCAAACACACGTGCATGGATTAATATGAAACTCGGTACACTCATAGAGTCACATCAGGCCAAACAACTTTCGTGCTCTAAGTTTTACGACAGTTCGGACGGAAGTCGGGAATTATGTTTTTTTTTTTTTAAATAATTGTCCTAGAAAAACATCAAATTACAACCCATGCTGTTACCAATCACCACCAAACTCGGTGTGCATGAAGTCAAGACATTGAGGATGCTAAATTCCGGACGGATTTTTGATATCTTGAACGGTTTGGCCGTGGCGGATTTTTTTGACTAAAAAAGGACACATAAAGTGTGTTATAACTTGGTTAGTTTTACTGACAGTTACAAAACTTGCCGTGTATATTGTTCTATTCAAGCCTAACAACTTTCTAATTAACAATAATAAGCTCAAACCCACAGAAAGTCAGATATTGTAGTTTGAATATGATCATGCTCTTTCTAAACCTAGGCCTGTCACACAGTCTGTGTGTGTGTGTGTGTGTGTGGGGGAGGGGGCTTAATCATTTCACTGTGTGTCTGGCCTGCTAAAGTAAATACATTTCTTAAGCCTGGTATTTTTTACATAAGTTTTTATTTTTATTTTTTTTATAAGTAAAGGCATATAACCTGTTTAATTGTAGTGCATTGACAATAGTTTTATATAATTAGTGTATTAATTAAATTAACTTGGTCCATAAATCAAAAAGGAAGTGTGTTAAAACTTCTGCATACATTAACTGATCTTGATGAAACTTCAGCAGTGTGTTCGTTGTAAGAGGCCGATCACATGGATGTGACTATTGTGAGTCAAATATATAGCGCCACCAACTGGCAGCAGAAAGTGTTTCACTTTCAAAATGCTTTGAAATCACACTCTTACTTTTACCCGATTTGCTTCAAACTTCATCTGTATAATGTAAACACACGCCAGATGAAGAACTGTGAAAGCATTATTCAATATCTAAGATAATGTTGCCATAGCAACGCATCAAACTTTAACATTCCTTTTTTTGATGATTTTGAGTCTCTTAGCGGCTTTTGGGGCCCTTAATGGGTTTGAAAACTCTTGAAACTTTGCACACAGGTCAGATCCCACAGCCATCAGAGCCGGGAAGATGGTACCCGGGTGTGGCAAGGGGGCTAGACAGCGCCCCCTGGAACGGGGTCCAAAACTTGGTCCATAAATCAAACACGCTTGCATGTAATAATATGAAACTCAGTACACATGTTGATCTCATCGTTTCATATATTCATATATTCTCCTCAAGCCGGACAACTTTCTAATTTACACTCATGAGCTAGGACCCACAGAAAGTCAGATATTTTGGTTTGAAAATGTTGAGTGTCTCTCTGAGCCTACACTTCTGTATGGCAAGCCCTTTTAACATTTAAAAGCTAAGTTTGACTATTCGTAATTAACATTGTAGATATCAACAACGTCTTTCTAGTCGTAATTACATTTTGGATAGTTTGTATTATCATTTAAGATATCTGTAACGTAATTGTGACTAGTCGAAACGACAGATAGAGTATGGCAAGCCGTTTTAACATTTAATCATTTTAACCTACTAGTCTCTATTTTCATGCTACTAGTACATATTTTTTAGATACTAGTATCTATTCCATTAAGTACTAGTACTTATTCATTAGCTACTAGTGCTTATTCTTTAGATACTAGTGCCTTTTCTTTAGATACTAGTGTTTATTCTTTAGGTACTAGTACCTTTTTAAAGATACTAGTACTTATTCATTAGACACTAGTCCTTATTTATTAGATACTAGTACTTATTCATTAGATGCTAGTCCTTATTCATTACATACCAATGCTTATTAATTAGTTACTAGTACTTATTAATTATATGCTAGTACCTATTAAATAGATACTAGTACTTATTCATTAGACACTAGTACTTATTTCAATGGTGACTAGTAACTATTCTTTTGTTACTAGTCACATTTTTTCCAGTGACTTCTATGGTGATCTGTCATTCAGATATCAACTATTCAGTTCTGACTAGTATGTTAGTATGTATTCCAATTGTGGAATACATACTAGTATGTATTCCAAAGCAGGGGTTACGCTTTTGCACGTCGTGCAGAATAACCCTAAAGGCACCAAGGTGGCGGTGCCACCGGCGTTATATATATATATATATATATATATATATATATATATATATATATATATATATATATATATATATATATATATATATAGCTGCGAGCAGCGATGGAGGGCCAAAGCCGGCGGGGTACCGCCCATCCCGGTGCCTTTCAGGCACCGGGGTTGCGGTGCCACCGGCTGGGCCCGCGATCGCTGCTCGCAGCTATATTTTGTATTGTGATGTAAATATATTAACAACTCATCAATTAAATATTTTAGCATTGCATAGTCTGCATTATTGGATGTTTTTTTAATAAACACTGACCAAAAAAAAAAACAACTAAAGTTTTAGGGCTGGACAATATGATAGGCTATATATACCACTGATATAACTGATCACCCGGATTTAGACCTACCTATATTGTATTTATATAAAGCGTTCACAGGAAAATTTGCTTTATGTTTAGGTCTATATTGCTTTTATTTCCCAGGTGTTGAAATCAGGCAATCATAAATGTCAGGCGACACGATTCCTGGCTGCATGTCAATATCCACGGATCACTGGATCTTTAGTAAGTTGTCAGGAACACTATATTGAATTCAACATTTAGTTTAAATTGATAAAATTGTTAGTTTTAGTCACATTTTCGCAGTTTCCCCTATTAAATCCAGTCACGCAGCAGATCTTTTGCCACTCAGTCAGGCTGAGGGGGTTCCGGCGGGAAGTGACGTCAATGCATTCCGTCTATTGCAGATTTTGAAACTACATGCATTTGAATGTCTGAGAATGAGACCCTAGGGCTTAACCAATGGCAGGCTTGGGGATTTAGGGAATGTTTTGGAGACCTGTTTAGAGTCAATCATGGAGATTTTGGTCAAATGTTGCTCACTGCAGAGCCAAATGACGTTCAGCTCCCCCTCTCTGGACAGCATGGGTTGAGCTCCACCTTTCTGGATCTAATGGGTGGAGTTATGGATAGGGTTAGGGTGTGGTTGAACCTTCTAGCTCCACTCATTGCACCATATTACAGCCAGAGAGGGGGAGCTGGACTTCACGTCGCACCCATGAGTCTGCTGTGAGGTTCCACAAATGGCCCTTTTTCACATTTCCGGGAAGTCGTCATTGGTTAAAATTCTATAGTGGAGAACGAAAGATGACAAAGACCATTTTGGTATCTCCATTTACTCCAATAGCAAAAGAAAAAATCCATGATCGCATTTCCACAACTTCCCAAAAATAATTTTGGGGAATTTGCCATCACTCCGCGTACATTATTATTATTTTTTAAATTTACTGCAGAGGTATGATAATGCAAGGTGTTATAAATATGTGACCCATGGACCACATATTGAATAAAAAAGCTTTCCATTGATGTATGGCTTGTTAGGATAGAATAATAAGTGTCCGACCTATTTGAAAAACTGGAATTTGCAGCAAAAATCGAAACATTGAGGAAATGGCCTTTAAAGTTGTCCATTTATGTTCTTGATTGTGCGGCAATCACTCATCAAAAATAAATGTTTTACATATTTACGGTCAGGAAATTTAACGAAATATCTTCATGGAACATGATATTTACTTAATATCCTAATGATTTTTTGCATTAGAAAAAAGATAATTTTGACCCATACTATGTATTTTTGGCTATTGCCACAGATGTACCTCGTGCTGTTTGTGTGAAATGCTAAAAATATGAAATGCTTAATTTGCAATGTTGATATTTCTGGAAACGCGTCGTCACACAGCACCTTTAAATGTAGATTTTTATAAAACGAATTTAAAAAGCGAAAAAAGAATGTCACGTGCTTCAATCATATATAACCGTGTACTGAGTGATTTTCTACCTCAGTGGGAGCATGGGAAAAGAATGTGTGTGTGTGTGTGTGTGTGTGTTCTCTGGGTTTTCACATGGTGCTTCAAATAGAAACTGCAATCAAAGACCTGCCGTGCCCCGTCACCTATGACCTTTGAACCCTGACCCTAAATCTGACATTCATTTTGATATGTTGTGCATCAAAGTAGTCCCACATACATACATATGCATGCACAAACTCACAAAACAATTTAATTTATGGATTCTCACCAATAAAAAGCCATGTTTCGATTACACAGTGTAATGCAGCAATCAAGACCAGAGAGCAAGCGTTCCTCTTTCCGTGGTCAAACAACAAGCGTCGTCCTGTTTACTGCGACGTATGAACACACAGCAGACATGAGCTAGTGTGTTTGTGTGTGGCCGCTTAGCTTGGGATGATGTAATGCCCAGTACAGACAGAACAGCAGGACTCATTACACAGTCTGACGCCGCGTAGAGACGAGCTACAACTGACCTACATACACACACTCGCTCTTACGTAACGCACAGAGCATCCAACGGGTGTGTGTATGGGTGACAGTAACAGAAAGTCCAACAACACATCATTTATGTGTGTCTGTGAAGGTGTGTCTGTGTTTTCTAATATATGTAATTCAGCACATGAATCACTGGGCTTTTGAGGACTAACGTATGAAGATGTTTATGGAGAGGAACATGAGAAAAGCTCAGAATGTAAGCAGAAGATACTTCATGTTGAACGTAAGAAAGTGTAGAGAAAGTCCTAGAGAAAATGAATGTGTGATATATCTCACTTGTTTTCTCTGTGACAGAATTGCTGAAGTCTCCTGCTTTAGGGAGAAAGTGTCTTCTAGACCAACTCTAATGCTATCAAAAGTCAAAGAAAAAATGAACCATACCACTATTATGTCTTTTTATTGGCCAGTTTTTATTTTTGATCAATAATGGAGTTTTCTTCATGTATTTGTCAACATTAAAAATATTCATATTAGTCAAAAATTTGTGTTTTTGAATGCGCCATCTCACGAACAATTTGTACCGAATTTGACGAATGATTAAAAAGTTTTGTACGACTAATTCAGAACGATTTTGTCTAAACCCACGTGATGGGTAGGTTTAGGGGCGGGGTAAGGGGTAGGTCATTCGTTACGAATTCATACGAATTGGCCAATACGTAAAATATGTACGATTTAGCAAAATCGTTACGAATTCGTATATACGAGTGAGGTCATATGAATTGTTACGAATTAGCCACTTTTTAACCATTCGTCGAATTCGTACGATTTGGTCGTGAGATCGGTCAAATGATCATATTGGTCAATGTTTGTGTTTTATATTATTCATTTTATCATGCATCATTGTATCAATCAATATTAGTGTTTTTTTTTTCTTAAATTATTAGTCATTTTTTAAATTATTGGTCAATATTAGTGTTTTTTAATTATCATAGGGATCAATATTTGTGTTTTTTATTATTATATCCATCAGTTTTAGTGTTTGTTTTGACATTTGTTCAATATTAATCAATATTTGTTTCAATAAATCAATAAATATTGTATACATTGATCCATTTTTTTAATAATTAGTATTGGTCAATATTTCCGTGAGTTTTATGTAAGCAATAAGGTACGAGAGGCTGTGCTGTATCGTGAATAAGTAACGGCTCAAGGGCGTTGTTAGGCACGACGCGAAGCGGAGTATCTTATTGCTTTTATAAAACGGTTGCCACACAATATTTAAGTAAAAAACAATGTTAGTGCAACTTTCTTGAAGTAAAATCACTAAAAGCCTTACCTTCCGCTGGAAAAAATAGTCCCCGAGCGTGAACAGCAACAACGTTCCAATGTGTAAAATGCATGAAAGCTCAAATAAAAACAACATAGAACCGCAGTGTTGAGCAGCGATCAATAGAACCGTTGGGTGAAGCGGTCGTAGCCGTGTTTTATCGTGAATAAAGCACAGCTCTTGACCAATCAGAATCAAGGATTCGAACTAACCGTTTTATCAATTTTATTCATTGTATAAATTAATATTAGTGTTTTTTTATTCATGTATTTGTCTATATTAGTACTTTTTAAAATGATTGGTATAGTCAATATTAGTGTTTTTAAATTATCATATTGATCAATATTTGTTTAATTTTTATGTATATTCATAATTTTTTATTTATTTTTTATTGTTTTTTATTTTTATGTATTTCTGTAATTTTTTGTGCTTTTAAAATTATATTACACTGTAAAAATGAATATGCTTTATCTAATCAATTAAATTGTGGCAACAGATTATATCATTAATTAATTTGAACAAATTAGAATTGAGTGATAATTAATCAAATTATTCCTTAAAAGTTAACCATTTAAAATGAGAAAAGTTTACACCAAAAAAATTTAACAAAAATATGTGAATAACAGACAGACGTCAAAGATTAATTATTTTATATTATCTTTATTTTAGATTGCCAACATTGAAGACATCTGACAGGAGAAAACCGTAATTTTTAAACAAACCTAAAACAAACACTGATCACCATAATAGTGACTTAAACATAGTATTTTGGTATGTTTTACTCATTTTAAATAGTTAACTTTTACGGAATTAATTTGATTAATTATTACTCAATTCTTTTCTTAAATTTAATTAATAATATTGCTTGTAATCTGTTGCCACAATTTTTTTTTTTGATTAGATAAAGCTCATTCATTTTTACAGTGTATAGTATTTTTATGTTTGTTTAATATTATATATTTTTAAATAATGTATAATAGTGCTTTTTATTCATGGTATTGGTCAATTTTAGCTTTAGAATCAGCATATCGATTACAGTAATATTACTATTTTTTCACCAGTTTTACTGTTTTTATAGTTATTGTCAGTATCATAAAAACCATTTATAATATTGTTGAGTTTTTAATACAGTAGGTATTGATTCATATTTTTGATTAAAATTATTGAACTTGTGTGGGATCTGGAAGTGTGGGATCTGGAAGTGTTTGACGAGTTTCCTCATCACGGCCCACAGCGTCTTTTATTGGGAGTCAGTTTCATGTTTTGGAAGTCGGTGTGTGCGTGCATGTGCATGTGGATGTGGTAGGGCTGACCCCATTGTCCCGTATGACCCCGCTGATGTGAGTGTGTGTGGACGAGGCGGAGGGGTGCCCTTCCTGGAGTGAACTCTCTGTGGTCATTACTTCCACCCATAACCCTGGACAAGTGGCACTGACAGCCTAACAGATCAAAGCGCAGGCAGACCATTCAGCTGTGTGCGTGTGTGTGCGTGCGTGTGTGTGTGTGTGTGTGTGTGTGTGTGTGTGTGTGTGTGCGTGGGTGTGTGTGTGTGTGTGTGTGTGTGTGTGTGTGTGTGTGTGCATGGGGGGGCAGCTTTGTCTACTGAAAATGTGATGTCGAGGCAGGGAGCTCATGCATACGACAGAGAGGACTCAGCAAAAGACTGAGTCCTCTGGCTGGCAACGCTGAGTGTTTTTGTTTTGAATTGTCTGTGTTTATGAGCGAGAGAAAGACTTTTTTGTGCGGAAATAAAATCTTTAGTGTTTCTTTCTGCCGTTTTACTTGTGCACACATCCTCACAGACTCACTGACTTTTGTCCAAAGTTAATGTGTTTTATAGAGGCTCACATTATGAGCTGCAGTGGGTTAAAAAGACACTTAAGATCTGCTCAGAACTAACTCACTTTTCTGAGACTTTTGTGCACTTTTGCACCAAATGGTCTAAAATCTAACATTGTTCTTACTAAGAATTTTTTTGTTAACTTTACTTAGTGTCCAATAATTTGTTGAACTTACTTTAAAATTTCTTAGTAATCTGTACTGTTTGCATGCTATGCTTTCGTTACTCAGAAAAACCTTGTAAACTTTACTTGACTGGATTAGGTACCATTTTGCCCAAAAACAAAAACAGGCAGGGCAAATGGTCAACGAGGCAGGGCAATTCTTAATAGACTTTTCACTAATTTCTTCCACTTTTGCAGCCATCATTCTTCTTATTTGCATTTTCCATTCATCTTGGGTGTTCTTCAATACACCTGGTGTGTTATTCAATAATGTATGTATATATATATATATATATATATATATATATATATATATATATATATATATATATATAGAACATATATAAAAATAAAAAAACAATAAATATAAATTATATGAATAATAAATAGGATGTTATATTACTTATTGAATAGACAAAATAAAAATATGAACTGTTTCAAATAATACAAGTTAAATATAAAATTATCAGTACAAATGTGTTCAAATATTAGTGAAAGTGAATATAACAATAATAATCATAATAATTATAATATACTAAACAGATAATATTATATGAGATTATATTCTCATTAATGAAATTATTTAATGAACCAATCACATGGCAGTTGCTTTGATGCATTTAGGCGTGTGTTCCTGGTCAAGACAATCTCCTGAACTCCAAACTAAATGTCGGAATGAGAAAGAAAGGTGATTTAAGCAATTTTGAGCGTGGCATGGTTGTTGGTGCCAGACGGGCTGGTCTGAGTATTTCACAATCAGAATTTGGCGTAAACAGAATGAGAAACATGGATCCATCATTCCTTGTTACCACTGTGCAGGCTGGTGGTGGTGGTGTAATGGTGTGGGGATGTTTTCTTGGCACACTTTAGGCCCCTTAGTGCCATCTTGGCATTGTTTAAATGCCACAGCCTACCTGAGCATTGTTTCTGACCATGTCTATCCCTTTATGGCCACCATGTACCCATCCTCTGATGGCTACTTCCAGCAGGATAATGCAACATGTTACAAAGCTCGAATCATTTTAAATTGGTTTCTTGAACATGACAATGAGTTCACTGTACTAAAATGACCCCCACAGTCACCAGATCTCAACCCAATAGAGCATCTTTGGGATGTGGTGTGAACAGGAGCTTCGTGCCCTGGATGTGCATCCCACAAATCTCCATCAATTGCAAGATGCTATCCTATCAATATGGGCCAACATTTCTAAAGAATGCTTTTAGCAGCTTATTGAATCAATGCCACGTAGAATTAAGGCAGTTCTGAAGGCGAAAGGGGGTCAAACAAAGTCTTAGTATGGTGTTCCTAATAATCCTTTAGGTGAGTGTATGTAAAACACCTGTATTTCTCTGATCTGACATAGACACAGATGTTTACATATTTTTATTGAAGAACAAATGTTGGATTAAAAAAGCAGATTATTTTGTCTCCAGGCATGACAGCGCACAGATAGTCTTCATGTGTCTCTGCTGTTCTCTGCTCTCAGGAATGAGTCTTTGTTCTGGAGACTGCTTCAGGAGTCTGAGGCTCATTTAGAGGCCCTGTGTTTTAGGGAGATGTCATGTCTTTTCCTGTGTCCTTTGTGTGGCGCTCTGAGGTTCGAGGGGAAGACAAACACATAAATGCATCCACACACACTCGCAGGGGTGGTAGCGAGGGTGATCTCATGGGGGTGGAATGATTATCTTTGCCTCTATTTGGGCTGATAAATGCCTGGATTAGTCCTCCAGGGTGGGTGTGTGTGGGGCGGGTATGGCGGGTCAGTGAGTTCAGGGGTAGAACTGAAGTTTTGAGGGGGGGTGTCTCTTGCATCACATTGCCCCAAACTCTCTCACTATTTTTTTACTCATGAGTTCGGTTGTTGTTGGGGACTGAATGGGGTATGAACACTGAAGTAAAAAATGGAGAAAGTGATGAATGAAAGAGAGATGAATAATAGAAGAATGGAGAAGGCAGACATGCTGTGAACAGATAAAGAGGGGTCAGAAGCAAAAGAAAATTGAATGAGAGAGAGAGGTAACATTTGGAAGAACGGATGAATAGCTTTCTGGTAAAGGTGTAAGCGAAGGAATGCCCTTATAAAGTAAATAACAGGCTTTTCAGGCCCTGGGGTAGCGGCCGTCACACACTTTCTGCACTAACAGTGGAAACGCTTGGTCTATGGAGAGAAATAAATGTGCGCCGTTAAAGTGCATGCTGGTATGTGATCGCTGACATGATATTTTCCATGTAACCTACACCTGGGATGCTGGTGGTCATATCTGACAGCAACGGACTGCACGCACGAACCAAACGCTCACATCACACGCATGCGCAATGTGGCAACCTCGTTTGAGAGAGTGTTGCTGATTGATAAAGTAGCTACTGCCATCTTGTGTTTCATTCGTGCAGTGTCGCATTCGAAACAACTATCCTTCGGGCATGCTTTGAGTTAAGATTATACAGAAAAGTCACAGTTACGAAAAGCACTTCAAATGGAAGTTAACAGGTACGTACACTTTGATGGTTTAAAAGCAAAATAGGGTATCCAACATCGATTAACGTTAGGCTAAAACCTGTGCATTATAACATTGTTTGTTGAGTAAGGAACAAACCTTTGTAAACATAATTGATATCGCCATCCTATAAATTACAGATAAAATATATTAAGTAGTTATAATCTCGGCCTAAAATATTAACGTAATACCTCCAAGCAACCAGGCAAGATAATCTAATGTGACGTTTAATCGAGGCAAATAATTCAATGTGACGCTAATTTAGGCGTAACTGTTAGCTATACGCCAAGCTAGCAGTCTAATTAGCTATCCTACTTCATTAAGAAAATATGTTGCTTACTTCCTATGGTAACATTTGTTACAAGGTTTCAATTTGTTAGGCAATAGTTAATGTATCAACTGAACATTAACTGATCAGAGTAACCATGAATATTTGTTTTACTGCATTTGGTAATTTTTGTTAAAGTTCACTGAATAAGAGACACTGTTCATTTTGTTTGACAGTGCATTTAACTAATGTTATCACAATACAACTTTTTTGATTTTATTAATGTATTGGTTAATGTTGAAATTAACATTAATTGCCCAGACAAGGTTTAGGCCAACACACACTTTTGTTGTTAACATGTATACATTTTTCTCATGTTAGGGGCTATACTATGTTCAGAAACAGTGTGTAGGGTTTGTTGTTGTGGAGGCCCGATTTCCTTCTCGGGTTACTATGTAGAGAACTATAGAAAAAAAAAGAAAACATTATTGTAAGAACATTGTTCTTGTATAATTCTCTTGTGGCATCAGGTTAGAGATCCCTTGTAGTTAATGTGGATCCTGTTATTGTTTGTTGATTGATATTATATTCATTGTCTTTATTTATTTGCCAGAGTTCAGTGTTAGAATGTCATGGAGTTGGGTTAAATATAGCCTAGACTTAACCCAAAATAACTTTAGGGTGGTGCAGATCAAGTCATGTTTTTTTTATCGGTGCCATGGGAGTGTGATGCTATTATTTACTGTATGTAGCAAACTGATTTTTTTTTTTTTTTTTTTTAAAAAAGTTGCACACCGCTATTACTCTTTAATCCAACAAGGACACATCATTTAAAGTGACAATTAAGACATGTTGTTACAAATATTTTCTATTTTAAATAAAATCCTATTTATAAGAATCCTGGGGAAAATATCACAAGAGAACATTATTATGTCATCACAACTGTTTTCAACATTGATAATAATAAAATGTTTCTTAAGCAGCAGATCATCATATTAGAATGATTTCTGAAGGATCATGTGACACTGAAAACCAAGTAATGATGCTAAAAATACAGCTTTGTCATCACAGGAATGAATAACTTGAAAAAAACATATTAAAGTTACTTTAAATGCAAATAATATTTCAAAATATCAGTGTTTCTGTATGGCTTGCTTCAATAGATTTGGACTCGAGTGAGCATACAAGTCAGAGTTTGAAAGCCTAGAATGAACACACATACGACAGCAAAATGCAAAAACATATTTATTTTCTGTCATACTTTGCAAATAATTCTCCTAAAACAGAAACAGTGATTGCAATAAGCATACTCTTTTCATTTTGTACTGTTTTTTTTTGACATTACTAAAATAGAAATACTAGAAAGGTAAAGACTGCAACACTCTGAGTGCAAAAGCACACACCACACACACACACACACACACACTTGGACACCACTGTGCTTATGTTACACTCTCAAAGTGCAACAAACGCGTCCACTAATTAAAATAGAGAATATTTACACACTGCAAATACTCAAAACTGCAGAAACAGATGAATGAGAGTGTGTCAATGAGTATTTGTGTCAACCACTATTTGAAAAGTTATCATCGTTATGAAGTATACACTGATTTTTTTTTCTCTCCAACATCTAGGAAACTAAACGTTTCGTATATAAGAAGATCCCTTTGTATGTGTAAAATATAAGTGCACTGGAAAATTACTGCAACTAACTCAGGAAAGAACAATAATTCTGCTCTTTCGATTTACAGTGGTCAAAAAAACAAACTCTCAAAGTATGCCACGAAAAACCCCGTATTCTAAAACATTTTGCATTGGAATCAGAATGCATTATAGAACACACTTGCAGGAGCGGCGCCAGATCATTTTTAACGCAGGTGCTGAGGGGGTGCTAGATCACTGACAGGGAGAGCTGCTCAATTATATATATATACATGTATATATCACAGTATATTATATATAAATTCTACCTGGTATTAATAAATGAGCAAAACTTGGCCACTCAATATTTTAATAATAATATCGCAATTAAAGTTTTTATTGTGCAAGTTCAGCATTCAATCAAATATTCTTAAAGAAACGTAAAATCTTTGTTATTTCGACATAATATGTCTGCGTGCAACAAGCAAGATGTGCATTTGTAAATCCGGTGACACGTGTGCATTGATTTTTATTAATAAACTAGTGTTTTCTGTAGGGATGCACCGATATGACAATTTTGGCCGATACCGATAACCGATAATTCTTTATATTTTAAAGCCGATAACCGATATTTTGCCCGATAAATCTAAACCCAAATTTTAAGACAATTTTTGATTTTCCTCATTAAAAGCCAAGATACAAACACAATTATGATGTTCTTATTTTAATGTTGTGTAGCCGATTATGACAGACTTGCGCTGCATATTTTGCGCTTTAACTGGATTTTCCTTTTTTAAAGTGATTTCAATTGTATTTCAAGCAATTTTAAAAAGCATCATGTTGAACAGTGCACATCTAAAGTGCCTCAGCTCAAGGAAATAATACATTATTTATCAGCTGTTAGATATCGGCTTAATGTTCTTGTTGGGCCGATAACGATAACATTAAACATGATCATATATCGGCCGATGACCGATAATGTGGCCGATATATATGCATTGCCTAGTTTTCTGTGTCAGTGTCGGCTGCAAAGATGAAGTTGACCGTCGCCATCTCTGTTGTGAACGTGCCTAAATAGAGAAATGCACGTGTATTACATAATCAGAGAGTAGCCTATTTATTTTCATTTTTAATTGTTTCGTTTAAAGACATTTCAAGCTTTCTATAGATATAATCTCATGCCTGTGAGGCATGCGCTGAGTTTCCGTTAATTTATGATAGATGCGCTCAGTTCACGTGCAATGCAATTGACCGTGCCACCATGTCATGATTATATTGTCTTGATTATATTATTTGCTTCTTATTGATTAATCCAGGCAATTGGTTTATGAAGAATGTATTCAAATTAAGATACAATTATACAAAACGAAATTCACTTTCGCTTTCTACAAAAGAAAACTTAATGAAGTGGTCTGACCACTCCATGTCTCCTGATATATTGTGCATCCTATTTTCTCAAGCTGTTCCGCTTTTCATTATCAACATAGATGAAATATATATATATATAAATCATAATTTTTTGACAAATATTAAACTAAATGCACTTATTTCATGGCTACAACACCGTATAGTAGGCCACGGCCTACAAACTCTCTATTTGTACAAATGGCTGCACATTAATTTTGAGTTCTGAATTTTGCACACATAAGTTAAAAAGCATTTGTTGGGCATAGTAAAACATATCTGCAACATTTATCAAGTTCACGAATAATTGTGTGTGCATTAATTAATCATTATGATGCTAAATCATAATAAAGTAGGCTGTACTGTGTACAAAAGATCAGATGAGCCCAGAATATGAACTGCAACTTGTTTAATTACATTTTAAGCATTTTCCTCCCATAGAAAACCATTATAAGAATGCTTAATGTGGCTTAATGCAGATTAGACTGTCCCCTTATTATGTCGCAATAACGACTTGTGTTCGAAATAATGAGATATTATGTAGAAATTACACATATTATGTTGAAATAATGAGTAATTATGTTGAAATAACGACTTTATATCTTAAAATAATAAGATTAGTCTTCTTTCACCATGTGGTTCAGGGCTTCCATAGAATACAGTCTGAATATAATTGCTTCCAGAAATTTCTTTGGGGTGCTATTGGGGTGCTTTGGTCTTTCTGGGGTTCTGAAGCACCTGCTAGCCCTCATGCGCGCCGCCCATGCAAGTGTTGCTGAACCATTTCAGGTTCCATGAATGTGACTCCATTGGAACTCACTGTGTTGAGTGACATCTAACTGTTCTAAACTCCGCAATACAAAGATCAAAATGGTTTCAGATTCCACCAGAAACCTGAATATTTTCCATTTTGGCTTTTAATATTTATAGCATTTAGAAACTATAAAGATAGATGGTTCGACTCACTAGCCTAATGATGCAATTCTGCTTTTGTCTGCATCCCAATTTGTATACTGTGCATTCTATGTAGTATACACTCACCGAGCCACTTTATTAGGTACACCTGTCCAACTGCTCGTTAACACTTAATTTCTAAGCAGCCAATCACATGGCGGCAACTCAGTGCATTTAGGCATGTAGACATGGTCAAGACAATCTCCATGCAGTTCAAACAGAGCATCAGTATGGGGAAGAAAGGTTATTTGAGTGACTTTGAACGTGGCATGATTGTTGGTGCCAGAAGGGCTGGTCTGAGTATTTCAGAAACTGCTAATCGACTGGGATTTTCACGCACAACCATCTCTAGGGTTTACAGAGAATGGTCCGAAAAGAAAAAAACATCCATGAGCGGCAGTTCTGTGGGCGGAAATGCCTTGTTGATGCCAGAGGTCAGAGGAGAATGGCCAGACTGGTTCGAGCTGATAGAAGGGCAACAGTGACTCAAATAACCACCCGTTACAACCAAGGTGGGCAGAAGAGCATCTCTGAACGCACAGTACGTCGAACTTTGAGGCAGATGGGCTACAGCAGCAGAAGACCACACCGGGTGCCACTCCTTTCAGCTAAGAACAGGAAACTGAGGCTACAATTTGCACAAGCTCATCGAAATTGGACAATAGAAGATTGGAAAAACGTTGCCTGGTCTGATGAGTCTCGATTTCTGCTGCGACATTCGGATGGTAGGGTCAGAATTTGGCGTCTACAACATGAAAGCATGGATCCATCCTGCCTTGTATCAACGGTTCAGGCTGGTGGTGGTGGTGTCATGGTGTGGGGAATATTTTCTTGGCACTCTTTGGGCCCCTTGGTACCAATTGAGCATCGTCGCAACGCCACAGCCTACCTGAGTATTGTTGCTGACCATGTCCATCCCTTTATGACCACAATGTACCCAACTTCTGATGGCTCCTTTCAGCAGGATAATGCGCCATGTCATAAAGCTGGAATCATCTCAGACTGGTTTCTTGAACATGACAATGAGTTCGCTGTACTCAAATGGCCTCCACAGTCACCAGATCTCAATCCAATAGAGCATCTTTGGGATGTGGTGGAACGGGAGATTCGCATCATGGATGTGCAGTCGACAAATCTGCGGCAACTGTGTGATGCCATCATGTCAATATGGACCAAACTCCCTGAGGAATGCTTCCAGCACCTTGTTGAATCTATGCCACGAAGAATTGAGGCAGTTTCTGAAGGCAAAAGGGGGTCCAACCCGTTACTAGCATGGGGTACCTAATAAAGTGGCCGGTGAGTGTATATTAGATTATAATATATGTCCCAAATCATAGTAAATTGAAAATAGAGAGCATGATTTGATGATATACTTTTTCAAAATGTACACTCATGAATATATTTTGTTTCTGCTAATATTGACCAAAATACTTTGAGTTTTGCTGAATTTTATGTTTTAAGTATGTGGATTTAAGGTAATGTGTTAATGTTAATGTTAATGCAGTGCACTCAGAAGTATATACCTTCCCTTCTCCAGTGAAGTACTTGTAGCACACAGTATGCGAATTGGAATGCCGTGCATGTGAGGAACACTAGGCTGTTACTGCCATCTACTGGTGACATGTGCTACTGCATCTAAGGGGTCTGCAGAACTGAGCACCCCCTCTGTTTTTGGCTTTTTATAACTAGTACATTGTTGTGTATTTTCGTTGTGGTGACTTTTGTTAGTTACCTTCATGTGTAAACCTTTATGACATCATTCTACTGACCTTTAAGCCCCTCCCTAAAGTATTTTTTAGTCACAGTGAACCCAGGTCTCCAAGGCAATGCTTTATACTTGGATGCCAGCTTTGTACATGTGTATGTGAGCATGTGCTTATACAATTTTTGAAAAGTGCCTGTATTTATGTGCATTCGTACATGGTTTACAGTGTCTCTGTGTTGGTCTAATGCCAAGGTGTGTGTTAAATAAGCAGGTTAAGATGTGTGATTATGTGATGGGGATGGCAGTGAGGGGAGGGGCCCCATATTTAGGGGTGTGGCTTAACCACACCTGAGCATGACATCACAGTCCCGCCCACAACAGTGCAAACAACTACAGAGCAGTGTCTCAATGGCAACCACAGCAGAGCGTAAAACAGAGTTTGTGTTGTTTTTAATTGGCAGAAAAACATCTGCTTTGGTCCCTCAAATCACTGACCGCTAAACCAGCCGATTGCTAAATGACGCCAACACCTGATCACTGCTCATTGGCTATTTCACATTATCCTCATCATTCAACTCTTTAAAGAACAGTCCCTCTCTCAAAGCCAACCTTATTCAATCTTCAAAATGCTCTAATATGTAAAAAGGATAGTTCACCTAAAAAATTATATTCAGTCATGTACTCAACCTCAGGTCTTTCAAAATGTGTTACTTTCCGTGACACCAAAACACAGCTGTTTTTAGTCATAAATCAAGTCATTGGGTTCAAAACAACACCGAACCCATTGATTTTTAATTGTTTGAAAACACACACACACACACAAAGACAATTTTCTAATAAACATCTTATATATACATTATTCTGTGTTTCAAGTCGTACCAGTTTTGAATGACCTGCGGGTTGAGTAAATGATGAGTCATTTTTGGTGAACTATCCCTTTAAGACCCAAAACATACTCTATGCAAGTACATGAATGCAATGATTGATTTCTCACATCATTGTGTTCGGAAATAGGTTACAATTAATATTTTAAGCATTGCCACGAGGGGCAGTGTTAATGTAAACTGTTTACGAGTCTTCTTATTTCTTTCTGGTCAAAATCAAATGCCATTATGGCGGAGCAACAGTGAAATGAGTTTGCTGACTTGTTTGTCAAGCTACTTGAATAATGACACATCTCATTTAATTACAAACATTTGAAAATAACACTGTAGAGTGCTGTGGGGATGATATATTTTAGGCCAACCTGGAAGTTAGCATCACACTGGTTCCCTTGACAAAAAGCCAATAGGATTTTTCCATTTCCTTTTGATTAACTGCTGAAAATAAGGTCTGTGACAAAGTTTGGTTCATACACATTTTGATCTTCAAGATAATCTTCACATTCACAACTTTTATGAATTTTAGCTTAGTTTGAAGGATGGTTAAACCAACAAATTACATTAAATATCATTCATCATTCAAACTAAACTAAACATTTGTGAAGATGATCTTGAAGATCAAAACGTTCAAGAATCAAATTGCCTTTATTAAAGGGATAGTTCATTTTGAAATTCAATTTTTGATATGTTTTAGCTTTCCTCAAGGGCATCCAAGATGTAGGTGTCTTTGTTTCCACAGTATTTTCAATTTTGATATTTTCTAGGTCAAACCGTTGTTTGTCTGTCAGTCATATAATGCAGGTCTATGGTCACCACCTCAAAGAGCATGCACAGAGAAGTCCAAATTAAACATGATTTAATGTCTCGTAAATGTAAGTACACATTGATGACCTAAGACACGAAACGAGCGGTTTGTGTGAGAAAACGAACAGTATTTATAGCGTTTTTACCTCTTGTAATCACAGTCACGTCCAAGTGATCTGAGGGCGCGGGCACTTCAGTTTGCGCAAGCGCCGGAAGTTACTCTCTTGCACCGTTGCGTAAAAAAATCTACGTTTTCTGTTGATGTATCGAAATCGTCTTCCATTGCCGTCACTTGCGCAAGACCGAAGCACCCGTGCCTTCAGATCACTTGGACATGGCTGTGGTTACAAGAGGTAAAAATGATATAAAAACCGCTCGTTTTGTGTCTTAGGTCATCAATGTGTACTTACATTTATGAGTCATTAAATCATGTTTAATTTTGACTTCTCTGTGCATGCTCTTTGAGGTGGTGACCATAGACCTGCATTATATGACTGACAGAACGGTTTGACCTAAAAATATCAAAATGGAAAATACTGTGGAAACAAAGACACCTACATCTTGGATGCCCTTGAGGTACACTGTAAAAAATATCCGTGATTTTAACAGTAAAATACTGTAAAAATGCTACAGTGCAAAACTGTTAATTGGTAAACAGAAAGTTTCTGTACTATACACGGTAAATAACTGTGATATAATTTTACAGTAAAATACCGTTAAATTTACAGTTTTTGAAAGTGAAAAAGAACAAATCGTTGTATAATTTACAGTGAAAAACCGTAAATTGACATTCCCACAATTCCGTGTGACACTTCACATTTTAAGTATTTTTTGTTGAAATAACTATGGAAATAACTATGTAGAAATACTACTACTTCCTCATAGTTTTATTGTTTTTTTCGAATCAGTTATGTACATTAGGGTTTTATGTTACATTTAATGTTGTTAAATTAATGTTTATTGCATTTTTTAAATTTTATGTGTGTTACCATGATGGTGCTTAATGTTTGTGTGAATGACATTGTGCAGTTTCTTTAAATAAGTATTGCTTTCTAGTACAAGCAATCACTTGTAATGAGCTTGCTCATTTAACTCTCATTACTGCTGTGATGATTGTTGGTTGTCAGTGTATTATAATGGTCTAAAACAGATATCAATACATCAATAAGTTGGTAAATCCACATTTTATCAGAAAATAAAATACGGTTTATTACTGTAATTTTTAAGTTAAGTCTGTAAAACCATTAACGTTCTCCTACCGTATTTTTAACGGTAAAGTTCTGGCAACCACAGCTTCCGGTTTTTTACCGTAAAATTTACGGTTTATTTTTTACAGTGTAAGCTAAAACATATCAAAAATTAATTTCAAAGTGAACTATCCCTTTAAGAAACTTATAAAATCAAAAGTGGGGTATTACTGATGTTTTTTATGTCCTAGAATTAAATGAAAAGTATCTCGAGCCTGTGTTAACCGCAAACCCATTCAAAAATCCCATTGACTTCGGCACATATAGAACCGGAAGTTCAAATACACTAACTAATTTCCAGGGTTTAGGACTCATTTACAGCACTCTATAGCTATCGTGAATACTAAGATTTGTTACTTCCACACTTAAGGAACCATGCGCTTACAATGCATTAGCAATGTGTCTGTTTGTATACTTGCATTTAATATGTTTCTTGATCCGATCTGACTCTCAGAATCGCATGCACAGAAAGGCATTTACTCTCCTGTCATTTCAAGTACCGTGCTTGGCATCCTAGTGTTTAAGTGCTTACTATGACTAGTTCACATAGAGTCAAGTGTGCTTGAATGCACCGGCTCTTTTTGCGTGGTAAAGCTATGGGTTTAAGCCTGGATGCCCAGCATCTGATCAGAGTAAATGACAGCCTGGTCTTTTCTTTCTGAGCTTGAGTACGATATTGCCTCTTGCCTGCCCTTGACTCGTGTCACAATGATATATGAATGTGTAAACTGACAGTATGTCTGCATAGTGCTTCGTAAAAGAACGGTGTCTGCATTTGAGATTTATTATCTGACATGCCAGCTAGAGGACCTAGATTTTCATCAATCGATCCCTGATCATGCGCAAAGCGCCCACGCAAATTTCTTTACAATTTTTATTATGTGCATGACTGACATGTAGCTGTTAAGGTTGAACATTCAAGAAAGGAGTTGAACAGCACCAAATGTTAGGCCATAAAGCAGCTGATATTAGTGTGTGTTTGCGAGTTTACAGCGCTAACAATTGAAATACACCAGCTGACCTCGCCAAACAGAAAGTGCCCTCACAGTTTATCTGACCACACTCAATATGCCTTATAAAACAGTCCGATCCATATTTTCAATAACCCAGTTATCTCATCTAATCCGACTAATCTCACAATCCAGCCGATTGCCTTCAACTCCGACCCAAGAACAACTGCCTGACAACTCACAATCCCACATTTAAAGTACAGACACCAAAAATATATTATTTTCAAATAAACTCTCCATATGAAAAACAGACAATGAACAAAAGCGCCATCCATGCCGTAAAACCAAATGCATAGGCGTCAAAAACAACGTTTTTTCAATGGAATTACTGCACATATTTCACCATACATTATAGGTTATTTCCCCAGACACACAGATAAGTGCATGCCAAAATATAGAAACACCCCCAAAAAAAGGATAGAAAATAAATAGAAATACCATTTAGAAGAGGACAAATATCATCTCATGGGTTTTAAAGTGTACTAGTTTCACTCTTAGATCTCAGAGAGTTCCTCTTTATAAAACCGCTAATTATATTAATCATATTTAATATTAAGACCGTTATCTTCAATAGAAAAATATCAAATATAAACAGCGATAGGAAACCAGGGAGATCCTTCAATAGTCCTACTTCCTGCTAGCTGTCAATCAATGTTTGGACACGCCCCCTCAGTCTGTGCATCTCCATGGCTGTAGTTTACTGGTCACTCGTTATATAGCAGTGTCCCAGAAGACAGTGGTTTGGGTGGAGTACGGAGGGGGCCCGTATTTTTGCCCCCGTTGGTCTTCTTCCAGCTTGGCAGGATGGGCATGCTGTCCTGTTTGCACAGGGCTTTGTCTGAAGGTCTCTGTCTGGATTTGATCTCCTTGCACAGGTGACGTTTCTTCTCGATCATCTCCATCATGGTGCTGTCCCCACATGCCCAGGGCATTGGGGGCATCTAATGGGTGGCAAGGGTGAGACAATGTTGGTGCATGCAGAGCTGGCTTTGATTTCGTAGCCCTTGGCCTTCACATACATTTTTTTGTGAGAGTGAAGCCGTTAATAGCGTTCTTTAATAATAAATGAAATGTTTAATAATTCATTTTCATTTAAAGTCAGAACAGTCAGAATGCATTGCCGTTCAGTTGAATTATCTTGCGCACACACAAACACACACACACACACCACAATATTTTAATTGTGTACACGCATATTAAACTGCCCTTGACATGCACCTGTACAAACACAGATTAAAACAATAAACATGTATAAAAGCAACACAAAATCTCTCTCTGTTTCAATACCTAGTGAGCTACGCAGGCGGCTGAATTCTCTCATGTGAAGCACTAATACTTTAGTTTGTTATAATTTTATTAGAGTAGTAACAAAAAAACTTTTGCTGATAATTTACTCACCCCCATGTCATCCAAGATGTCCATGTCTTTCTTTCTTCAGTCGAAAAGAAACTAAAGGTTTTTAAAGAAAACATTCCAGCATTTTCTCCATATAATGGACTTCGATGGGGACCAAACGGTTCAAGGTCCAAATGACAGTTTCAGTGCAAACTGCAAACTGTTCAGAAGGGCTTTAAGCGATTCTAGACGATGAATAAGTGTCTTATCAAGCGAAACGATCGCTCATTTAAAGTTTAAGTTTTATAAGCTCAAATGGTCGCCTTGCTCTGTTCTGTGATGTGCGTTCGTGACTCTCCTGTTCGAACTCGTTCATCAAAATGAACAAATCTTTTTGAGTCAATTCGTTCATTTCGTTCGTTGAATGAACCAAATGACTCTGAAAAAAAGATTTGTTCATTTTTTAAATGAGCGATCGTTTCGCTTGATAAGACCCTTATTCATCGTCTGAAATCGTTTAAAGCCCTTTGAACAGTTTGAAGTTTGCACTGAAACTGTCTTTTGGACCTTGAACCGTTTGGTTCCCATTGAAGTCCATTATATGGAGAAAAATCCTGGAATGTTTTCATCAAAAACCTTTAATTTCTTTTCAGACTGATGAAAGAATGACATGGACATCTTGGATGACATGGGGGTGAGTAAATTATCAGTGAAAGTTTGTTTTTAAAGTGAACTACACTTTTAAGTCAAGTTTAGAACCATGAAATCAAAATGGACAATTTTGGTTTTTTATTTAGTAATATTGATAAATGAACCAAAAATTCATGTGCTCTCATAAACTTTAATCAAAAATATAACTAAAATGTGTATGAGTTAAGCGGAATTACAATTTTTGGGTGAAATATCCCTTTAATAAACATAAATTACTGCTATTTAGAAATAAAATAACACATTTTTATTTATAATAAGCATACATGGATCATTTTGGGCAAAACAAGGATTTAGGAGACTGTGTAGTAAAGTTGCTGACTGGGTTTTGTAACAGAGCATATTCTTCAGGCATGCACACACACAGTACAGTACACACTTACACACATACAGCAAACACACACACACACACATTTGTGCTTTTGAGGAAGGAAGTAGCAGATAGACACAGAAAGTACAGTGGACGTGGAAAAGTAGACAATTTTGACAAGGTTTTATTTAGATTTCTGCTTTGTTGGGGTTAGTTTTATCCCTCGATTTTAAGATTTATTTGGGTTAGTTCAATTACAGTCACTAACAATCAAACACACAACTGGGGAGTGAGAGTAGATCAGACATACTAAACATACTAAATGTGTTGTCTGTTATAATATCGAGTGTAATGGTACATAGTATAATATTGAGTGTATATACATTGTGTAATACATTTTTTATTGTAGTATATAACTGAATAGTTTTGTATTGTATGTTACGTATGCCTATAAAATAGTGTGTGTTCACGGTAGCTTTCATCAGTTGTGATATAAAGAACATGCCTTGGTGAGTCGGTGCAGTGAGTTGTATAACTGACTCCCCAGTCTCAGTGAAAGTGATGTTGACGTGGAAAACAAAGTTATTATTACAGGATTTTTGTACATAATACAGTGTAGCTCTAAAAACCCGTTCAAATAAGGCCACACAGACAAACAGGAGAGAGCATATGACACGTGACACTGATATAAATGCCATGTCTAGATACAACGCATTCTCATCCTAGGGCGTCATATAGTGACGCTTTTGACAATGCGTATACATCCGATGCACACGGCACCCTTTAGCATTAATATAACACGCTTCGGTTATGGGTAGGTTTAGGTCTGGGGTAGGGTTAGACCACTAGGAGGCGCCTTCTGGCCCATTATATATATATATATATATATATATATATATATATATATTTTTTTTTTTTTGTTGATGCTAAAGGGTGCCATGTGCGTTAGATGCCTACACATTGTCAAAAGCGTCAGTATATGACTCCTTGGGATGAGAACGGGCTGCTAGATACATATATACACACATCAAACAGCCTTTAACTGGGGGTGTTTTAAGTAGGGATGCACCGTATATCGGCCACATTATCGGTATCGGCCGATAAATGATCATTTTTTTATGTTATCGTTCTCGGCACAACAAGAACATTTAGCCGAGATATCTAAAAGCCGATAAATAATGTATTATTTCCTTTAGCTGAGGCACTTTCAGATGTGCACTGTTCAACATGCTTTTAAATTACTTGAAATATAATTGAAATCACTTTAAAAAAAGGAAAATACAGTTAAAGTGCAAAATGTGTGCATATCGGCTACACAACATTAAAATAAGAACATCGTAATTGTGTTTGTATCTTGACTTTTAATAAGGAGAATTTTTTTATAGTCAGGCTCTCAAAATTGTCTAAAAATTTAGATTTAGATTTATCGGCCAATATATCGGTTATCGGCTTTCAAATATGAAGAATTATCGGTTATCGGCATCGGCCAAAATTGTCATACTCGGTGCATCCCTAGTTTTAAGGAAACTCAATTATTCATTCAAAGTCATGATGATGTCTATGCTTTGGATTCGGGATCCTGCTCTTAAAGGAGAACTCCGCGAACAATGAACCTTTGGTCTAGTAAAACATCAGTACCTAGTCAGATCGTCCTCTGAGATTTTGTTTTCATAATAATCGAAATTTAAAGAGTTTTATCTCTAAAAACTTAAGCTTATAATGCTAGCACTGGGGGCATTGACTAAGTAAAAAGAAATTGTAGTCTATACCACTAACAAGGCTCAAAATAGCCCCCACACTAACACAGTAACATAATGAGTGTCTATACATGCAAAGCGAAGCATTGAGAACTTTGTTAAGTGTACAGCACCGCTTAATAAGCAAGATGTGTTATAAAGACAGTTCACTTCGTGTATACAGACAGGAGCCATCTTAGAAAATAAGTCTCGCGATAAGTCAAACCACGAATGTCGTGTTGAGTGAGCTGAACTGTATGAAGTTCAGCGAACTTCTGAACCGTGATGAATGTGCGTTCGGATCGACTTATCGAGCCTATATTCTTAAGATGGCTCCTGTATGTATACACTGAAAAGTACAGTGAACTGTCTTTATAACGTATCTTACTTATTAAACGGGGTCTGTACACTTACAGAAGTTCTCAATGTTCGTTTTGCATGTATAGACACTCATTATGTTACTGTGTTAGTGTGGGGATATTTTGAGCCTTCTTAGTGGTATAAACTAGCGATTCATTTTCGATTCACGATGCCCAGTGGTAGCATTATACGCTGAAACAGTTTTTAGAGATAAAACCCTTTACATTCAATTCTCATAAAAAAAAACCCTCAGAGAACCATTCGACTAGGTACCGATGTTTTATTAGACCAAAGCCGGAGTTCTCCTTTAAGAGTGAGTTTTCTCCCATTTTATGGTATCAGCTTCTGTGTTTGATGTCTGTACATCTAAGCCAACCACAACATCTGAAACATTGTGATAGACGACACAGACTTGAGGAAGCTGCTGGTTCGGAGTACAGCTGTCCGCCGGCGCTCTGAAGAGTTTCTCATTCAGATTCAGACCTTTTCTCAAGTGCTAAAACTGCCTGATATATAAAACCCTGATTGTGGATCTCTTGGCACAAGCTCACAGAGGACGAATTAAATGTGAGAGCCTCTTCAGAGCGCGATGGGAAGGCAGCCCGTGGATCCGGACGACCAAACAACACACGCATACGCATTTACGTTGACGGACGATGAACGCCGTGAGTAAAACGAAATGCACGGCAGCAGAAGCAGCAGACAGAATAGGATAAACACATAGCCGTGGGGTCAAAGGTCAAAGACATGAAGGTATTGGCTTGAGCAGATCTGGACAGACACGGAGACAGGAGCCGAACTCCACACGCATGCGATCTCTCGCTCATTCTGAGGAATAAGGAGGTTGTACCTGGAACGGGGTCCGGCACTGGGGGGCGGAGGCATCGGGGCGTGTCTTCGGGCGTTCCCATGGGACGGGACTCCTGACGTGGATGCGGAGCGGCCAAGTTTACACCCGGCTTTTGTTTCTAAAAAGTAAGAGAATGTGTTAAATGAGTATCTAAAATCAGCATCCTTATTTGTTTTTATCTGTTTGTCACTTGGACAGGACGGCACCCCCAAGCATGGTGGTCTCGGGCTGGCGAAGAGCGGCCAAGCGACTGGGCGTGGCTGTGGGCGTGGCTGATTGTTCCAGTGGGCGTTTCCCAATCCTGTGATTTCGGAGAAAGAGCTGCGGAGGGCTCTGTCCCTACTGTCACTTATCCCTGTCTTTACTTTCACCTGGAAGAGAGAAAAAGAGGTTGAGGCTTCTACAGAATTCAGTAAAAGTCTATGTGCCTTGACGTCAATGATTGCGGTTTCATGAATAAGTGCTTTGTTTTGTATGCTAGTGCTGCAGTTCATGCATATTACCACTAGATGGGCCAAAACAACTGAGTGTAGCAAAATATCATAGTGCTAGTATCATTTCTGCATGCAGAGAGCAAACTTGTTGAACACGATCCCACAATGTAATGCCATTTCCATTTCCAGATGGAGAAACCAGAAACTATATTAAGAGTAAGCTAACAAAAAAATACATATATATAATATATATACATACACACTACTACCGGTCGAAGGTCTACGGGTCGGTAAGATTTTTTATGTTTTTAAAAGAAGTCTCTTCTGCTCACCAAGGCTGCAATTTTTTGATAAAAAATACACAAAAAACACAGTAATATTGTGAAATATTATGACAATTTAAAATGACTTTTTTATGTTAATATATATTAAATTATTCCTCTGAAAAAAGCTGAATTTTCAGCATCATTACTCTCAGTCTTCAGTGTCACATGATCCTTCACAAATCACTCTAATATGATGATTTTATGCTCCAAAAACATGTATGATTATTATCCATGTTGAAAACAGTTTTTTACATTTTTATTTCAGGATTCTTTGATGAATAGAAAGTTCAAAGAACAGCATTTATTTAATTATAATCTTTTCTAACATTATAAATGTCTTTACTGTAACTTTTGATCAATGTAACTCATCCTTGATGAATAGAAGTATTGATTTCTTATTTATTTCCCCCAAAATAAAATACAAATTCTTACTGACCCCAAACTTTTTAAAGGGTAGTGTTTAATGTAACAAAAGCTTTCCATTTCAGATAAAAGCTGTTTCTTTTGAACTTTCTATTCATCAAAGAATCCTGAAATAAAAATGTAAAAACTGTTTTCAACATGGATAATAATCATACATGTTTTTAGAGCATAAAATCATCATATTAGAGTGATTTGTGAAGGATCATGTGACACTGAAGACTGGAGTAATGATGCTGAAAATTCAGCTTTTTTTCAGAGGAATAAATTACATTTTAATATATATTAACATAAAAAAGTCATTTTAAATTGTCATAATATTTCACAATATTACTGTGTGTTTTTGTGTATTTTTTATCAAAAAATTGCAGCCTTGGTGAGCAGAAGAGACTTCTTTTAAAAACATAAAAAATCTTACCGATCTTAAACTTTTGACCGGTAGTGTATGTAGCTAAAAATGTTTTATATATATAATAGCTGTAAGCTTTATCAAACATGAAAAGTAATTGTCATATAAAAACCCTTTGGACTGGTTCACACACTATTTTTGAAACCTAGAATATATAGGGCTAAAACTTGGAAACAAGCTTTTTATAGTCGTCCATCCGGAAGTCAATGAGTTTGGTTAAATGCCTGAAATAAGATCTGTGGTGAACCAACATGACATCATGCTTTTTGCGTTGAAACATACACGCCACTTTCGAGTCAGTGGCGTGCTTATCTTTACGCATTTCGAGCTTGTGCAGCGTATATGCGTGTATGTCTACGCCATTAATGTCCGAGTGATCCGCGTGTCTGTACACGTCGTCAAATGTCCGAGCGAAACGAAGCAAAATGTAGATCTACATCTGGGGAGCTATGTTTTTTTTTAGACTATATGCAGTCTGGGGTGAACACAGCTTATGATATTTTTTTATTCTATGACATAAAATACATCAGTAATACTTCCCTAAGACTTTGTAAAGCTTTTAATTGTCTTGAAAATTGATTGCTAATGGCTAATTGGGGATACAGATGTGGTTGGGGACGTTAAACATCATCACTGCGAACATGGCGTTAAAGTCATGTGATCACAATTCAGTTTGTTTTGAACATTTTTAGTATTTAATGCATATTGTAAACAAGAGAAAATATGTTCTACACATTATCTATGCTTAAACTTATTTTTTTTTCACTCTATCTTTTCATCTTTTCATACAATCAATCCCTTTTTATTTTCCATTGCATTTCTTTCTCAATCTCTCTCTCCTCACAGGGGATCCATTAGCAGTCACATTCATCACGTCTTTCACTGACTCTGAAGACATTAGGGAAATTGCTTTACTAACAGATGAAAGCTTTTCAATTATTTCAGCTGGCAAGAGTATGTGAATGCGTAAATCTGTATCGTCTGACTATAGCTATATCGTCTGACACTTATGGACGTATGAATTGAAGGTGACATCAGACTATGTCATCAGTGTGTGTGTGTAATGACTTAAGCCTTATGCTAATAACAGTCATGAGCTACTTCAGTTCATACAGCATTGGAACTAGGGCTGCAAAATGTTCCATTATAATACAGAATCTCTCAATTCAGATTTTCCCCTCTCATCAAGTGTATATTTCATACTTCCGAGTTTATAACTCACAATTCTTACTCACATATCTGACTCTCATTTCTTGCAATCCTGAGATTCATATACCGTATCAACTTGTGACGGCAAGAAAAAAGGCAGAATTTGTAAGATAAATAGTAGCAATTATTTTTTATTCCATTTTTTTAAGATAAGATAAAACCAGTTCCATTTAAAAAAATAGAATTTACTGCATGGAACAGTCCCTGTACAACTCCTGAACGAGCCGATCTCTTCTCAGCGAATCAGAAACGTACCGTACAATAGAGTGAATAGTTTAAAGAATTGAGATAAAATTATTTTTTTTTCATGAAAGAAACTGAGAGTATCCCTGCTATCCTCTGCTGACTTCTGATCAGGTTAGATTATTTTTCAATATGGACTCACATTGCTCCTCAAAAATCGTATTTACCATACTTTATCTCCCTGGAAACACATACACACACACCACGCGCACGCTCTGTTGTCTGGCCACGTCTGTTGAAATCACATTAGTCTGTGGTGTCCTGCTCCATTAGTCTACATTTAATTAGTGTCCACTGTCATTAGCGTTGGGCGCTGAAAGCTAAGACTGCGACAAATTTATCATATTTACGTATTAACATGCACATTGTCAGTGCCCTGGATATAGTCTGCTTTGACACTGTGTGTGTGTGAGTGTGAGTCCATTAGCGGAGGAAATTTTATGTGTGTGTTGGTTGGCAGGACTGTGTTTCACAGGGTCAGATTGTTCTACAAGGCTCCTCAACTAACAGCAGCCAACATAGAAACATGTTCACCTCATTCAGTTAGAGTGAGATGCCAGGCCAAATACCTTTTGGCACTCATAGGTAATGGACATAAACAACACCACTGAAACAAGGCTAAAAAGCACAGCAGGAGAGAGCCAAACAAGAGACCGGTTGTAGTTTATCTCCAAGGTCCTTTTTAGGAATCAGCAGCCGACGGCACCAAACCTCCTAAGACGCACTTTATCGATCATTTGTTTAGAATTACAACTAAGGAGCTGTTTTAGCTTAAAGGTGGCATATGTAATAATTGAGGTAAAAATATACAGAAAATGAGCTACACGCATCAAAAGAATGAGAAGAAATAAGTGCAATGATGTCATTAAAAAACTGACAAGTTATAGTGCTGCCGAGATATAAACCTAAATTAGCATGCTAAATTACTAGCCCCGGCCCGTCAGGTGTCGTAATACCAGTTTCGGCCATGGGAGGCGGTATGCAGGCGGGCAACATAAACACCAGCCAAACTGCAATAGACGAGTAACTCGCGCGGCTTGTGTGTGTACTTGAATCTGATGTCAGTCGTGTGGAAAGTATACAGCCCATTACTACAGTCAGGGAAGAGTTCAAAAAATGATTGGTCGACATTATGCATGAGGAATACATTTTGGTACGTTGTAGCATACTGTATCTTTCAACAGTGTTCATGTTCTTTTACCATTAGCTAGTAGAGATGATCGGTTCACGTGCGCTAGGATCTGTGGTGTAACATGTACAAGCGCCAAAACGGTATTTATTGTTTGAATTGCGTAATAAAATTGACAGAATCTGAGATCTTAACTAACCTGCTTGCTAAGTGTCAACTGCGTGTGCTCACGGTGAATTCGTGAGAGTTGGCAGCTCTGAATGGCGCTAGCTTGATCAACATCAGCGAATGCTGTCTGTCAAATTAATTCAAACTAACAATAAAAGTGTAATATGAACAAAACGAATACCGTAAACTTAAAATAATAGCCCAGGGTTTTATTTTCCCATATCGTCGAAATGCACCAGCTTGTTTTTGAGACAGGCGTCTATGAGACGGTCTTCATCATTTAGTGTTGAGATGTTGTTCATTGAGTCTCTGATCTCTCAAAAATCTCCAAATGCTCCCACGTGAAACTGCGTCTTCCAACCTTTTAATATCATGTCAAATGATTTGAATAATATGCGCGAGGGAGAGAGAGAGCAAAACAGCGCTCGCTTGTGTTGTTGAGATGTGAGAGTGCGCGCGGCCGAGGCACAACTCACTTTCTGGAGGTGTACTGCCCCCATCTGGTATGGAATATGGAATATGTTTTGATTTTTAGTTCCAGATGGCACCTTTAAGTCAAGTCACCTTTATTTCAGGGATGCTCCGATCAGGATTTTTGCAGCCGATACCGAGTACCGATTTCTTGTCATGGTGATCGGCCGATAACGATACCGATTCCGATGCTTAATTGACTTAATATAAGACAAATAAACAAAATGGAACAGTTTAATGCAGCTCATAAGGTTTATTTAAACATTGTCCAATACTGTGGAGGACAAAATAAACATTTAGTCTCCTAAAATGGAGAAGTCTGATGTAACTTAAACATCGTCCAATACAAGTCTGAGCAGGACAAAATAAAAAAATAAAAAAATCAAACAACATTTAAACTCCTAAAAGAACAAATTGAAGTGGTTTGATACAACTCATTAGGTTTAATTAAACATTGTTCAATGTTAAAGAGAATAAAATAAATAGAAACATTTAAACTCCAACATGGAGAAGTCTGATGTAACAAATAAGGTTTAATTAAACATTCTCCAATATAAGTATCACGTACGTCCTCACGCGTTGACGTCATCAAATCGCGATCGGTTTGTAAGATCGGCCAAGTTAGTGAGTACCGAATCAAGTCAAAAATTGTTATGATCAGCCGATACCGACTCTCTGGCCGATCAATTCGGAGCATCCCCTATTTATATAGCGCTTTTTACTAGTGGTTTGACCAATTATCGGCTTGCACCGATTATCGGTGCTGATATTAAGCATTTTTATGGTTTATGGTCACTGAAAGTTTTGCACTGTCGCACCGAAAACACTTCATGTACTTCAGTTGTCTTCTCAAAGTTAAGGCAGCAGCTGAAGAAACAATAAATTACTACACTGAAGTTGCAAAATACCTCAATATAATAGAGCCCTGTGATTTCCGCAATGCAGAAAACCATAAAAACGTATAAATTTACTGTATAAATTTGTCAACTTTTTGTATCAAATCGAATTTCAAACCACAAAAAGACTATTTAAATATGAATCCCGCGTGTCTCTAAATGAATGGCGCAGACGAGTGATTTCATTTACCACACACACTGGAGCACGCGTGATGCTTGCGCTGTTTTCAGCCTCAGCCGTATCATTATTTGAGGAGATGATTGCATAAACATCATCTCCAGTGTCGCTAGTCACTTCGTGAGCTTTTTAATGCTTCAACTGAGAAAAGTTATCGTCATTTCATATCATAAACACACAGAAACTTAAAGATCTTCACGTTCTATTTGTCAAAACCCTTTGTTATTCTTAATTTTGACATTCATTTACATTTTTGACACCAGACATTCATCGGTTCAGAATATTCGGTTATTGGTCTATTTGATCTAAATAATCTGAAAATCACAGATTGGATTATACCCCTACTTTTTACAAAACAGATTGTTCCAAAGCAACTTTACAGTGACAGCAGGAAAATAATGCAACAAAGTTTGTTTCGGCTGTACAGCAGCTCTAGAAAAACAATAATGTCATAGTCGAGGTTAAGTAAGGTCAGTGGTTCATTTCTAATTTAGTTAATTTACATAGCCGCTCCGGAGAAAACAGTGATGTCATCGTCCAGCTCAGGTCAGTTCTCGTATAATGGTGTCAATGCAGGCAGATCAATAATATTGTTAAAGATTAAATATCCCAACTGAAGCAAGCCAAAGGCAACAAAGGCGAAAGTGGCAAGGAACCAAACTTCCATCGGGCGACAGAATGGAGAAAAAAATCCTTGGGAAAACGCAGGTTCAGTCGGGTTGCAGTTCTCTCCAGGCCGACGAAACAAAAGTGTATGCTTACGATTCAGGCAGCATTACTGCTCAGAATTGGCGTTGATAAGGCATTTGTTGCAATTAGGACCAGAGGTAAGGAGAAACAGAAGACATAACGTTACACTGTGAGATATAAAGTAGCAAAAGTGAGATAAAAAGCCCCATTGTAAGATATAAAGTCACATTATGAGATATCAAGTCGATATTACGAAAAGTCCCTCGTTTTTACTTAGCATTTATACTGCCCAATGTTCTTCTGAGAAATCTTTTGCATATTTGAAAATATTTTTAGTTGTGTCCCTCAATTGTCTTTTATTGTGAAAAGATCAAAATCATACAACTGCTGAAAATGGTTCAATATTATGGAAGCGTATTGCATTCACTTGAGGGAAAAAAATCAGCTCTGTTTTTCTGAATTAATGAGTTAATTATCTCAGAATTATGAGACATTTTTCTTGAAAAAATGTTTCATTGTTTTTATGAATTAATGAGTTACTCATAATTTTGAGATAATTAAGTCATTAATTCATAAAAACAGAGCAAAACTTTTTTCAATGAAAAATAATCTTGTAATTCTGAGATAATTAACTTTTAGTTATTTTTAAAATAACTTGATTTTTTTTCCTCAAGTGAAATGCAATACGCTTCTGTAAAAATATGCAAAAGATGCTGGAAAACTGAAGAACTGATTTTTCTGAAGAACATTAGGCAGTTTAACTGCTCAGGACAAACAAGGGAACCATCACAAATCACAGATCATCCAGTTAACGACAGTCTTAAGAATCAAAAGTAAACTTTTGAACAGGGTCTTATAAATTCTGCTAATTTTTTGTCTTGTTTACGTTATCTTTTATGTAAAATATCTTATTCAGGACAGTGTAAAGATGTCATATAGAGAATATATGGAAGTGACAGAATCCATGATGCCATAGAGGCAGAATTGAAGGAATAGAAAAAAGTGATGTCATAAAAAAGCTCTGAGCCAGAATTACATTTTCATAATGGAAACTATAACGTATGTCAGTATTTTGTTGCACTGGAGCCAGTTTGTCGCTCATTCTCGGAAGATCCTGATCAGAATTTCTTTTCAATCATATTGACTGTTTTCAGCCTGACTGAGAACCTGATCTGCACTTCTGTGCCTCTAAATTATGATAATGTATGCCAACCTCAGAGCTATAATGATGAGGAAATATATTAAATGTGTGGGATCATTATTAGTATATGTTAATGTAACCTTAGAATATGTGAAGTTACTCAGACACTTTCATTTTAGAAACTATTAAGTGCTGCAGGGAAAGTACTATTGAATTTAAATACAGCTGCATACATTAAGACATAACAGTAGACTGCTCTCTGTTAAGGCGTATTTATGGGCACTGATGGGTATAATAAAAACAAACTCATATTACATTTAAATTAGACTGATCCTTAAGACAGATTAATGCACAAACTCTATCGCGTGCCACTCGACTTTGGCACAGGTTCAGACTCCGTATGTCTTTCTGGCGCCGAATGGTGTCATGCTGAGTAGCAGAATTTCCTAACAGGATTTGGACCAGGATAACTGGCCCGAACAGGAAGAGCTCTCTCTATGATTGTTTTATCTCTAAATTTGTATTTCTGAAAATGCCAATCACAGCCCAAGCGTGAAATTTCAGACTGACTTGGCAGATTTTGATTTGAGATTTGTAGATTTAAAGAAAGAAGGCTTATTCAATCAATGGATAATATGTTTTCTTTACAAACCTTGGCTTTCAGGGTTTTTTATATGAAAATAAAAAGCCGGCTCCTGAAAATATCTCTAAATCAGATTAAAAACAGATAATAAATATTTATTTTAAAGAAATTTCATTCAGCAAGAAGACTTCAGATTGTTTAAAAAGTTGTTATTTCTAGTTAAAGCAACACCAAGTAACTTTTCCTCTGCGGACGCCCTACGGGTTGGAAGCGGAATTGTCCATTACCGCTGTTGTAAATAATCTCTGATTTTTTTATATAAAACCGACTGTCGCACACGAATATTAAACATTTTCCTCATTGACTTTCTGGGCCGTAGTTTCAATCCCTTAGGGTGCCTATGTGGAAGTGATCCACCTCTCAAATTTAATCAAAAATATCTTAATTTGTGTTCCGAAGATGAACAAAGGTCTTATGGAGTTGGTACAGCATGGGGTGAGTAATTAATGACTAATTTTCATTTTGCAAGTATTCATTTTTTTAAAGCAAAATAATGACTATTGTAACGCTTGACTTAAAGCAAGTCAAATTTGTAGTTTTCTTTTGTCTTATTAGAACTACAAAAACACGACCCTATCTGGCAATATACATAGCGTGGATATAGCAAATAAAGGACCACAAAGCGAATCCAGAAGTGCCTTCCACCCTGTTACGACTTAATGAACCACTGAAACGATTTTGGAAACATTTTAAGGTAAAAAAAATTGTGTTGCTTTAAATGCTGTTCTTTTGAACTTTTTTATCATCCAAGAATCCTTACAGGGATGGTTCACTTTGAAATGAATTTTTGATATGTTTTAGCTTGCCTCAAGGGCATCCAAGATGTAGGTGTCTTTGTTTCCGCAGTATTTTCAATTTTGACATTTTTTCGGTCAAACTGTTCTTGTCTGTCAGTCATGTAATGCAGGTTTCAGGGGTCCACCTCAAAGAGCATGCACAGAGAAGTCCAAATTAAACATGATTTAATGACTCGTAAATGTAAGTACACATTGATGGCCTAAGAACACGAAACGAGCGGTTTGTGTGAGGAAACGAACAGTATTTACCGGTATATCGTTTTTACCTATTGTTAATGTCATGTCCAACTGATCTGAATCAGATGTCTTATGCCTCGTTTCCACTGAGGGGTACGGTACGGTACAGTACAGTACGGGTCGGGTCGGGTACACCATGATCAGGCTTGCGTTTCCACCGCCAACAGTACCCTTACTTGATAGGCGTGGTGTTTGCTGGAAAGAAGCGATCGACGTCATTTTCGCGCGAAGAAAGCGACATAGTAAACAACAATGGATGACAGACAGCAGATCTTGTTCTTGCTTCTCAGCATGTTTGTCACTAGAAACAAGCGCTGGCATTAGGCGTTTCTCAATACCAAGTAGCCATCGCAAAGTCCAACTCAGGAGAATGATCCCTGCTAATGGAACAGCGCGTTCTTGAACGCAGCACTCAGCTCGCTCTGGCTCTGCGACTCCGGTTATCTCTGTATGTACATTTTAGGCAATAATAAAACGAAATATGTTATAAAACACCACTCTGCTTCTTTTCGATTTCATTTCAATACATTTTAAACATTATAAAGCACACAAATGTGGTTCAGGCAACGCATAGCCTATTGATATTCACTGCATGTATGTAACGTTATATTTATAACAAAACTAAATATAAAACACAACCCTGCCTCTTTTCGTTTAAATGTAAAAATATTAAACATATTCCAGGCAATATGTCATGTATTGCATATCGTATTGGTACAAATGTTGCAATAAACAATAAACAATCTTGTAATACAATTTAAAAAAATGACAAAATTATCTCTTTTTGTTGCATTTCAGTTTTATCAATAATAGCCATTATAAAAGTATAAGTAAAAGGTACAAACAGATATACAGTAAAGCTTAAATAACATAAAGAAACAATTCAGTCAAAAATATGAAACTTCACGTAGCCTTCTCCCAAAGCTATTGGCCAGGGAACGAATTATAGATTCACGAGACCAAAGATCACCTGTTAGGTTTATAAAAGACTAACTATATCTCATGTTTAACCACTACAGAGACATCAGAGTCAGCGGCAAACATCAGAGCGACTAGCCGCGTAAAGGCTGTTCCAGGCGGGGACACGAGCGCGAGCGTCCGGTGATCGCTTGAAATGGATCTCAGTCAAATTATCATAAATCTATAAATAAACCACAGATTTGAGCTTTAAAAAACTACTTTCTCGCCTGAAAAACTCTTAACTACATTTCGTGACACAATAACAGTAGAATTATATTTCAACTGTATGCTTCTAATGCCCTTGTAGCACGCGCGAGTGATGATACTCTGTCCACCAACCAGTCTAGCTCCACCTTTTAGTACCCTTTCACTGTGCTAGGTACCCCAACGAAAGGGTACCCAAAATAGTGGTACGGTAATGTTCGGCTTTTTGGTACCATTCACAACTTTTGACAGTGGAAACGCAAATAAATGCATACCGAACCGTACCGTACCGCTCAGTGGAAACGAGGCATAACTGAACCAAACTGAACTATGTCCAACGTTCCACCGGAAGTGATCTCTCGCGTCTACGTCAATCGTTGACTGACGTTTACATGCAGCCAATTTTCGGGATATGGTCGGGTTAAGGTCACTATTTGGGTTTCTGAAACATTAGGAATAACCCGTTTACATGCGTGAGCTGAGAGAGTTTCTCCTGTATACATGGAATTGCAATATCCCGATGTTAACGCGACGCGCGGTTAGCGTCTAGACGTACAGACATCCTTAAGACGCAATATGCTTCATTTCCGATTCTTCTTCCTGTATCCAAAGACAACAACAACAGCAGCATGCGGATAATGAATAGTTCGGGGCAGATAGCGATCGCCATTGTTTGCGCTTTGATGCTGGTAACGTTACTGACCTCGCTCCAAAAGTATGCTGTGCTGTGTCTCGCCATGTTTACTTCCAGGTATACTGCAGGCGTATTTTTGTATGCGCAGAGACGTTTCTCTACTCAAAAGACCAAGATTCCTTGCGAATAGAACATGCGCAGAACACAAATCACAATGGGGATATGCCGATACGCGTTTACTTGACCAAAAATTCAGGTTAGAAAGGGGTACCCCAGGTATAATATCTCGGTTTTTAAAATCCGGGATATGAGCATATTTGGGTTTTTAACCGATGTTCACATGGCCGTTCGCGACCTGGATATTGCTAATATCCCGGTTTTAAACGGGTTATTGGCTGCATGTAAACGTAACGTAGTAGATTTCGGAAGTTTTACCTTTTATTAAACACATTTAGATATATCAAAATCGTCTTCCATTGCGATTTCCCGTATATCTAAATATGTTTAAATCTTCACAGTGAAAGGTAAAACTTGTCCAGACTGGAGTAATGATGCTGAAAATTCAGCTTTGCATCACAGGAATACATTATCTTTTAAAACACATTTAAATAGAAAACTGAGACTCCGATCATGATCTGATATGTGGCCAAACACATCCGTGTATCCTAGCAGAGTGATGTTGAGCCGTATAGATACTGTTGTGTTTTGGATCACAGTGACAGATTCTTCACTATCTCTCCGTCGTTTCACTCTCTGTGTCAGGCAAACACACATGCACATACTAATGCCGGCAGCCTGTTAATCTCACACACCTCCACACTCTGTCAGGCACGATGCCCAAGTCACAGATGCGTGGAAGACATACTGACAGGAGGTGCCCGTGTGTGTGTTTGTGTCTCTCCGCTGGACTGGCTAGCGGAAGATGACTGTGATGGACAGACTGACCTGCTTCAGTGTGTGTATGCGTGTGTTTGTGTGTACCTGTGCAGGTTTGACTTTTAAGACCGTATGTAAGGAATCTAAAATTGTAAATGTTTGAGTGTTTTTGTGTGCGTGTGTCGAGGGTTCAGCATGACAGCTTTGACTCGTTAATCTGTTAAGTGTTTTCAGAATGAATTTAATCATGGTTTGAAAGGCTCATGAGAAAGCCATTGAACAACCCTTACAACGCAACAATCGGCGACCTTCGCGATTGACGGTGAGCTTGATTTGAAGAGGCTCAGTTTGGTGTGGAAGAATCTGGGTCATTTTCTCTCTCTATCTGTCCTGTGCACCATAAGCACGTTCAATAGTCTGTGCGTGAGGTTGATCGCTGAATTTTTAATCTTCGAACGAGCTCTAACACACAGACACACCTGGGGCGATGGAAGTGGACTGTGGAAATAGGACATGAAAGCCATCTCGCCTTCACACACGGAAATAAATAACAGTCTGGAAAAAAGTCCTTAGCTGCAGCTCTCAAGACGATTACACGCGCTCTTTAAACCCAATCAGGCTTTGCTCTATGAGACAACATCCTTCACTTTGAAGTTGTTACTGATATGGCCAATCGCCTCCAGATATCTCACAGTTAACCTTAACAATTTCAGTGTTCACTGGGTTTAAAATGTGTGGATTAATTAATTAAAGGCTTTTGTGCTTTTCTTGGTTGCTTATTTTCTACTTTTTATACACTGATATAAAAATTCTGGTCTATGTTAATGAGCTGATGATTATTGAATTATTAATATTCTGGGTTCCAGTTAAGCTCAATCGACAGCTCATTGTAAGTGTCCCACTGTAACTCAGATTCATTGTTTTATTTTTATTTTTTTTTAAAAAGAGGGAGAGGTGGAAATTAATCGTTGTGGTTTTCATCTTTACAAGGAAGGTGTAATACAAATATGCATAAATGCACAATTAAATCTAACCTGTTATACTGTTTCTAATATCAACCAATACAGAAATCTCAGTAACCATATGGTACCAATATATGTGTGTGTGTGTGTGTGTAGTATGTATGTATATATATATATATATATATATATATATATATATATATATATATATATATATATATATATAATAATATATATATATATATAGTAATGTATTATTATCTTATTAATATTAGCTGCTAACATACTTCAATTGGTCAGAAATGCATTAAATTGACCAAAGGGGACATAAAAGACATACAGTATATACGTTACAAACGTTTTCTGTTTGATACAAATTTCTGTTTAATAAATTGTATATTAAAAAAAAGAAATGTATCATGTTTTTCACAAAAATATGAAGCAGTAACTGTTTTAATCATTGATAATAATAAGAAATGTTTCTTGAGCATCAAATCATCATATTAGAATGATTTCTGAAGGATCATGTGACGCTGAAGACTAGGGTTGGGTATCGTTTGAATTTGAACGATTCTGATTCCGATTCCTTGTTTCGATTCCGGTTCCTAACGATTCTCGATTCCAATTCTTTTAAGAGGCAGGTCAAAAAAGTTTAGCTAACCTTGCTAACCAACAGTCCTTTTGAAAGAAATACTCCTTTCTGAAGGATACTCCTTCTGTCACAATACTCCTTTTGTCACAAATGTTGCATTTTGCCGAGATTTTGTTATTTTTAGAAAAGTGAAGCCACACTTTGGACCACCGACGTAAGCTACTCATGTTCGACTCGCGCGGTTATGCCAACACTTCCGGTAGACGCTTCTTCGTTGGTGTTGTTCAGTGGTTTCTTCTTCCGGTCGAACTGTGAATATCGAAACTAGGAATCGAAATTTTAACTTTTGAACGATTCGGGAAAAACAAAAAGTTCAGTCCCGGTTCCAATCGAATCTCGATTCTCAATACCCAACCCTAGTAAAGACTGGAGACTAATAATGCTAAACCATCACAGGAATAAATAACATTTTAAAATACATTAAAATTGAAAACTGTTATTTTAAATGTCAATAATTATTGAGAATATTATATTTTTTTACTGTTTTTTTTTTTTTGTTTAAAGGGTTAGTTCACCCAAAAATGAAAATTAAGTCATTAATTACTCACCCCCATGCTGTACCAACCCCATAAGACCTTCGTTCATCTTCGGAACACAAATTAAGATATTTTTGATTAAATTTGAGAGGTGGATCACTTCCACATAGGGAAGCAATCCTAAGGGATTGAAACTTGACGGCCCAGAAAGTCAATGAGGAAAATGTTTAAATATTCCATGTGCCTACAGTGGCTCAGGTATAAGTATATCAAGCGACGAGAATAATTTTTGTGCGGAAAAACAAACAAAAATAATGACTTTATTCGAGTATTCCGACTATTGAACTCTCGTCTCAGGCCTACAAGGAAGAAAAGGAATAGTAAAAATTATTCTCGTTGCTTGATAAACTTATACTTGAGCCACTGTAGTCACATGGAATATTTAAACATTTTCTTCATTGACTTTCTGGGCCGTCAAGTTTCTATCCCTTAGGGTGCCTATGTGGCAGTGATCCACCTCTCTAAATTTAATCAAAAATATCTTCATTTGCATTCCGAAGATGAACGGTCTTATGGGTTGGGACAGCATGGGGTGAGTAATTAATGACTTAATCTTCATTTTTGGGTGAACTAACCCTTTAAATAAATGCATGAAATACTTTTTCCCAAGGTTTTTAGAAACACATTTAGAGCATTTATAACATTTTCACTCACCATCTGCTGAGTCTTTGTTCTTACGGCTTCCAGAACCTTTCTTCAGCATGTTGCGCCCGGAAGAGAACAAGTTGCTGAGCTCATCCAGAGGACTGGTTGGTGTACGACAGCCTCGACCTCCCGACCCTGAGCTTGAACCCGAAGCAGTGGAGACATTTTGCATGGAGCCCCCGTGCACACTAGAGGAATTCGAGAGCCGCCCGCTTTCACGTGATCCGTGTGCAACTCCTGAAGCGCTGCGAGGAATCGTCCCGGTCATGAGGGCATCGTACGGCGGGGGCGCTTCAGGGTGAGTGGCGTTAATGCTCGACCCATACTGACGGGGGATGGGCAGGCGGAGTGGCTCCGGGGGTACCCGTGTGCCGCCGGACGACCCACCGCTTTTGTACAGCGTAGATGTCAGGGGTGGAGCGGAGGACCGTCCTGATGCTGTAATTGTTTGTTGCTCCTTAGTCTCTGCTGACTTCTTCTTATGATGATGATGGTGGTGGTGGTGGTGTTTACCAGACACCTGCTGAGCCTCCAGCTGTGGTCCAGGGTCAGCGCTAGTTGGGGATGCACCAGGTTTGACATATCCGACATTGTCCAACATGGGCAGTTTGGTGACATCCAGAGGAGTAAGAGGAGATTCGTCAGGAGTTGGGGGAACACTGGGCTGGTGCAGGTGGGAACACTAGTAGAGGAGGGCGGTGGAAAGCAGATTTGGGAACGGGGCAGGAATGTCACAGAGTGAACCACGTGGAGTAGTGGGTCGTGTAAGTTCTACCTCCGGCACCAAAGGAGTGGAACACTGCTCCCATCGTGACTGTCCGTGGTCTAAGGATGAAGGCAAATCGTCGTAAACAGGATATTTCATCTCCTCGTACACACTTTCACCTTGGTCATCCTCTTCATCGCCATTAGCTCCGGCAATTCGACTGAAGTCCCGTAAGATATTCCCCACCATCTCTATATAAACAGGCTCCGCCTCATCGTCAGTGGCGGGGGCGGGGCTTTGATTCTGAGACGCCGACTTCTTTTTGTCGCGGCAGAGAGGCAGATTTAACCTTGCTGCAGTGGTTTTGAATGTAAGACTCGTCAAAGGATGTGCTGAGCTGCGTGTTGGGGTTGCGTTTGGGTTTTGGCGGAGGCATGCGACGGTACTCCTCACTGCAGGGGCGGGATTTAGACGCTGTGGGCAAGAGAACGGAGATGTTTAGAAATATGGATTTAGCATTTCACAGAAAAATTATTTACATTCTATAAATAAAAAAGTCGATTTAAATGTATCCAGTATGTCCCATAATGCCCCTTTCTACAATATGTAAAATAAGTCTCTGATGTCCACAGAGTGTGTATGGGACGTTTTAGCTCAAAATAGCCCACAGATCATTTTTTATACCATGTTAAAATTGTCACTTTTTGAGGGTGAGCAAAGACGCACCGTTTTGGTGTTTGTCCCTTTAAATGCAAATGAGCTGCTGCTCTCGGGCGGAGCTTCAAGGGCTCCTGCTATCGTTTCTGAATGCTTAGTTGATTAATTTATGTAGCTAGCTGATGTGGAGTTAAAGTCGGCATGAAATCAAATTTGACAAATCTTCGTAACAACCTCTCTCCTATTTCGGTCACGTGGAATGGCGAAAGGGTGCGGCCAGATCCGACGAGGGTGCGGCTTTCAGTGCTCCGCCTCTCAGAGAATCACATTCAAATATGCCTCCATTTTGTTTCCAACGTCCAACCTCCAACGATCCAGTCAATTCCCGAAGAACGAAATCAAGCCCTGCCCTACATTTTCAGAAGCTGTTTCACTCGGATATACGTCACAAGGAAAAAATTACAATCTCAACTTCCGTTTCACGCAGACTTTAACTATCTTCAAGTCATTGATTAGCATATTCTGTCGTGATAACCTATAAATCGCTCGTGTGGGAACTGTTGTAAGATGCCTACAAAGTCAGAGAATATGCGACATGAAGAGAGAACAGGTATATGATTTAGTTTAATTACGGTTCTTACTCATGTTGTCATCTTGCTTTTATAACATGCTATAGCATTTTTGTTACATACTGTTTTGCAATAAATGTGAAAAGCTTGAGCAGACTCCCTATTATGCTCTACTACAACAACTCTTCCTCTTCATCACATGGCCTCACCCCCTTTGTTGCTTGCGTGTTCCCAGGAGCAGGGTTTATGTAAATTTTAGGGTTGGGGATGTCACAAATCCAGGAAGAAGCTCATTGTAGTTTCTACCAGCCATTTGTTGTATTCCTTAAAAAGCTATTTTTGTAAAAGAAAATCTCTCCCTTTGAATTGAACTTTGAGCGTCGTACTCGTAACTTTGCAGATGTTGTTTATGCTGAAACAGCAGCATTACACACTAACTATAAAGTTATAATCGACCACCCCTTTAAGACCCTATGATTGGATCATCATTGCAGTGATTATTATGTTTCTGTTTTACACATGAATTGGCACCTCTGAGTCCAGGGGCCTCATTTATAAAACTTTATAAAAGTGTACGTACGCCCGAAAGCCAAAAATGTTGTACGCAAAAAAATATTCAGACTTATAAAACGTGTCGTACGCCAGAACCTGCGCAGAATTCACTTTAGTCAGCTGAAGATTGCGCGCACATGCATCTCCTCCCCGAAATAACCATATATGGAGATTATAACGCCTAGTTTTACTATGCATATCCTCATCTGCATATAATTTGCATATGATTATTCATCCATATGATAACATGTTTAATGGTACAAGACATTAGGAAAATATGAAATACAAGTGCTGTCACATTACATTAATAAAAATCATTTAGTAGCCCATCCTTCCCTTGTTTTTTGTTTTTTTTTTTGTTTAATAAATAAAATAAAATAGTGCAAAATAAATTTCAGAGAAAGTTTTTTCTCAATCTTTTCCACTGGCCAAATAGTATTTTAATTGAATTAATTAATTAAAATTAATAATTTATATTTTTAATGGAAACAAATAGACCTTGTTGTGCATTATTTGCACAAAACCATTTTCTCAGACAATCTGCTATCATGATAAGCAATTATCAATGTAGTTAACACATTAAAACACAGACAGCATGCTAGAGGAAGTGTTCAAAAGCATCACATCCACAACAAATATTTATATTTATTGAATATAAAAATGTTGTAACTTCTCGGTAATGATTTCATGTTTAAGTGTCTAACACCATTAATAAGAATGGCATATTTAATCTAAATGTTTATATCAGAAGTAAAACATAGTTTAAATAATTCATTTTCAAACTGTTACTGTGAACATGCACTGTATTTATGATGGACTCATAATGAAGATTTACGGTTATAGGCTATGTGCATCAGTTTCTCTAAACGGACCAACGCGCTCGCTGGCGCGGATATTGAAGGTATGGATATTTGCTTCAAGTGATAGGTTTGGTGAGTGAAATTATATTTGTATTATCTTTCTTTATATGTATAATTTCCTTAGATTTTCTGTCTAAAAGTGATCAAAAAGACATTTAACTCCAGCTCACCATCGGTGTCGCCAAACTGCTCCATCTCCAAATACGTTTGTACGCATGGGTCAGAGTTTGCGTGCTGATGCGCACTTTTTCCCGTCAAGTTTGTTTTTATAAATCACAACTTATGCGTCGGAAGTGGCGTACGCCTCTTTCAGGGCCTGTTTTGTGCGTACGCAACGGTTATAAATGAGGCCCCAGATCTTAAATTCATTGAAAGTATTTGGGATGCACTGGAGTAGACTTTACGGAGTGCTTTGACTCTTGACTAAAAATGTATGTACCTCTTGGTGTAAATAACATTACATTTATTTCCATCAAGAGGTGCAAAACACTCACCTAAAGGATTATTAGGAACACCATACGAATACTGTGTTTGACCCCCTTTCACCTTCAGAACTGCCTTAATTCTACGTGGCATTGAGTCAACAAGGTGCTGAAAGCATTCTTTAGAAATGTTGGCCCATATTGATAGGATAGAATCTTGCAATTGATGGAGATTTGTGGGATGCCCATGTGCTCCCGTTCCACCACATCCCAAAGATGCTCTATTGGGTTGAGATCTGGTGACTGTGGGGGCCATTTTAGTACAGTGAACTCATTGTCATGTTCAAGGAACCAATTTTAAATGATTCGAGCTTTGTGACATGGTGTATTATCCTGCTGGAAGTAGCCATCAGAGGATGGGTACATGATGGCCATGTAAAAAGGGCCACGAAATCGGTCCAATGGCGGATTCCGATTCGTGGTGAAGGTTTCAAGCTTGTTCCGTCTCTTCCATGGCAAAGTGAATTTTAAGAATATAGAAATATCTTGCACACAGAAGGGTGTGCCTTTTGATTTCACACGTCTGCCCCCAATAAACATGGTAGGGGGATTCAATAGCTTTCCATTGTAACATGGTGATTTACATGTCAGGTGAGGTCTGACTATAAAGGAAGGATGTAACCAGAGTTTGCGGCTGCCATTCTGTATCCAGATCAGCCCGTGAGGCTGGGAGTTTGACTCCCAGTCTCGCGATAGTCTCGTCAGGTAAAATGATTCTTCTTTGTTCTAAAAACATTCGATGGTTTGGACTGATTATCTTGTGGAATTGTAAAAATACATTTACCTGACATAATAAATTGTTATACTTGATTATTCTAACAGACTTTGACTATATTTTCATTAAGTTAAAAGGAATAGTCAACCATTAACGTATTGAATGATGCACAGATATCAGATGAAACGACTTAATACATAAGATTAAATGTGTTGCATTTAATTAAAATTCACTATGCCATGGAAGAGACGGAACACGCTTGAACACCTTCACCACGAATCGGAATCCG
>JAQIUQ010007123.1:0-115000 GCA_030378365.1 Hybognathus amarus | reverse complement strand
CAAGCCACCATTGACTACAAAAGTTGGAGATCTGCAGTGGCGAATATTACATGGCATTATTGCAGTTAATTCCTTTGTCTCAATCTTGAACCCTACTGTGCAAGATAAATGCCCGTTTGTAGTGACCGAGAAACAATTTTTCACTGTTTTACACTTTGTGAGAGACTGAAATCTCTTTTTGTTTTATTGGAGAGTTTGTTTTCTTCTGTCAATGAGAGGTTTACAATGTCGGTGTATATTTTTGGTTTTAAACATGGAAAAAAAAAGAAGAGAAAAGGACTGTTGTTGAACTTCATTTTGGGACAAGCAAAAATGGCTACATATGTTAGTAGAAGATATAAGATTCTTTATGATTCCAATTGTGTAGTTGAATTGTGTTTCAAAAGGCTTATAAAAGCAAGAGTAAGGCATGATTTTATTTTTTATCTATCTATGAAGAATGTGGAAAAGTTTGAAGACATATGGAGTGTAGAAAAATTTCTGTGTTGGGTTGACAATGATGTGTTGACTTTTGCTGAGATTATGGGATAATCTAATGAAGGTTTTTGTAATGTTTTTTTAGAATTTTGTATTTAATAAAGGTGTTATAAAATCAAAAAAAATCTCTCTCTCTCTATCTCTCTCTCTCTCTCTCTCTCTCTCTCTCTCTCTCTCTCTCTCTCTCTCTCTCTCTCTCTATATATATATATATATATTGTAAGAGGAATCACATATATGTGATATATATCACATATATATATATATATTGTAAGAGGCAACACTATCTCTGGTCCAATTCGTACACGAATTTGTACGAGTGATTAAAAAGTGTCTAATTCGTACTACAGTAATTCATACGACCTCACTCGTACAAATTTGTACGTTTTGTCTAAACCCACGTGATGGTTAGGTTTAGGGGCGGGGTCAGGGGTAGGTAATTTGTATCGAATTCATACGAATTGGCCAATTCGTAAAATATGTACAATTCAGCAAAATCATACTAATTCTTACGAGTGAGGTTGTACGAATTCCCAGTGGGAATCGGGTTGGGTATTTATCAAATCAAGGCAAACCCATGGTGTTTTTTGTATTAGGAATCATAGGGAGAGTACAGTATATAATCAGATATACATAGAGTACCATGTATAACCATTCATAATGATTTCCATTAACATGGTAATTCACCATATATATATCATTGGATATGAATGTAGTCAATCAGTATGATATTTAGTATTTTTTTATATATATATATATAAATAAGGATGGCACTCTTATTGTTTATTAATATACAAGTACATCAATGTGTCATGACTTTACTTGAGGAGGCACATCAACATTAATTCATTATTAACTAGCCATACAATAACATCAACTAATGGCTTGTTAATGCATCATTATGTCATGACTTTACTTGAGGAGGCACATCATTACTAATTCATCATATTACGTATAAAGTAACATGAATTCATGACTTGTTAATGTATCGATGTCATTTCTTGTCTTGGCCCTTCAAGAGTACATATTTTAAAATTTATCAATGTGGTATTTTTTGGTGGATTGTAAAGAAGTGGAAGAGCAGAGGTGCTGTGCCCGAATTTGGATGGAGAAGGAACTGTACGGTAGGAGGAAAGTGGACACATTTTGAGGGGAAAGAAAACAAGACTAACATCCGACTGTAATATGATATTAAGACGGTAAACAAATCCACAAAATAACCACAGAAATAACCATCATCTGTGCTGACACTGATTTTAATTTTGAAAATTGCATCTGTTTAATGGATATATTAGTGTAGGTTTTTCACTCTTGATGGCAGAAGTGGCATCACTTAAAATGGAATGAGATTACTAAATTTTTTATTGATGCATTTTTGTGTGTTTAATGAGTAAGGTTAAATGTAAACATTGCAAGACATTCACTGATGTTTGTGACAGTTGCTGGTGGCAAATTTATGAACAATTTTACATTGTACTAGATGTCAGTTGGAGATGACGGAGTTGATTTTTGGTAATTAATGAACGTGCACACGCGCATCCCATACGACAGTTTGGAATTCATTAACACACACACACACACGTTACACTATCTGACGTATGTGAATCAGCCAGGAGAAGAGTTTCGGGAAGGTCTCTCACGCGCAAATCACTCTCATATTTACTCGTACCTATTTACGAATGTTTCATGAATGAGACTCACTGTGAGGAACTGCAGGCCAACGGTGACGTCACACGCATACCCAATAATTTCTGAACATTGAATCTCAGAATTGATTCACCATTTTCTCATGGTTTCTCAATAAAGGTCATACAAGTATAGAATAGAAAAGCAATAATTCTAATCATTTGCTCATTGCAATGCAGTGTGACAACATGCCCCGCCTGCACAACTGGTCTTAAATATAGGATTTAAACCCGGCTAGTCTGTCTTCTGCTGTCACACCAGCATTCAAGAACTGTCTCAACTGTTAATTAATAACATAAAATAATATCAGACTTGTTTGAAATTAACACAAGAAACTTACTTTTGCTGTGCTAAATAAATGTTCAGTAATAGCCTATCTTCAATACAGGCTATATATTTTAAAATTTTACAGTGTTGATATGGCAACTAGAAAATTCGTCCGCTAACCTCCATAATGTGTCGTGTTTCAAATCAATGCCAGTTGGAACTCCTAATCAAATGATAACATTAATTATTGCCAAGTGGTGGTTAATTAATTGAATTAACGAGATGAATGCGTTCCTGATATATTAGAGTCTGAAGAGTGGCTTGATGAGGGTTAGACTTGGGTGATCTGTTTGCATGGCTGTGAGGGAGATTTGTGTTTGGAAGAAGCTCATTTTCACCCTTTTTCTCTTTGCTGTTGATGGACTTAAAGAACCAGGTAAGTACCATTAGGCTTTGAAGTGAACAGAAGCATTCTCTTTTTATGTTGGAGTTGTTTACTAAACTTTATAGATGGTGAAAATAAGCTTTGTGAACCATTGAAGCTTTCCTTCAACACCATTACTACTCTTGGTTGTTCATCCAGTGATCAAATGGATGATGGTCCTGTGTTTTTTGTTTGTTTTTTTCCACAGGTTATTCATGGTGAATTTTCCTGTGGTGATTGAGTCTGGATCTGACTCCAAATTATGCATAACTCTTCTGAAACCCCAAGAGATTGGTTGGGATTTTCCTTCTCCTTTTGTTTTCAGGTCTGTTATTAGATGGGTGTGGTTCTTTTTGTCTTGGTTTCTTGTATGTTAACTGAAGTTCTCTACAGGCTCCGCGGGTAGAAGGAGATTTGGTGCAGGAGCTGAAGGTTGAAGTTCAGAGGGAAGGTCGCAGTCACGGTCTCCTAGGTCTTACTGTGTCTCACTGCCTCATCGCTTCTCTGGCTACATGGTGTGCTCCACCTCCATCACCTCTGGTAGTCCCCTTGGTAGTGTTGGGACTCTCACTCCATGGCTACTCCATTCTGCGCCGCCGCCGTGGGATGCAGTCCTGACTGTGGGCTGGGTCTCCGTCTGCCCCTCCCTGCTCAAGGCCACCCCCCCCTGGCTGTCACTACCATCTGCACCAACCTTTTGTTCCAGTCCCTTTTGTTTTGTCCTCCCGTCCCAGCCGCCCATCCCGTCCCAGCCATCCGTTCCGTCCCGTCCAGGTCTCCACCGTCCGTTCCGTCCACCCGTCCGTCCGTCCCATCCGTCCGTCCGTCCGTTCCGTCCGTCAAGTCCGTCCGTCCCGTCAAGTCCGTCCGTCCATTCAAGTCCATTCCGTCCCGTCGAGTCCGTTCCGTTCCGTCGAGTCCGTTCCGTCCGAGTCACAGTCCGTCCGTCCGTGCGAGTCCGTCCGTTCCGTACGAGTCCATTCCGTCCGTCGAGTCCGTCCGTTCCGTCAAGTCCGTCCGTCCCGTCCAAGTCCGATTCCATTCCGTCCAAGTCCATTCCGTCCCATACCAGAGTGCGTCCGTCCCATCCAAGTGCGTCCGTCCCGTCGAGTCCATTCCGTCCATCCAAGTGCGTCCGTCCCATCAAGTGCCGTCCATAGGTCCGCCATCCCATAGAGTGCGTCCATCCCGTAGGTGCGTCCATGTCCCATACGAGTGCGTCCAGTCCCAATCAGCGTCCGTACCAGGTTCCGTCAGATCCATGCCATACCCATCCAGTGCCAAGTTCCATCCGTAGGTGCAGACATGCCAGTCCCCATCAAGTGCAATTCCGTCCAGCCAAGTGCCATGTCCATCACCATAGGTGCCCATCCATCCCATCCAAGTGCCGTTCCCATCCCCATCAGGTGCGTCCATCCCGGTCAGGCCAGTCCCGTCCCCGATCCAGTGCCTCCATCCCCAGTCCAAGTCCAATTCCATTGCCCAACTCAGGTGCCGTCCCATCCCCATCAAGTCCATTCCATCCCCATCAAGTGCCGTCCATCCCCAGGTAAGTCCATCCATCCCATAGGTGCGCATCCATACCCCATCAAGTGCGTCCATCCCATCAGCGTGCCGTCCATACCCCATCCAGGTGCGTGTCCCATACGTCCAGTGCGTCCATACCCCATAAGTGCGTCCATCCCATCCATCCAGTGCGTCCATCCCCATAGGTGCAGTCCATCCCCATCCAGTGCGTCCATCCCCATCATGCGTCCATCACAGTCGCATCCGTCCAGTCCATCCATCCCATCCATAGCCCATTCCATCCCCATCAGTGCGTCCATCCCAGTCCCCATAGGTCCATCCGTCCCCATCAGGCTCCATCCCATCCCCATAGCCAGTCCCCATCCCAGTACCATCAGGTGCCCATCCATCCATCCAGCTGCATCCCAGTCCCATCAGCTCCATCCCATACCATAGCGTCCATCAGTGCGCCCATCCAGGTGCCATCCCCGTCAGCGTCCATACCCCATCCAGCTACGTCCCCATCAAGTCCGTCCATCCAGTACCATCAGCCCCATCCCAGTGCCGATCCATCCAGGTCCATCCATAGGTGCCCGTCCATCAAGTCCATCCCCATAGGCCCCGTCCCAGTCCCCATCAGTGCGTCCCATCCATAGCCCGTCCAGTCCATAGTCCACGTCCATCCCCATCAGGTGCACACTCCATTCCATCCAAGCCCGTCCCAGTCCCCATAGCCCGTCCGTCCCATCCAAGTCGACCCGTCCCGTCAGGTCCGCTCCCGTCCAAGCTTCCGTCCCGTCAGAGCCCGTCCCCATCACGAGACCCGTCCGTCCCCGTCAAGTCCGGTGCGTCCCCATCAAGTGCCGTCCGTCCCGTCAAGTGCCGTCCGTCCCCGTCAAGTGCAAGTCCCCGTCAAGCCCGTCCGTCCACTGTCAAGCTCGCGTCCCGTAGCCAAGTCCGTCCCGTCCAAGCCCGTCCCGTCAGAGTCCGTCCCGTCCATGCAGTCCGTCCGTCAGGAGCCCGTCCGTCCCGTCAAGCCACATCCGTACCCCAGGTCAAGCCCATCCGTACCCGTCCAAGCCCGTCCCGTAACCCATCCCAAGTCGCCCGTCCCGTCAAGCCCGTCCATCCCGTCAAGCCCGTCCGCCGTAAGCCCGTCCGTCAGCCCGTCCGTCCCCGTGAGAGCCCGTCCGTCCCCGTCAAGCCCGTCCGTCCCCGTCAAGCCCGTCCGTCCCGATCCAACCCGTGCCCCGTCCATCCGTCAAGACCCGTCCCTCCCCCGTCAAGCCCGTCCCTCCCGTCAGACCCCGATCCCTCCCCGTCAGACCCGTTCCCTCCCCGTCCAAGCCCGTCCCTCCCCGTCAAGCCCGTCCCCTCCCGGTCAAGCCCGCCCCTCCGTAGCTGGAGGAAAGGTTAGTGGGAAGAGGTGGTGATGACAGCCAGGGAGGATGGCCTTGAGCAGGGAAAAGCCGACGAGACCCAGCCCACAGGCATGGACTGCATCCCACGGCGGCGTCGCAGAATGGAGTAGCCATGGAGTGAAGAGTCCCAACACTACCAAGGGGGTTACTGGAGGTGATGGAGGTGGAGCACACCACGTAGCCAGAGAAGCGATGAGGCAGTGAGGCACAAAGACCTAGGCAACTGCGGACTAGGCCACGGCATCGGCAGAATGGAGAAGCCATGGAGTGAAGAGTCCCAACACTAGTCTCCCAAGTTTTTGGGGTGAAAAGACGGTAAGTTGTTGTGTAAGGGAAGTTCAGTGACAGATCTGAGGCCTTAATCTAAAGCACTTTGTTTCTGGTTTAGTTTTGCCCATGTTTGACGTGACCGTAAACGCACTGCAGACCTACAGCATTGCAGTTATGGGACTGAAAGTTGAGTCTTGTGCCAAGTAAGTGATGCTTAATTTTCTTGTCTTGTGGTTGGTCAGTTTTTTTATCTTGTTATAATGTTTCCCAGATATACATATGGCCAACCTGTACCTGGTCAAGCCTTAGTGGAAGTGTGCCGTGATCCATTTCCATACAGTCTGCTTCATAATTTGACCAGACAGTGCCTGACTCAAACCGCAAAGGTGTGTGACTCCTGCCTTACTGCTGAGGGTTTTCCTTTTGCCTGTGCTTGACTTAATTGTGTCTTTGTTCTCCTACCAGATGAATGCCACGGGCTGTGCCTCTCTTACTGTTGATACATCAGTGTTTTTCAACACCAAATTTGAAGACCAAATGCAAGACACATTTCTTGTAAATGTGAATGTGACTGAGGAGGGAACAGGTGAGCTATTGGCTGATCTGAACCATATACTCTATCATCTTTACAAGACATCCACTTTAAGCCACAAAGTTGACATTCTTCACTGTTTGGACTTTCTCTTGCAGATGTAATGGTGTCAATCTGCAATGGTGTTCCGATGCGTGCGATGCGTCCGTCCGTCCGACACAAAGACCTAGGCGCCGCAGAATGGAGTTGCCATGGAGTGAAGAGTCCCAACACTAGTCTCCCAAGTTTTTAAGGTGGAAAAAATATGGTAAGTTGTGTAAGGGAAGTTCAGTGATGGGTCTGAGGCCTTTATCTAAAGCGCTTTGTTTCTGGTTTAGTTTTGCCCAAGTTTGACATGACGATCAACGCACCGCAGACCTACAGCGTTGCAGTTATGGGACTGAAAGTTGAGTCTTGTGCCAAGTGAGTGATGCTTTATTTTTCTTGTCTTGTGGTTGGTCAGTTCTTTTTTATTTTTTTATCCTTTTGCCTGTGCTTGACTTAATTGTGTCTGTTCTCCTACCAGATGAATGCCATGGACTGTGCCTCTCTTACTGATAAGATATGTACACCGATATGTATTTCCAGAACCAGGGTACTGTATGATGTAGCTATTTTTCAATTTGGGAATGTTGGTGTGTGTCCTACAGTGTGTTGGTCCTTGTTCCAGGTATCTCTGCGTCGTCCGTACGTGATCCCGTGCCGTGCCGTGCATACGTGCATGCGTCCGTGTGCGTGCGTCCGTTCCGCGTGCGTCCGTCCGATGCTGCGTCTCGTCCGTGTGCCGTGCATCCGTCCGTGTACCGTCCGTGCCGTTCCGTGCGTCGTCCGTCGTCCGTCCGTGCGTCCGTCCGTATCCGTCCGTGCGTCGTCCGATCCGTGCGTCGTCCGTGCTCGTACGTGCGTCCGTCACCGTGCGTCCAGTGTCCGACCATCCGTCCGTCCGACACAAAGACCTAGGCACCGCAGAATGGAGTAGCCATGGAGTGAAGAGTCCCAACACTAGTCTCCCAAGTTTGAGGTGGAAAAAATACGGTAAGTTGTGTAAGGGAAGTTCAGTGAGGCCTTTATCTAAAGTGCTTTGTTTCTGGTTTAGTTTTGCCCAAGTTTGACATGACGATCAACGCACCGCAGACCTACAGTGTTGCAGTTATGGGACTGAAAGTTGAGTCTTGTGCCAAGTGAGTGATGCTTTATTTTTCTTGTCTTGTGGTTGGTCAGTTCTTTTTTTTATCCTTTTGCCTGTGCTTGACTTAATTGTGTAAATCTGTTCTCCTACCAGATGAATGCCACGGGCTGTGCCTCTTTTACTGTTGATGCGTCAGTGTTTTTCATCACCAAATTTGAAGACCAAATGCAAGACACATTTCTTGTGAATGTTACTGAGGAGGGAACAGGTGAGCTATTGGCTGATCTGAACCATATACTCTATCATCTTTACAAGACATGCACTTTAAGCCACAAAGTTGATATTCTTCACTGTTTGTTTGGACTTTCTGAATGTTAATTTATTCTTCGTGCTTTAATCGCCAAATCAAATGAATAAGTTAGGCTACTTAATCTACATCTATATTCAATTCGGTTTCATCTGATAGTTTATTTAAAGTGAATGTGTATAAACCTCAGGAAACTTACAGCTGCTGGACTTGTATAATATGTCTATCTTCATGCCATTGCATTACTTTTATATTGTTCAGTTATTACTGTTTCTGATTCATTGTATTTATATTCATTATTGTTATTATTCATTTATAGAACCACACCCATACTGATGTATGAATCAAAAGACAACAGTAAAAAAACTCTATTGTGGACGTGGACCATGTGATTTATTGTTCTGCCTGAACAATCTGTAGCGGTTTTCATCCAGTTTAAGATCCGCACCTCAACAACTGTCATACAAAATTTGGTCCTTCGAGCTGGAGCAGACAGCTACTGCAGCTTTACCATGTCTAGAACAGAAAGACAGGCTATGTCAGTGCCACCAGTGGTTCGACCACGTCGACAGGTCATCCCACCAAGATACTTAGATGACTTCTATGTTGATTATATAGTGCCACATCAGTTACTTCATTCTGATGAACAGCCTACAAATGGTGCCACTGGATCTGAACCAGGTAAAAGGCCTGCATTTAAAGAGTTCACAGTGTATTGAAAGCGGACCAGAACTAACGAAAAGTATGAGCACTGGATCAAGTGAGAGGAGTTCATATCTGGAGACATATCAAGATTTGCCGCCGTCACCGCTGCGGCCAATGCCCCGTACTCGGACTTCTCCAAGGTGAATAATTTATGCAGATCAGAGAGTTCTCTCCTCAAGTCCATATACAGCAGCCACTGAGGGCAGGCCAGTTCTGCCTAGAGATCAAGACGATTCTCCTCAGCCCATGAGGGCACTGCCTGTAGATTCACGAGGTGACAATCTGCATTCTCATTCTGTCAGTCACAAAGAGATTGATTATCTCACTGACAACCTAGGAGACCTGAGACTACCAGCCTCGGCAGCTCGGCTAACTTAAAGTCATCCTTTCTCTTCTTATGAACCAACTCAATCCCAACACAAGCTAGCCCATCAAGAAGATGCTACATATCCTCAACCTGGTATTAGGCACATAGATGGACCACGTGGTTACTACAACACAGACCACAGAGGCCATAACTATATGTCCACTGACCAAAGAGATCGCAACCAATATCCCGCAGCTGTTCAGTTTATGCCTCAGGACTACAGTCAAGAGATGGCAGCTATGTATGGGACTTATAAAGATCATAGTCTGAACTGCAAATCAGCTATTTCCCTTCCACTGAAAACCTTATCATGGGATTCCAGCTTCAAGTCCAGTCTATCAAGATGAGTGACTTACACTAGTTACACCATGCACATGAGACATGCATATGAGAGCCACTCAGACAGCTATGGTCAATCAGCTCCTAATCCTGCAGACAAATCAAGCTTCTTGACCCCACGACAGTACGCAGATTACGCACAGCCTGAGACATATCAGCCATACCACCCAGTGCGCCCTCCTTCTCTTCCATATCCTCATGTAGAGCCTACCTACAGAGGTCCTATCCCCACCATTCCTCATTTTTGCAGTGAAGATCCCAGAGAGATTGCATGACTCATACTCAATCATGATTGCATACTCAATCATCTGAAACAGGAGAATGCCTTGCTCATTGCAGACTTGTACGTCAACAGCAGGTACCCATACACCAACACCATGAGGTCTCTAACTGCACTTTATGGTCAACCACATCAACTTGCACTACAAAGAAGGGCAGAATTGATGGATGGCCCAAAAATCAGGAGTGGTGACACTAAATCTTTTAGAATGTTTGACCTTAAAGTGCATGCATTAGTTGGAATGCTGGACCAACTTGGAGCTAAAGGATGGACAGAGCTCAAATGTGGGTCACATGTTTCACGTCTCCTTGCCAAATTGCCTCATGATCTTAAAGCAGACTTCAGAAGGTTTGTTAACCATTCAGAACCCAGTTCCAACAATGATAGAACTCAGCGATTGGTTAGAATATAAGCTCAGGATACAAGAGGATGAGTCACAGTATGTTAGTAATGTAAGCAGAGCCTACTCTCAGCCACAAAGAGAACAGCAAAGGAATTGCAAGCCGGTTCAACGATTTGCTACTGTCTTGCATGGTGGTGAACAGAGTAAACCAGCAAGTGTTACAGCAGTCAAGAAGGAGAAATCCAACAAAGTACTGCCCCTTCTGCAACACAGTGCAGCACTGCTTCAATCAGTGCGCTAATTTCAAACTGCTGAATAAAGATCAAGTGGAGTCTTGGCTGAAGTCAAATCAGAAGTGCTTTAGGTGTGGCCGTGATCACCAGATCTCGAATGTAATCTTAAAGCCAAATGCAAAAAATGTGAAGAGACATTTAGAAATACTGCATGACTTCAATCCCAAAGGTAAACATTAAACACAAGCTTCAGCAGAAAACGGTTGTCTTGCGAACTCAGAAGTAGAGACTTTGTATATGGACAGACCAACTGCAGGCAGCAACGTTCTTTTGAAGGTCAGCCGAGTGATCTTGAGAAATGGAGAGAAGGAACTTGACAATACGCTATATTGGATGATGGATCAGAGAGGACAATGTTACTGTATGAAGCAGCACAGCAACTTGATCTTCAAGGACTTCCTGAAGATATAGCCCTCCGTACTGTGAGACAAGACATACGGGTTGTTCATGGGGCGGCTGTTTCATTCTCAGTACCTTCTGCATTTCAGCCAAACAAATCCTTCACCATTGAAAGAGCTTTTACAGCCAAAGAACTGAGCTTCACAAAACACACTTACCCTGTTAAGTTGCTGCAGAAGAAATACAGATATCTACAAGGTCTGCCCATTCCCTCATTGCAGCAGGCTCAACCACTCTTACTCATTGGCTCAGATTATCCACATTTAATCACAGCTACAGAGCCAGTACGTCTCAGACCTCCTGACGGTCCTGCCGCTCTGAAAACTAGACTCAGGTGGACTCTGCAGGGCCCCTCAAAATTCCTTGCCAGTCAGCTCTCACCACAACAGTGTCTAACCTCCACTCTGTCAGCAGAAGCCGAATTGTTCAACAATGTACAGAAATTGTGGCAAATGGACACTTCCGTATAGGAGTGAGAAACTGATCACAAGATCAAGGCAAGACACAGAAGCGGTGCAAATCCTTGAGGAGAAAACGATCAGGGTGGCAGTCGGAGACATTCAAAGGTATGCAACACCTCTTCTTTGGAAAAGAAATCTTCCACCTTTGCAATCGGCTAAAGAAGCAGTAACAGCCCATTTAAGAAGCACAGAAAAACACCTTTTGCAGAACACCGAGCTTGCTTCAGTCTATGTTAAAGAAGTGCAGAAACTTGAAAAGGCAGGCTATATCTCAAAGCTAACACCAGAGGAGATGGATAAGAGCCGATGAAATCAAGGTCCACAGTTCTTAACTCAGTCATACTCTTAAAAACTCCTGGGTTGTTTCTTTAACCCATTTTCTGGGTTATTTGTGTTGGGTTAAAATTATGGGTTATTATTTCAGAGAGTAACCTTTTTCTGGGTTATATATCTATTTTGACCCATTTCCTGGGTTGTTTGTGTTTCTGGTTTATTTTCCTATGAGTAACCCATGTTCTGGGTTATAGGATTCTCTCTTCTCTCTCTCTAATGTATTTTTTGTTGGAGGGGTGTATTTTATGTTATTATTTTTTATTATAAGTTCATACATTACATAATATGCATCAGTCTGCCAGAAATTCAGAAGAAGACAGAAGAAACACCTCCTTCCCTCTCTAGATGCTCTCTACCCCGTAGAAGAACGCAGCCCCACCCCCGCTTCCCTTTGAAACAACCGTCACTTCAGCGCTCGATTTGTTTTTGCCTGTACTCCTTCGGTTCAACTTCGTCGTGTATGCAAGGTAAGCGAGTATTTTCAGTGTTGATGTAAAGTCAATTTTTCTGTGTCCAGGATGTCCCCGCAAGTTTAGCACCATTTGCAGAAAAAATGACCATGGCTTAGTTGCTACGTTGAGACTGTGGTTGCCATGGCTTAGTGTTAGCCGTGGCTATCGCGACATCGTAACTAGTTTTAAGTCTGTGTAAAGTCAAGATAATTGTGTTTTCAGTTTGTCAGATTTAAGAATAAAGTGTTAACCACCAAGCATAACACATACGCGTTTGTATCAGGTTGAGTATTTGAAATTCAATACTTCTGATGTTTTCAGATGATCTTACTTCTAGAAATATTAAAATATCTGAAAATTTAAATGTATAGGCTGCACATTTGAGTCACTTGTTTGTTTATTTACTTACTGAACATGTTTTTTTTACATAACAGGACATCCACAAACATAAAAGAGGCCCTGGCGCTATCATTGGTGCAGACATGGATCAGACCTTGGCTATGCGAGTTTTGAATTATCTTGGTTCATATGGAAATTGATGCTGTTTTAAAACTTTATTAATAGTTTTTTACAAAGATGTGAATGCACTTAATAAGCAATGGTGTCTAATGAGATGAAGGGATCATACAAGACATACTATATTGTATGTGCATGTATCATTTTCTTAAATTTTGAAAATGTACCTTCTTTAATCAGTACTTGATGTGTGTTATTTCTACTGCAAAACTTTTTAAAAGATTAAAATTGTCCTTCTTGAATAAGACATGTTCTATTTCCCCAAAGGAAATATGGTACACAAAAGCCAGGAAAGTAATGAAGGATGGAGGAGGGATCCACTACCCAGCGATGGGCTTCCTCGAAGAAAGACTACGGAACGTTAAAGAGATCAAACCATGGGTCCACCCAAAAAATGCCTGAAGCCAACCAGTCACGAAGGGCATACATACCAGGTGACGCATGGTCCCAAAAGTCTTTTACATTATCAATGACAGAAAATGCTTGGCTTTGTAGGAGTGAAAGGATCAGATTTGTATGTTCGTCTCTGTTGTTTGTTTCTTGAATTTGGCAGATAAAGTGAAAATAGCCGACACCACAACAACAGGCACATTGCATTTTGACACTCCCCCTTATGCGCATTGAAAAGGTTTTCAAAGTTGTCATCATTGAACTTGTGCCGGTACCATGTATTAGTTTAACAGTGAAAACTTTCATAAATGTGCGTATAGACCTGTGGGTTGCCGGAGATTAAAGTAACAGATTGTTTTGGCTTAACAGCAGATCTAGAATACATTTATTTTCCAGTTAAAGTTAGTTTTGATTGATTCACTTCCGTCGCAACGATCATTAGTTATTAATTTAGGGACCGCTAACACGACACTGTTCTAACTCTTAAGAAAACTCTTAAGTTCTCTCTACGCTAACTTTGAAAATGAGTCAAACTCAGATTTAGAAGCTAGTACATGAAATAAACAAAGTCAGAACAGACACACACAGGTAGATTATCAGAGTTAAGTCCATGAGTCCACCTGGATAGTCTCTGTTTCAGAGACATTTCAGACTGTGGAGGTTTGATCGATCTGAGTATCTGATTGGCAGCCGAAGCTTGACATGGGGCTCCGGAGCCCCACGTCAAGCTCCGGAGCCCCATGTCAAGCTCCGGCTGCCAATCAGAAAAGTGGAATCTGGCTCTCTCTTCGGATGCCGGTGGCAGGTTGTTTTTTGTTTTTTTGGGCAGTGTCCGGCTTTCCTGTGTGAACATGCGCTGACAGGAAGAAAACTCAAACTTATTTGTAATCGCTTGTGTTTCTGTAGAGAATCAACCGTTACAGAAAGAAAGGACCCTCCAACAGAAGGAATGACTAAAATGCAACTCAGAGCCTTTCATCCAAGTGCAGTCCTACATGGACGCAGTGTTTTGCAGAGCCAACTGGATCCGGGCTAATAGCTCCAAAGACATGCTGGAAATCCTAACGGAGTACCCTCATCTCACTAGCCTGGGCATGGTAAGGTTCCACTGGAACATATAGTAGCAATACCTTATTTACATTTTGTATTAAAGGAGTGGATATCACATTTTTTCCTTTGTTTGCTGTGTTGTTTTTAGATTGCGCGGACTTCCAGGCTCTGCATGGTGAGGCTGCAACTAAATTATTTGAGACCTGGCTCCCTGAATATTCTTGAAAAGGACCTGTACTTGAGAGTATTTTTTTTCTTTCTAATATTGTAATTATAGTGTGGCCTAAAATAAATATGAAAATAAATATGTCAGAGTGTGTCTTTTTTATATATTTAATTTAATGCAATTATTAATTTAATTTAAAATAATTAATTTAAATAACTAATTTTTAATAATTGAATTTAATGCAATAAAAATGTGCTTAAAGTTAAATTAAAAGTGCTTAAAGTGTTTAATATAATGTAAAACAAAGTTTTATTTACTGAAATAAGGCATACTGGCATAGTAACCCAAGTTAAGTTATTTTTGACCCAGATATTGGAGTTGTACTTTTGACCCAGAAGTTGGGTTATATTAACTACAATTCTGGGTTTTGTTAACCCATAATTTGGGTCAGATTTTTAACCCAGAAGTTGGGTCAAAATTAATAACCCAATTTTCTGGGTTGAAATAACCCAGAAATTAGTTGGTCCCTTTTTAACCCAGAAGTTGGGTCAAAAATAACCCATTATGGGTTATTTTTGACCCAGGAGTTTTTAGTGTGCAGTTAGTAGTTGGCCCAAACAGCCTCATGATGTAAGCGATGGCATCCAAGAACTTTACTTTATACTTTCTGTGGAGCGTTATCCTCCAGTCGAACTGATATCCCAGATATCGCTCAATACAATTCACTTCAAGATCTGATTAAGGCTACTGCTATTTCCCTTCATGGGCCGGCAGAAGAAAGTGAACTCTCTGCTGATGATTATACACAAGCTGAACAGGAACTTCTGAGACTTGCTCAAGTTGAATGCTTCCCAGAAGAAATAGCCCAACTCCAGTTAGGCAAACCTGTATCTCACTCTAGTCATCTTCTAACTCTAGCCCCAGAGTATGATCACAAAGCCAAATTAGTCAGAGTAGGTGGCCGCCTCTGCAGATGTAAGCACTTGGACTCAGACACTCTACACCCTATTGTCTTAGATCCTGCTCACCCTCTTGTGAAGCTTCTGATTCAACATCACGACAACTAGGGTTGGGTATTGTTTGAATTTGAACAATTCTGATTCCGATTCCTTGTTTCGAATTCCGGTTCCTAAAGATTCTCGAATTCTGATTCTTTTAAGAGACAGGGTCAAAAAAGTTTAGCTAACCTTGCTAACCAACAGCCTTTCTGAAGGAAATACTCCTGTCACAAATACTCCTTTGTCACAAATTTTGCCGAGATTTAGTTATTTTTAGAAAAGTGAAGCCACACTTTGGACCGCCGACATAAGCTCCTCATGTTCGAACTGGCGCGGTTATGCCAACACTTCCGGTCAGACGCTTCCTCGTTGGTGTTGTTCAGCGGTTTCTTCTTCCGAGTCGACGGACTGTGAATATCGAAACTCAGGAATCGAAAATTAATTTTTGAACGATTCCGGAAAAACGAAAAGTTCAGTCCCGGTTCCAATCAATACTCGATCTCTCGACACCCAACCCTAACGACAACCTCCTGTTACATCCAGGACCTGAGCGCGTGTTCGCGGAACTGAGACGAAAATATTGGATCGTAAGAGGCAGTAAAAAGACACCAGCGCAGCTGCTTTGAATGTAAGAAATGGCGAGGGAAGCCAGAAATTCCTATGATGTCGGATCTTCCTCCGTCTAACCTTCGGTTGTTTCGTCCAGCTTTCTACTCAACGAGCATTGACTGTTTTGGCCCCTTCCAGGTTAAGTTTGGATGCAGATGTGAAAAACGTTGGGGAATACTGTACAAGTGCCTTACTGCCAAAGCTGTTCATATTGAACTTCTATCCAGCTTTGACACAGACTCCTTTCATATGTCGTAAAGAAGGTTCATAGCTCGCAGAGGGAAACCGTATGAAGTGCTTTCTGATAACGGCACAAATTTGAAAGGAGGTATTACAGAACTTCAGAATGCCTTCAATGCACTTCACCCAATCTTGAAAGAGAATCTGGCTTCTCAACAGATTAACTTCCGTCTACCAAATGCACCGCATTTTGGTGGATCTTGGAGAGAGACGTTAGATCTATCTAGACTGCACTGCGTACCTCTCCCAGTTCTCAATCTGTGCCAGAAGAAGTACTGAACACGGTACTTGTGGATATAGAGGGAATTTTTTTAACTCCAGACCATTGGGATATGTTGATGAGTGGAGAAAAGAACAGCTGATCTTCACTGGAGAATAATTCATGGTGCAATAGCCACAGACAAACATGTGGCACACCTGAACCCAGCAGTAGGGGTGAGATGCAGGTTTTGTGGAGAAGAAAATTTAGAACATTTGTTTTTGAAATGTAAAAGACTGGAAGGTCTTTCTCAAGTTCTTAATAGATTGTTTCAAGTTTTTGGTGAAGATTTCTCAGAGGAAGTTTTTATAGGGGGTGTGAAAATATAATTTTTCAAAAAGAAGGAAGACGTGTCAAATTATTTAACAGGGACTGTGAAATTGGAAATATGGAAAACCAGGAAAAAATCAAGGATTGCAGCTTAATAGTATTAATGTTGAAGTGATGTTTATGAAATTAGTGGCTGGTAGACTAAAATAGAATTTGCATACTAAAGTCTTGTAAATAATGAGAAGGGTTTCATTGATCGGTGGTGTGGATGCTTTGTGTGTTTACGATGGAAATCTGGTTTTGGAATTTTAATGCGTTTTTTTTTTCATATATACAAATAATGATAATTGTTGAATATTAAGCGTTTTAAATAAAGTTTTGTTAACCTCTCTCTCTCTGGTGTGTAATCTAAACTCAAGTGTGCTGTGTAACCATAGTAACTTTGATCTGCTTGAATATTTTAATCGTCTTTAATACATGATTCCGAAGGATAGATTAAAATACCCGTTTTTTAAATAAATATTAAATTATTAAAATTTAATAATAATTATCAAATTTTTTTATATATATATATATTTTTTTTTTATCCGGGGCTATACAAAAAACATCCGGGGCTGAAGCCCCGAATGCCCATGTCTAACGACGTGCCTGTGTACTGTTATTGTAAAGTGTTACCAAATTTGTTAATATCTTTAAGGTTGGCTTTTTTTTACTGCTGACTGGGGAACTACCGTAGCCTGGCAAGCCAGACCTATCAAGATGTTAGGTCTGGGAAATTACAATTGGCATACCTCAATCCGGGGGCGGGATAAAAGGTTGTCTTTCAATATCCCTCTGCACGCCATAGGATAGCGCTAACCAACCAGAGCGATGATGGCTGTGGCTGAGTGAGTCCCATGCGTTTTCCCCATGGTTGATATTTTAAACTTTTGCCTTATCCGGTCGTCAAAACTCTGAACACATCTTCCTTTTTAAGAATAACTTAATTTACGTTCTTAACTCCAAGTCATCCGAGTCGTGGCCAAAGCCGAAATCGAAAGACCGCTGTTCTACAGCAGCGTCTTGTTTGTTTTTAAGTATCAGGGAAATCACCAATGGAAATCACTGCGCAGAACCGTCACAACTCTGCCGTCATTGTGTTAAGCCCGCCCACTAACTCTATACAGGATGTGATTGGCCAGACCAGAGTTTGGATTTTCCACTTCGAAAGTCAACTGAGAGTTGCTAGACCACACTTTGCAGCAAAATAATTTTTGTTGCCGCTAGGGTGTGTCTAGATTTCTAGGCTAGAACTACAGATGAAAATTAGCTCTTTTAGCTAACTCGGGTACATTTTCATTGTTCTAATGTTGATTAATGTGTACACTGTCCCCCTTACAAATAAATAAATAAAATTAAGAGAGAGAGGGAGCGTATATGTGTGTAAAATGTGGGTGTGGCAGTGGGGCTCATTGGGTGCTCAGGCCCCTAAAGCTCTGACCCTAGAATCGCCCCTGGCCTATAGCCTACTACAGTGTGTGTTTGTGTGTGTCCAGACAAAGAAACACTCATGACAGAAAGTATAATGAATGGGGATAAAAAAGAAGGTTGTCTATGAATTAAATGTGTCTTATTAGTGGAAAATTAAACTGTGGTGCGCAAGCACTAGAAACGCGAGGTGGTCGAGCACATCCCTTTAAACAGACATCAGTGGAAAGTTTGTAGTTCAGTCGGATGTCAATGGCAAAGAAAATTAAAACGAGTAATCTAGCTTATTATTAACGTCCTTAACTGACGAGAGAGAGAGAGAGAGAGCGCACTTCTGTTGAATGCTGCTGCTGCATTCAATAGCCTCTATGCACGAACCCTGATGACGTGTGTCCGAAAGAATCTCAGTCGGCGTCTTTACTTCTGGAAGCGCGTTCTGCAGGCCAAGTGTATAGCGGCAAAACTTGAATAAAATCCATTTTCTCCGAAACGGAGGCAACGATTTTAGAAACGCTGATTCGCTAGTCGAATTACATACGATATGAGAGAATACTAACCCTCAAAGTTGTTGATGTAGCTCGAAATATATAATTTAAATAACTTCTCTTTTTCACTCTTGTGTGACAGCTAACTGCCTCACAGTGTTGTTAACATCATTCACGTTAACCGCAGGACATTTTTATAAACAGCAAGTGTAATTTGACACTATCTACACCTAACGCAAAACCGGCTTCTGACCATAGACTGACGCAGCACCGGAAGTGACTGGGCGTGCTGAGACAAACTCTGACGCGATCGTGCATAGAGGCTATTAAGTAGTTTTTCATTTATTGCGCTTGTACGGACGAATTTACACAAAATGATGTAAAAATAAAGTCGGTTATAGTAAACAACGTTTACTAGAAAACAAAGTCGGTTATATCTCAAGTGAAGTTAGCCATGTTCAAATGGGGTCCGTCCGTTCGGTCTTAAAGGGGCAGGAGTTTAATAAAACTGCTGCTGTGTTTTCATATTAATCAAAGGACAAAGAAATTACTCACTGATCTAGACTAAATAGTCTACCCTTTTAAACTTTACAACAATATCCATCTATATTTAATTTATACAGTAATGACTATGCAATTTTTTCACATTTGATTACTTTATTCAAATGATCTACTCTAAAAACACTGTTTATTTAATTTGCAGCTTTTCTTTGTTCTATTTTTGTATTTATTTGTCCTATTTGTAATTCCATTATTTATTCTTATTTTGTTTTAAATACATGTAAAAATTACAAATACAGCTGACAATTCAGGGATCGGTTATTGAAGTCCTTGAAATCCCAAAAAAGCTTAAAGTCCTTGAAAGTCCTGGAATTTCATTTTACAGAATCTGTATGAACCCTGATTACACTTATGAGGAAAAAACGTGAAAAAATTATGATATCAATTCTAAGCTAAAAAAATCGTGATTCATATTTTTCTCAGATTCGTGCAGGCCTATATATTCAGTAAACGATGCTTGAGATTGAATACGCTGAAAAGGATGACGTGCTGCTGTATACAGTACAGTGAGGATGGCTGCGTTTCAGATTTCACTGCAAAGAGCCGGTTGATGTTTTTAGGGTTAATGTACTCTAAATGAGGTTTCTGAGCATTGTAAAATGAGGTCAAGTGCTCGAGTGAGGTTAGGTATGTTGTAATGTGTGCTTCTGCTTTGAATTTGAAAGAAAAGCACTTTGAAAGCTCAGCTCTCTGAGTGAGATCAGTAACGATCAAGTTAGGGGTTAAGGGAGGGGTAATGTGTGTGGAAATGAGTGTGTGTGGAATAGTAAAGTCTGTTGGGGTATTTGTTCACTGTATAATATAAAACAGCCTAGAGCCGCACATTTAGTTTAAAGTGTGTGTGTGTGTGTGTGTGTGTGTGTGTGTGTGTGTGTATGTGTGTGTGTGTTGAATATTCGGTCTGCATAAGCTTACAACAGAACAATGTGGATGTAGTGGAACATTAGATCACTACATCTTTGTGTGTGTGTGTGTTGTGTATGCGCATGTGCATCATGACTCAAGTCTCCTGCTTGTCGACCTTGCAGTCGTGAACTTGTTTATAAAAGGCATCATCTGTGTTTTGGTTGATTCTGTCTGAAGCTGTCGCCGCCGGTAAAACACTTAGGCCCGGACTGTTGCCCATGGCAACGGTTGCCCTGTTCATATGACACTGCAGCCAGCGAGCAACCAATGAGAGTGTATTTGCTAGCTCAGGGTGACCAGTCAGAGGAGGAGAAAGAGTTGATGTCACTTGTTCTTAGAAAGATACTTGAGCGTATTTACAGGTGACTGTGATGTTAAGAGCCATTTTCTGTTATGTAAAAAGACGGCACTGACACTGACTCATTGACTCATCCCAGTGTACAAGTGTGCATCAAGCCCTTCTCAAAGCAAGTCAGTCCACTCGACGGCCACCTTGGTATTGCTATTTACTGCCGGAACTGTCATAGACACTAAGGGGGGCACTTATAACCAAATATTCAGAAAAAAAAACATTATATATAAACTGTATCACACACCTGTACTATTGAAGTCCACTGTGAAGTACAATATAAAGTCTCTTGTTATCAAAACAGTGTAGGAACATTGTAAAATATTACTATTTAAATTAATTGTTTTTTCTAAAATATCATTTATTCCTGTGATGGCACCGCTGAATTTTCTGCAGCCACTACTTTGAGGAATAGAAGCTTCAAAAGATCGGCATTTAAAATATTATTTTTTATTTATTTATTTTTTTGTAGCAAAACTAAAAGTCTTTACGGTCACTTTTATAAAATGCCATGTACATTCTTATACAAACATATGCATTTTACCTTGTCAGATTAGGCTATAAAAATATCATTTTTTAAGCTTGAAGTAAAGTAAAAAACAAGATTTCCTTTACCACTGTAAGTAGCTAGAATCAAGAATGATTGAATGGTTTTGTCCTTACTGTCTGTATAGGTGTACATTGCGTTTGTTTGTATGCATATATGTTCATATATTATAAAATATGTGCCACCTTTCCTGTCTATCTGTGTGATGTGGACTGCAGAGAGGAAGAGGGTTTGGTGTGTGTGTGTGTGTGGAGCTCTGCATGTGTAATGATCCATGAGAAAAAGGCATGCATGAAGAGACCGCAGAACAGAGGGGATTTGCATATAGTGAAGTGATGAGAAAGAACAAAGATGCAATTTTTTTCAGTTTTGTAATGCATGTTTTTTTGTTAAGAAAAAAGGCATGTAAGTTGTAGTAATCTTTCACAATAATAAAACTTTATTAAAATAGAAAATAAATATTAAAATAGAAAACAATGATTTTAAATTGTAATATTCACAATAATATTTAGCAATTTTGCTGTGAAGTTTATATGTGCTTAATACAACCCGATCTCACGGGAATTCGTACGAATTTTACGAGGTGGCTAATTCGTAACTATTACATACGACCTCACTCGTACAAATTAGTAAGATTTTGCTAAATCGTACATATTTTACGAATTGGCCAATTCGTATGAATTTATACGAATGACCTACCCCTAACCCCGCCCCTAAACTTAACCGTCACGTGGGTTTAGACAAATCGATACGAATTTGTACGAGTGAGGTCGTACGAATTAGTACGAATTAGCCACTTTTTAATCAATCGTTACCGAAATTCGTACGAATTGGTGGTGAGATAGGGTAGGCTTATATTATAAGAGTATTAAGCAGCATCGCAATTTTTTAACATTGAAAATATGTTAAATATTTCTTGAGCGACAAATCAGCATATTAGAATGATTTCTGAATGAGGAATAATTGCCATCACAGGAATAATCACAACTTTGAAATATATTAAAAAAGAAAAAAGTTATTTTAAATGATAATAATATTTCACAAAATAAAACTTTAAATATGTGATTTTACATCGTCATATTTCACAGTTTTACAGTTATGTTTATATGGTCGATGAGCTTATATGATGTTTAATTGAGAAGGAAAGGGATTGAGAGAACAGGACATGAAAGTGATCTAATAAATAAAACAACACAGTCTCATCCCAATTCGTCATATAACTGACGTTTTGGGACGTCTTTTGACCATTCGTCAATATACGACTATTTAGGGTCCCCTTAAACGTCGGTAGATGACGATCCCGGGTCGTCATACAACTGACGCTTTACCTTTAACGTCAGTTAGGTGACGAGTTGGGTTTAGGGTTAGGTTTAGGTATGGGGTAGAGTTCAGGATCCCATAACGTCATCTACCGACGTTTAAGGGGGCCCTAAAAGTCGTATATTGACGAATGGTCAAAGACGTCCCAAAACGTCAGTTATATGACGAATTGGGATGAGACTGCGCTGAATAAAAAGGTCCCAAAAGTATCTTTTTTAGCATACTTGCATTGCATTATGAATTGCATTCGGACACATTTCCAAATGCAAAATCAAGTTAGCATAAACTAGCTAGAAATTTTAAGCCAGAATTACAAAACTGACCCTTCGCTAAGCCCCGCCCTCCCTAGTTACTGTTGCTACGCCTGTCAAGCTTTCGCAGCTGGCTATCTATTACAGTGTGTCTGCACCGATGTCAGACATTCCCAATGAGATAATTAGTAATTTTTGGCGAACTTGTGAAATATCTAAGAGAGCAAGACAAAAGGGACTGCAGTATTCCATTCAAGGGATATTTTCATGACATTAGAGATTAGAGAATAATTTCTTAAAAATTGAAGCTAAAGCTTATAGTCCCAGCGCAAGCAGCAGGGGGAAACACACAAATTGAGGAACAGCTATGCTCGTGCAGAGCAGGGTATGTAAAAATAATATTAATAATTATTAGTGCTGTCAAACGATTCAAATATTTAATCGCGATTAATAGCATTAATGTCATAGTTAAAGGAGAACTCCGTCACAAAATGAACCTTTGGTCTAGTTACACATTGTTGCCTAGTCAACCGTTATCTGAGATTTGTTTTGATGATTGCTGAATGTAAAAAGTTTTATCTCTAAGAACAGTTCAGCCTATAACGCTAGCATAACGTTATATAGGGCATAGAGTATGACAAATAAAAATCGCTTGTTATTACCACTAACAAGGCTCAAAATAGCCCCACAGTAACACGGTAGCATAATAAGGGTCCCTACATTCAAACCGAAGCATTGAGAACTTTGTCAGTGTCCATACAGTTTAATAAGAAGATATTTTATACACACAGACAACTTCGCTGATACAAGAAAAAGACATCTTTGAAAAATAGTCGATCCAGTCGATCTACGAACGCTGATCCAAGTGCGCTGAACTGTGCAGAATCTCATATGGTTCGTTGTTTCCGGAAGAAACACAGACACGAACCATTTTCTTCTCTTCAATATGTATACTTAGCCTACTGTTCGCGCTCACCTTATCGCCTTATTCACATCTCACCAGCGCACTTGGATCGGCTTTAAATGGGAAAATTTGCCAAATTTTTTAAAGTAAACTTTCCATTCAGAATCTTACTGGCATCCATTTCGGCATCTCACGTGCATCAGCCACTCAAAGCACAACGTTACTATTTGGCCGGCTCGCAAGCCAAAACGAGTGTGTGTGGCGTGCCTGTTTAGTTGTTTTGTTTCCGGTCTAGCTAGATCCGCTTGCCTTTGGTCGATGAAGCAATAAAACGTCCGCGCGCATGCCGCTTCCTGTTGCAAAGCATGTGAAAAAAACTTCAAAGTTTGCTAGAACAAAAAGACTGTTAATTGGTGATAAAAAAATAAAATGGGTTTGCGTTAACGCCGTTAATAACGCGTTAAACTGACAGCCCTAATAATTACAAACTTAAAAATAACCTACAAACAGCTTATCCATGAATCTTGTGGAATAACACCAACACTGGCAGAGCCGTGATTCGGATTGGGTTAAAGTTACTTATTCAGAGGTAGTAGGCCGTCGATTAACAAAATGCTGAAATATATTTTAAAGTATGTCATTTAGCCTCCATCTTGTCTTTAATCGTATTATATTACGTTAAAATATATGCATTATGACAATAGGTGTTTTTTGTTAATCGTGTCGACATTTAGTTGCAAATGGGTCTCCCACACTGCTTGATCACGCCCATCATTTGTCCTCTTGGCTTTTAGATTTTCGGAAAGGAAAACTCGCTCGAAAGCTTGACAGACCTCCCGCACCTAGTTACGGTTGCTAAGACACGATTGGCCAGTGGGGGTTTTCGGGCGTGGCTTAGCGAAGGCTCAATTTCAAGAAAGCGCAGATGGGAGTGGAAAGTTTTGCGCGTGAATGAATTATGGAGAGTCAAATAATAGTGTCTGGTTAAAAACGTGCATTTGTGGACCGTAAATAATGGCGCAAATACCAGTAAATTGATGAGCGCAAACCTTAGCAAATCCCCTTGCATGATTCATTTAAATACACTCCTCCCATAAATTTTGCATCTGAAAGGGAAACTCAAACAAATGCATCTGCGATAATGTCAGCCGCAAAAATAACCCCGTCCACTCTCTTTCAGCGCTAAGTTTTCACTGTGTCTTTAGTGAACCCTGACGGCCAAAAGAGCATTTGCACTGGTAAATCTGGCCCCTAGTGTTAACATATTGCATGTACACAAATATTTACCATCACATTTGTCTGTTTCCTTCCCGCTCTTCCCCGTGCTGAGCCCAGCGTTGACGGTCTCAGAGGAAGTGCTGAGTTTGGTGTTGGGATCTCGTCTGGGTTTGGGCGGGGGCTGTTTTCGTGAGGTGGGACTCCCCTCCTCCTCTCCCCCTCCCACCGAGTGCAGAGACTGTGAGCGTACGGTGAAGCCCAGGCCGCAGGGAGGAGAGGAACGCGGTCCTGAGGGGCCGGCATCGTCATGAAGCCCATACGAAAGTGTTTGCCTGCGTATCCCCTCCTTCTGTCGCACGGGCCACATCCTCACCAATCCTGAAGGTAGATTGAATTCATTTTAGCTTTTCACATAGTATTACATCTGCATCCAGCCATGGCTCCGCCCATCTATGAACGTTTGACCCCATATACTTGCTAAACCAGATGGATTTCAGCATCCATCAGACCAACGTTCCAGAATAGAGAACATGTTTTCGTTTCACCAGGACAGATGTTATTCTGTACTAATCCAACATTCATTAATGTGACTAAGAATACAGCACTCAAATGAACTCTAACATAGTACAGGTCAGAGCATTGGTGTTGAGATTTAAGACCTGAAAAATCCTCATGCAAATGAAATCGAGAATGTAGGACGTGTTGTGGTCTAAAGCCTTAACTGAACTTGTATTGCTATGCTATGCTATGCTATGATACGCTATGCTACACTAAACTACACTATACTATACTATTATATGCTATATACATCCATTTTTGCAACACCGTTCAAAAGTTAAGGGTAAGTTCTCTTTAATTCTCTTTAAAGCATACTTTAAATTGAGCAAGTGACACACATTTATAATGTTAAAAAAGATTTCTATTTTAAATACATTTTGTTCTTTTGAACATTCATCAAAGAATCCTGAAATATTAAGTGGCATATCTATTTTCAGCATCAATTCATCACATTAGAGTTATTTCTTAAGGATCATGTGACACTGAAGACTGGAGTAATGATGCTGAAAATACAGTTGTTGTTTTTTTTGCCAGGAATAAAATTACATTTTAAAATATATTAAAATAGAAAACAGATATTTTAAATCGTAATAATATTTCTCAATATTACTGACAATTTTTATTATGAAATAAATGCAATCTTAAATGTAAGAATGTTACTGAGGAAAGGTGAATTCACTTCTGTTTCCTCATAACTTCATGAATCTTGCCTAAAAGTCATTGGTAACACTTTACAATAAGGTTCATTTATTAAACATTAGTTAATGCATTAACTAACTATTTGTTGCTGTATTTGCTATTCTTTGTTAACGTTAGTTAATACAAATCTAGCTGTTCATTGTTTGTTCATGTTAGTTTACAGTGCATTAACTAATGTTAACAAGATTTTAATAAAGTATTAGTAAATGTCGAAATTAATATTACCAAAGATTAACGAATGCTGAAGAAGTATTGTTCATTCTTTGTTAATGTTAACTAATGTAGTAACTAATGAACCTTATTGTAAAGTGTTACCAAGTCATTTCTGCATAATCCAATTCACAGCAATTTGGATGGATTTTAAGATGATTTCTGCTCCGAATATCCCATAAAAATTTAGTTACTTTCATCTAACTGTTCATGAGTAAGTGTGTGAGCGAGAGAGAGAGAGAGAGAGAGGGGCAGTCAGTTCAATAGCTGTCTCTCAAATTCTCTCTCTCTCTGAGGAAAACTAATCATACTAAAGGGCAGACAGGATTTACTCACGTTCTGTTTAAGTAACCATTCACTCACACACACACACACACACACACACACTGTGAATGTGAGGGGTGGGTGTGGTGCTGTGGTGGCTCATAAAGAATGATTGAAAGTCTGTCTGCCAACTTCACTGCACCAGCGTCCCTCATCTCTCCACATCCTCTCTCCTTCTCTATTTCCATCCTTTCATACATGTGTTGTCATCCGTCTTGTCTTTCTTGTACAGTCTGCAATTTTTCCCTCCCTCTCAGTTGTCACACTTCTCACAGTCTTGAGTGGCCAGTCATTTGCAGTCATGCCTTTTCCCCCGCATCTCTATTCACGTTTCATTAAAATGCTGATTATGCCGATTAATGTGATGAAACAATTAACATTGCAGTGTCATGACAAAAAAAAAAAAAAAAAAACAACTAAACATTTTGATTTCAAATAAATTCTGTTCTTTTGAACTTTGCAAAAATATTAAGCAGCACAACTATTTGCAACATTGATAATAATAATAATAACAAAAAAATGTTTCTTGAGCAGAAAATCAACATATTAGAATGGTCTAATGCCTAATGATTTCTGAAGGATCGTGTGACAATGAAGACTGGACTAATCATGCTGAAAATGCAGCTTTAACGTCACAGGAATAAATTACATTTAACAGATACACTCACCGGCCACTTTATTAGGTACACCTGTCCAACTGCTCGTTAACACTTAATTTCTAAGCAGCCAATCACATGGCGGCAACTCAGTGCATTTAGGCATGTAGACATGGTCAAGACAATCTCCTGCAGTTCAAACCGAGCATCAGTATGGGGAAGAAAGGTGATTTGAGTGACTTTGAACGTGGCATGATTGTTGGTGCCAGAAGGGCTGGTCTGAGTATTTCAGAAACTGCTAATCTACTGGGATTTTCACGCACAACCATCTCTAGGGTTTACAGAGAATGGTCCGAAAAGAAAAAACATCCAGTGAGCGGCAGTTCTGTGGGCGGAAATGCCTTGTTGATGCCAGAGGTCAGAGGAGAATGGCCAGACTGGTTCGGGCAACAGTGACTCAAATAACCACCCGTTACAACCAAGGTGGGCAGAAGAGCATCTCTGAACGCACAGTACGTCGAACTTTGAGGCAGATGGGCTACAGCAGCAGAAGACCACACCGGGTGCCACTCCTTTCAGCTAAGAACAGGAAACTGAGGCTACAATTTGCACAAGCTCATCGAAATTGGACAATAGAAGATTGGAAAAACGTTGCCTGGTCTGATGAGTCTCGATTTCTGCTGCGACATTCGGATGATAGGGTCAGAATTTCGCGTCTACAACATGAAAGCATGGATCCATCCTGCCTTGTATCAACAGTTCAGGCTGGTGGTGGTGGTGTCATGGTGTGGGGAATATTTTCTTGGCACTCTTTGGGCCCCTTGGTACCAATTGAGCATCGTTCCAACGCCACAGCCTACCTGAGTATTGTTGCTGACCATGCCCATCCATTTATGACCACAATGTACCCAACTTCTGATGGCTACTTTCAGCAGGATAATGCGCCATGTCATAAAGCTGGAATCATCTCAGACTAGTTTCTTGAACATGACAATGAGTTCGCTGTACTCAAATGGCCTCCACAGTCACCAGATCTCAATCCAATAGAGCATCTTTGGGATGTGGTGGAACGGGAGATTCGCATCATGGATGTGCAGCCGACAAATCTGCGGCAACTGTGTAATGCCATCATGTCAATATGGACCAAACTCCCTGAGGAATGCTTCCAGCACCTTGTTGAATCTATGCCACAAAGAATTGACGCAGTTCTGAAGGCAAAAGGGGGTCCAACCCGTTACTAGCATGGGGTACCTGATAAAGTGGCCGGTGAGTGTACACTAGTATGCTTTTTTGTATTACAGAAAGAGACTAAACCACAAGGATAACACTTTATGCATGTTATGACAACTGTCATTAAGTGTTTCTCGCTCAATAATGACATTTTGAATGCAAATATGACATTGTTTAAGATGTCTTTGTTATGACACCTTGACATAAACCAATACATCACAACCTGTCAGTCTTTGTCATGATAACTTGACATTAAATGAAGTTAAACTGTCATGTGGTTGGCCTTGACATTGGCTGTCATGAGGCCATTATAACTGTCATGAATATTTTTCGTGACCTCAACTACAGTGGTACTAATTGAATTTGTCATTAAAAAGTTATAATGGCTTCATGACAGCCAATGTCAAAACCAACCACCTGATTTTAATGTAATGTTAACCAATAAAGCTAGGTGCTTTCTTAAGTTTGATCATTAATCTGCTATGTCAGGTTGTGTTGTCTTAGTTATGTCAAGTTGTCATGACAAAGACATTGACAGGTTATGATGTATTGGTTTATGTCAAGGTTTCATAACAAAGACATCTCAAACAATGTCATTTGCATTAAAAATGGCATAACTGAGCGAATGACACTTAATGACAGTTGTCACAAACATGCATAAAAACTTCATATGTCATGTCATGATTATAAAGGTGTCATGTTAGTCAAGTGTTACCAAAACAAGTATGTTGTCCTTCAAACCCCCCTGTCTTAAAAGCCTACACATTCCTCTTTCCTTCCTCAGAAATATATGCTGCATCATTTCACACAAGACTAGCTCATTATGGTGACTCGATCACCTCACTGATGGATGTTCACATTAGCACACTACTATTCCTGCTGACAACACCAGCTTGAACTCCTACATGTTGGCCCAGGCTGGTTTATAATGGCTAGTTCGGTGCTTGTCTTTGTGCGTATGTGTGTGAGGTTTCGCTTAGGTTGTGTGGAGCAAATGTCGCCCACAAGGTAGTAAAACCAGAAATCCATTAAATTGTGGGAAGCAGCTAATGAAAAATATCTTAAAGGGACACTCCCCTCAAAAATGAAAATTCTGTCATCATTTACTCACCTAAAGTTGTTGCAAACCTGTATTGTGCTGAACACAAAGGAAGATATTTCAGCCCGATCTCATGAAAGTATCTATGGCACGAATGTCATTTCCCGTGGCATTTATACGCCAAAAATCGTTTTTGCGTGTATAGTGCATGCGATTTTCGCGTACATATGATACGCACTTTTTGGCGTATAATTTGCACGAACTCGCCACCCCTCTCCCCCTAAACCTAACCCAGGGTTTTTTAGTGCGTACCATGTATTTTTGGCATATAAATGCCACGAGAAATGACACTCGTGGTATAGATACGCATCTTCATGAGACTGTGTTGGATATTTTGATCTATCGTTCTTCATAATATCTTCCTTTGTGTCAGCAGAAGCAAGAAACTTGTGCAGGTTTGCAACAACTAGAGGGTGAGTAAATGATGACAGAATTTTCATTTTTGGGGTGAGTGTCCCTTTAATAAACATAATAAATACTGTCTTAATGAAAATGCTGAAAGGTTTGTGTGAGGGATTAAAAGGTAGAGGGTTAGGGGATATAAAATATCACTCAGTATAATTCAATAGATAAATTTATGGAACGTCTCTTCTATGACAGAATATCAGACATGTGTATAAAGCTGTGTTAGACAGTTCACACACTGAAGCGTTAAAGGTCATGAGAATAGCTGTTAAGCTTGCATTTCTAAAGCTAATGGATTTAATGGAAAGAGTTAGCAGTGACTAGTTTGCTTGTAAACGTGGATACAGCGGATGCATTGATTTTTTGCATGCAACAATGAACACAAAATATGATGAAAATGTGTGAAATATTGTACACACACACGGTTTTATCTTTCTGTTTCAAACACAGAATAGTCTCAATGGACGCAGAGAGAAGCGGGTATGCCTGAAGCCGCTCTGTGTGTGTGTGTGTGTGTGTGCAGTACTCTGTTGTTTGTCTGTATTGATCAGAGCTCAGTAAATAAACTTTGCCTGTCCAGCGGTTCAGTCCTGCTCTAGTACATCAACCTCTCATCATTGTCTCGCATCTTTATCCTCCAATATGTTTTGCTTGCATACTTTGAGTCATTTTTAAATATTTGTGTCAGCCTCTCTCTTTCTTTTCCACCCCTTTCACCTTTGTTTGTCTTGTCTTTTCATCCAGAGACAGCTCTCTAAAGTAATATGCCTGATATCCTCTCTCATCCCTCTACCAGGGTAATGCATTAGAGTGACCTTTTCTTGACCTTCACTGATATGTCAGTGCCCATACTGATCTGAGGATGTCTGTAGATTGTTTCCTCAAAGACTAGCATTTTACCATTTGTTTGTTGTTGATGTTTACGTCAGTTCGCAGGGACACTGTTTATGACGGCGCAGACGATACCATTGACTGCGGTTTGTGTTAGACACTAAACTGCTTTCAGGGCTTCTGGCTGCTGCTATGGCAACCATGTCAAAACTATTTCCAGGGAATTTATTGAACATGAATTGCCATTAATATCTGGAAAGCTGTGTTAGACAGTTCACCCACTCCCTCTACAATCAGCCTGTTCTCACGTAAATGCGTCTCTATAACACGCATGTGTAATATATACGCGAAAATGAGTTTTTACGTGCATATGAGACGCAGTTTTTCGCGTGCAATTGATACGCAGTTCATTTGCGTATAATACACACGCACCCAAACCATTAATTCTAGCCAAACGTATAATACACACGCACCCCACCCAACACCTAAACTTAACCTAACCAACCAATGCGTATCATTTGCACGTAAAAACTCACTTTAGCGTATATATTACACGACAATACACATGCGTGCTATAAAGACACATTTAGTGTGATCGGGTTGCTACAATATAGTAAAGATGCAAACACACACACACACACACACACACACACACACTACTACTACTTCTACTACTACTATGATGATTCTAACAACTGTCAAGAAATGCCCAGGCAAAGTCCTTTTAGACAAGCCGTGCCACTCGGCCGCCATCTTGGCAACGCCTCTGGGCAGCTTTTTCGGACTAACAAGACCAGGCTCTATCTAAATGAATGGACAGAGAGTCAGAACTGCACTTTCACTGGTCACCGGGACATACAAACTGCATCAGCAGTAAAATACGATAAAAATCGCTGAAAAAGTTTGATGACTTTGCCCTAAAATAAGGTTTAAAACGACGTTTTCCCCAAAGGTTATACTTTTACTACGCATAGGCAAGGGTTCTCACGCTCTCTGTTCGCGCGCTGCACAGTTTGAAACACAGTATGTGCGCGCTTTTGCTCTCTCGCTCTAGATTCCGGGAGATTTGAACAAATTTGCGGTCATCAGGGAGCCGATATATCACTCTGCGGGAGACTCCCGGAACTTCCTGGAGATTTGGGATGTATTTACACAACTAACACATATTAAATCTGCCACCTTCTTTAACGTATTTTCCGCTGCCGAAAACCTCAACTGTGTGCATGCGTCGGTGGAACCAGACAATAGGCTTAAATGTTTCCCGGCTTGACTGTTAAAAGCAGACGATTGGTTGTCCAATGGGAGGGGCGGGACGTGCATACAGCCGCCATCTTTGGTGTTACGAGTTTTCCCTATACATTTGTATTAAGGATTGAGGAAGTGGCATGTCTCTATATAAATAGTCTCTGGCCCAGGTTATTGTTTATCCCAAAATAATATATAAGGATGACTTACTTGAGCTGGACATTTCTTAGTGATACACTACTCAGTTTGTCGTAAATTATGAGATGTTGCAACTGTTATTCCTCACCAGAGCAGAAAACAGTGTCTTCTCGACCTGTACACAACACGATGCTATAGTGATTTAGGGCAGGTCAAAATAGCCGTTGTTTGAGGAGAGCCAATGAAGACCATAGGCTATAACTAGTAGAAGACTAGGCTAGTAGTCCCCAAGCACCAGCATCACTGGATCTAACCCAGGGTAGACAAGAGTAACCGCTGGTGTTATGGATCCACAACTGAGGTCAGTGCGAGCGGCAAGTAGGTCTAGTCCAGTGGTCCCAAGTCCAAGTGGGTCCCAGAAGTCATCCCATTATCCACAGTGCTACTGGTAGACAACCACTTGTGAATGCTCTTCCTGCCATGTAATGCCCATGGAAGCCACTCACGGACTCTCTATGCCCCATGCCATGGCCAGAAGGACTTGCCCGATTCTTGTTCCACCAGCACCGCTCTGATGGTTTCCATCTCCAGTTGGCTCACCATGACCACCCGATCTTCCATGTTTTGGGCCTTTACCCCATCTTCCAGACATGGGCCTGGCCCTCCATTCCTCCCCCTGGACCTCATCTGCTCCGCCACCTTCTAGACTTTTTGTGTTTTGTTTGGCTGTCTGGGGCAACCCATAGTTTTGGTTTTGTTGATGTTTTCTTGTCATGTCATGTGATTATCTTATTCCTCAAGTGATCATGTCATTTGCTGCCCTTAATTGGTTCATCTGTTATGTTTTCAATGGTTGTTCTAGTCGTGTCATTGGCTTATTGTTCATTGCTTTTAGGTGTGTCTTAAGTCATTAGTCGATACTCATCTAAAAGATTATTAGGAAGACCTGTTTAATTTCTCATTAATTTAATTATCAAATCAACCAAACACATGGCAGTTGCTTCAATGCATTTAGGAGTGTGGTCCTGGTCAAGGAAATCTCCTGAACTCCAAACTGAATGTCAGAATGGGAAAGAAAGGTGATTTAAGCAATTTTGAGCGTGGTATGGTTGTTGGTGCCAGACGGGCCGGTCTGAGTATTTCACAATCTGCTCAGTTACTGGGATTTCACACACAACCATTTCTAGGGTTTGCAAAGAATGGTGTGTAAAGGGAAAAACATCCAGTATGCGGCAGTCCTGTGGGTGAAAATGCCTTGTTGATGCTAGAGGTCAGAGGAGAATGGGACGATTGATTCAAGCTGATAGAAGAGCAACTTTGACCGAAATAACCACTCGTTACAACCGAGGTATGCATCAAAGCATTTGTGAAGCCACAACACGCACAACCTTGAGGCAGATGGGCTACAACCGCAGAAGATCCAACTGGGCACCACTCATCTCCACTACAAATAGGAAAACGAGGCTACAATTTGCAAGAGCTCACCAAAACTGGACAGTTGAAGACTGGAAAAGTGTTGCCTGGTCTGATGAGACTTAGTTTCTGTTTCTGTTGGTGTGGGGGATGTTTTCTTGGCACACTTAAGGCCCCTTAGTGCCAATTGGACATCGTTTAAATGCCACAGCCTACCTGAGCATCATTTCTGACCATGTCCATCCCTTTATGGCCACCATGTACCCATCCTCTGATGGCTACTTACAGCAGGATAATGCACCATGTCACAAAGCTCGATTCATTTCAAATTGGTTTCTTGAACATGACAATGAGTTCACTGTACTAAAATGGCCCCCACAGTCACCAGATCTCAAACCCAATAGAGCATCTTTGGGATGTGGTGGAATGGGAGCTTCGAGTCCTGGATGTGCATCCCACAAATCTCCATCAATTGCAAGATGCTATCCTATCAATATGGGCCAACATTTCTAAAGAATGCTTTCAGCACCTTGTTGAATCAATGCCACCTAGAATTAAGGCAGTCCTGAAGGTGAAAGGAGGTCAAATGGTATGGTGTTCCTAATAATGCTTTAGGTGATTATATAATATATATAATATATATATAATAGGATAATAAAGCTTAATTATCCTAAAACACACTATATATATATATATATATATATATATATATATATATATATATATATATATATATATATAACCTGGACATTTCTTTTTGGACATTTCTTTGTGAGATTCATCAACCTGTTTTAACACCACAACAAAGAAAGTTTGCTTGTCTAAATTAAAGTATGGTATATAAAAAAACAAGCCCGTTCTCATCCTTTAACGTCACATAAAACGCTATATGACAAAACGGCGCTATACAACGCACATGGCACCCTTTATCGTTAATATAACACGCGAACCCAAGACGTTATAAATCCTAAGCGTGAATATGACACGCAGACCCTACCCCACACCTAAACTTAGCCCTCACAGGACGTGTTATATTAACGAGAACGGGTGCCATGTGCGTAGTATAACGCCGTTTTGTCACATAACGTTCTATATGATGCTAAAGGATGAGAATGCGTTGAAAAAACTCACAATACATAGACTTGTATACATAATTGTTTGCTTATAGAGAAACATTCTTAGGTGTGTCTATAGAACATTTGTGCATAAAAATTCATATTCATTTCCCAATCCAATCATATTCAAATTCATTTTAAGCCTCATCAACATGCACACACTCATATAAGAGAGTGAGGTGAGTTATAACAGGATTTCTGGTATTATGTAGGTCCCTTAAGGTCATCAGATCCAGATATTCGATTGTGTGTCCTTGAATGGGTTTCTCTATGTGTGTGATAACAGTTGAGTGACGCATACAAACCTGCTTTTTGTTGTGTGTTTCAAGGGAGCGTGTGCATGTGTCCTCAGGGGCCGGCAGTCTAAATTTAGAGACGAGAGGGAGACGAGGACCAAGCCCACTGTTGCCATAGAAACTCACCCCTCTGTCTCCATGGTGACAGACCCTGTTTTTTCCCTCTCCAGTCTAAGGAGGCGTGACTTTAGGCCCTCCCACTTTCAGTGTTTATACGTGTGAGTTTTGATCCTCTTTAATGAATTATATTACTGAAATTGCATCTGCATTCTATAATCCTGATTGTTTAATCTCACTAAAACACTCCAAGAGACAGACAAACCACAGACGAACAAGATCACTCAGTGTGTGTGTTTGTGTGTCATTGACCTCTCCTCGTGAAGAACACCCCACTTACACCCCATTACTGTTGTAAGAGGACCCAAGCTGTATGAAAAGAGGGCAACCACTCAGACCTCTCAGAGAAATGCTAAAGAGGAGGAAAGAGTCTGAGGTTCGATTACAGGGTACAAACAGGAGGAAATGTAGGGTTAAAGGGGAAAATGAGGGGGTTGAGAGGACAAGTTGCTGATAAAGAGAGAGAGCGGAAGGATAAAAGTGGAATGAAGCAGGCAGGGAGAGTAAAGGAATGTGAAATGAAAGTCAAGTCAAATTAAATAGCGCTTGTTTCATGATGTTGTTATAATATCTTAATATCTTCATGCCTTATTATGGGTGAGATTTCAGGCTATAGTCTCTATCGGGGTTACGCAGACGTGACGTTCCCGTGCTGCGCCGTCACGAAAACTTATCATTTAAATGCATTTTTAAGCCTTGTGGTTTAAAAAGAAGTGATTTTAAACCATTCAAGCGTAAAAAGCAGCAAAAGAGAACTCATTTTGGGATATGTTTCGGAGCACACACCTGAAATGCACGCACATAAAGCCGCTGCTCATACAGTGTACAAGTTTTGAGTTCTTTTTGATGACTTTGACGCTTGTACAGTCAAATACACACACACCTAGGTGTCAAAATCCATTGCAGTTCTACTGTAGTTTTTTGTCCTATTGACCGTTTACTTGACTTTTTTTACTTACCGGTATGTTAGTTAGGCTAGTATTTGTTTTTTTAGTATTAGTGATATTGAAGTTGGAGATTTATAAAATTTCATTGGTATCAAAAATCAATGGTATAAAAAACTGATAACGATAGGCTATATATAGTTATTGTGAAACAAAATACTCGTATATTTTGGTCATATTGGAAACCCCTACTTATAGTCACATGTAGTGATATTATAATAAAGTTTAAATTTTGCGACAATACAAGCAGTGTTGAGATTATTTGCTAGTATATATCCCTATGTGAATATACTGTATGTATGTCAATAAAGTTGGATACAATATATATCCAACTTAAGAGCTGTGTGATGATAAACGATATAAACAATCATGCAGCCGAGATTTGCTATGTATAATTAGACTTGGATATATATTATTTGAATATCAGTTAATATAATTTGATAACGTTTTTCCCTCAGAAATACATCACTACTGAAGTGAAATGGGTTGCATACAGCATTTTGTAGATCCAAATTTAGCTACATAGAAGTCAAAACAACAATAAAGGAGAATACAAATGCTGTGGAATATAATTACACACACAAACTCACACCTCGGGCCGCTGTTAGATAAATCAGAGCATCCTTTTGTGTCTGTCTTTTATTAGATTGGCTGAAATGTCTGTTCTAAATTACTCTCTGTCGCTCCTTTTTCACAGACACACACACACACACACACACACACACACACACACACACACACACCGTAATGGCCAAAGGTTTTCATTGACTGTGTGTTTGCCTCTCTAATATCCAGCTATTTCCTCATCGACTTTATGAGCTCAGGACCAGTGACCTTTATCTCCCTGCCTCTCTCGCTCTCTCTCTCTCTCTCTCTCTCTACTCATGTGGCTGACTAACAAATGTTAAAGAGAACAACATACTCGTTTACATTTTCTTCAGAAATTGTGAGTGGTGCTTGTTCATTAAGAAACTCACTGACATGATGTCGAGGTGAAATGTATTTGTAATCAATGTAAAAAAATAATTAATCAATTATTATTAATACATTCTAAATAATCTAACTCTAATATATTTTATTGAAGGGTTTATAGTTCTGAAATACAGAACATCACTTCTGTTTTCACAAAGAAATAAACAAATCAAGAAATTGTAATATATAATATATAAAATTAACCATGTTCATTTAATATATCAATAAAAAAAGTTAGCATATGCATGTCGGACAACACGCTAAAAGGCATTCAGGGTGGTTGCTAAGGTGTTGCTAGGGTCTTCTGGGTGGTTGCCAGGTCTCCATGATATTCTAGTAACTAAATATCCTTAAATGTGCATTTCAGTGTATTTTATTGTTTGCCAGGTGAAAAGTCTGATCAGCTAGCAAAAACAGCGCAGGACGAGCTGCAGTCTGAATTATACACTTTGATTCAGGAGGTTTGTTCAAATCCCCAAGTATGTACAAGAGTGATAGCCAATAGCATTAATTATGTGCAGTATTCACATTTATATCAGTCTATCTCTAGCCATGAGTGTGTACCTCTTGATAGCTTCCTCCTGCCGTCTCTTCTTCTGGTTTTTCTCCTGTAGGTATGTCCATTGTGTGTGGTTGCGGACGCGAGTCGCTCTCTCGAGCGATGTCGGAGGCGTTCTGGATAACCAGCTCGTCATACGCCCTCAGACCACTGTCCTCCACGTACTGCAGGAAACGGGTGCACTCGTCTTCCCCTGAATCCATCCTTCAGCACAGCAGAGAGACTGCCTGAAAGACAGATGAAGAGAGAGAGACATGAGTGTCTCACACACGATGTCATACTGTTCTCCTGAGAGCTTGCTCTTTATATGAAAACACAATGAACTTCGGAGGTACAGGTGAGACGTATGCGCACACACACACGCACATGCGCACATGCACACATACACACACACACACACACACACACTAGCATATGTTCTCTGGGGAATTTGTTATCCTAGGGCAAGAGCTAGCATGTTTAACACACATGTTTACATAGCTATATAAATGAAGATATAACACAGATATATATTATTTATATATACAGCTAATTATAAATTCTACTGACAAACAAACTCTAATAATAAAAGCACTTTATTCACTTTGTCTGTCTTATCTTTCCATTCTTTGTTCTATCCATCTATCCATCTATCTTCTGTCTGTCCATCCATCCACCCACCCATCCATCCATCTATCCCTCCATCCATCCATTTATGCCTCTATCTATCCCTCCATCCATCTATTGTTCAGTCAATCCATCCATCTATACCTCCATCCATTATCCATCCAGCTATTGTTCAGTCAATCAATCCATCCATCCATCCATCCATCCATCCATCCATCCATCCATATATACCTCCATCTATCTCTATATCCATCTATTTTTCAGTCAATCCATCCATCCATCCATCCATCCATCTATACCTCCATCTATCCACCCATCCATCTATGCCTCCATCTATCCCTCCATCTATCCGTCCATCCATCTATTGTTCAGTCAATCCATCCATCTATACCTCCATCTATCCATCAATCCATCTATACCTCCATCTATCCCTCCATCCATCTATTGTTCAGTCAATCCATCTATACCTCTATCCATTATCCATCCATCTATTGTTCAGTCAATCCATCCATTCATTCATCCATCCATACATACATACATACATACATATATACCTCCATCTATCCCTAAATCCATCTATTGTTCAGTCAATCCATCCATCTATTGTTCAGTCAATCCATCCATCCATCTATTGTTCAGTCAATCCATCAATTCATCCATCCATATATACCTCCATCTATCCCTACATCCATCTATTGTTCAGTCAATCCATCCATCTATCGTTCAGTCAATCCATCCATCTATACCTCCATCTATCCCTCCATACATTTATTGTTCAGTCAATCCATCCATCCATCCATCCATCCATTAGTCATTTAGTCCATCCCTTCATCCACAATCCATCTATTGTCCAGTCAATCCATCCCTCCATCATCCATCCATCTATTGTTCAGTCGATCCATCCATCCCTCCTTCCATCCATCTATTATTCAGTCAATCCATCCCTTCATCATCCATCCATCTATCTATTGTTCAGTCAATCCATCCCTTCATAATCCATCCAACTATCTATTTTTCAGTCCATCCATCCATCCATCCATTTATCCCTTCATCATCCCTTCATCCATTTATCCCTCAATTGTTAAGTGAATCCATCCATCCCTTCATCATCCATCCATCCATCCATCCATCCATCCATCATTCTGTCTGTCAACTCATCACTTACTTCAGGGGGCAATTCTCCGCACAAAGTATATAAACCGGTTAAGACCAGTAAGATCAGTCAGTCACTTAAGATTACACGCAAACAGTGGTAACATCTGGCCCAACATTATGTGCCACTTACAGGTCTTATTTCATCCTACTGTTTTTTTTCTACATGCTCTCGCACACTGTACACAATACATTGAGAGAAATCATTTTTAGCCTGTGGTTGTGTGTGTGAGAGTTTATTTTTACAAATTTGTGAAGATCAGTCATCCACTGCTGTGTTCTCTGTTGTATTATTCAGGATGTCTTAATATAGACTCTGATCTCAGATTGTCTCCCTCTCTCTCCATCCCCTTCCTAAGTCACAATCCCACTTAATCATCTGCCTTTCCTCCATTAAACTTCTTCCACATTCACACACGCATGCGCACACACACACACCTGCACATGCCCGTAGTTGCCAACATAAACACTTTTACTTACACAGGGACACACAGCTGTATTCTATAAATGGAATGTGAGGAGAAGGAACTGGGTTTCCAGGCAACAGTATCCTAGTGTGCTGACATAATGCAGGAAGCTGGGAAGCTAATTCTGTGCTGAAGATGCATTAGTTCCGCTTTACACTGGCAGGCGTGATATCCCTACCGTGTGTGTGTGTGTGTGTCTGATGTAATGCCGAAAGCATGAAACACGATATTCTTCTCCTCTTCTCTTTAGATGTTTGCTGCAGATGGATCATGTTTTTAGGATTATGTTTTATAACCATTTGTGTATGTGATTGTATGGATTTTAATAAAACATCTAATAATAAGTCTCTTTTTTCAGAGTGATGAGGTGGCAAGAAGCCATATTCCCATGGCTGGCACACACACATGCACAAAATTAGGTCAGCGAGACCACAGCACCACATCAATGGATCTCGGTGAGTAGAGTTTAGCATTCATTTCATTAATCTGTAATTCACCACCACAACATTAACAGTGCCAATTCATAACTGAGGCATAGAAATAGCCTTCAAACACACACAACAGGCCAAACGTGAGTAGATCCAGACCCATTAATACACAAGACAGTCACTGGAACCATGAAAATACACCAATAACCAATCAGATGTAGCGATTCTCACAAGGCACACTCTCATTTGGGATAGCTCAGCCAAAAATAATGTCGTTCCAAACCTTTTTGACTATACTTTCTGAATGTTCTAACAACATTAGACTTTCTTTGTATGGACCAAAAACACTGGTCATTTTTCACATTCAGAATATCCTCATTTATGTTCCACAAGTCAAATAGGTTTGAAATGAAATGAGGGCGAGTAAATAACATCATTTAGTAATTTGACTGAAATTTCTAAGATGGATCTCAAGCTGTACAGATGCCAAAAAAAGAGGTTGAATCATGAATGAATGAATCTGAAAATGTTGATGGGAATTGTGGGTAATTTGGATGCCAAACAATCCGTTAATGCTCAGTTTGACTCTTTCTGTCACATGGATGATGAAGAACTGATGAAGATAAGGAAAAAGACAAGATGTCAATATGAAACAAACATCTGGATGGAGACACACACATGGTTACACTCACGGTATCAGTGAATCGGAACAGCTGATCTCCAGGTGTGTTCTGTGTGTGCGTTTCTCAACACCGCACGTTATCGAATCCCCCTGCGGACACGCACACGGCTGACAGACAAGCCCGGCGACAGCGACGCGGCTCGGTGGAAGCAGACACTGCCGTGAGGAAGAGAGAGATGAAGGACATGTCCATCTTTGGCGTTTCCAGAGCTCTGAAGAAAACTGTCCGACCCTTGCCCACCTACGACCGCTCCTGCTGGGCTACGGCCACCGAGGCTGTCCCCTCCTCTACCAAACGCTTCTGGAATGATCCACACCTCCCTTTGGTGGTTGCTTCATCTGCGCTGTCCCCACACACGCGTGGTGTGTGTGTGTGTGTGGGGTGGGCTGCGTGCAGATGCGCGTTAGTATGAGCGTGTTCTCCTTTTGCCGGCTGCAGTGTGTGCGTAGAGACGTTAGGCTGCTAAATGCATCGTGTCCTACAATCTCTTTGATCCGTCCTCCCCTGCTGCTGCCGCGGTTACCGTCACACACACACATACGCGTCACACACACACAGCGATGAACCCAGCTCAGGCGTCAGTAGGCAAAGAGAAGAGCTATAGCATCTGTCTTTTCTTGAAGTTCCTCTATCCTTTTTTTCTCTCTGATCTCCTTCCCTCCAGCTCTCTCCAACCCTCACTGCTTACTCACTCCATCCCCTGGTGAGCTTCTCTCTCTCTCTCTGCAGCCCCTATGTCTCTCAGCCAATCGTATTGCTCGCTTAGAGCTGTCCATGGTTCTGAAAGAAGAGAGAGAGTGTGAGTTAGAATGGTTGTGTGTGTGGCAATCCTCTCTTGAGGACATGACCTCTGCCCTTACACCAGATATCACCAGGGCAACTACACTGTCTGATGCAAAACACTCAAAAGGCGTATTTGTGTTGGTGTTTAATGATGATGTCGTTTCTGCTCTTAAAATAATGGCTGTTTCCAAACAGGTTTTCTAATTCTGCCATTGGTCAAACGAAGGGGGGTTGCTTTAACCACAACCCACGGCCACAGTAAACATATAATATGCCCTAAAATACTATCTACAAGTTTCCGAGGGGCGCTCTTGTAAAAAATAAAGTGGGTGAAACTTCCGGTAAGGCGGCGGAAGTAGCATTCCAATGGTATTTTGTGTAAGTTAGCGAAGAGGCTAGCTGTTTTTCGGAGAATTATTTTACTATTTAAAGACTCAAATCTTTATGAGAGATGTCGTTACGGAGCTCAGGGACAACATGTGCTGTTCGCGATTGTACGTATAACCGGACTAAACTAATTCAGTGGCTTAAACGTGATTGTTTTGAACATAAGCCGAAAACGAAATCAGAGTGATCCTGCCAATGACTGTAGTTTCCATCACCTCCCAAAAGACGACGAATCTTCCTGTGTACATTTGTTTAAATTTTTTATATTCTATAAACTCTCTCAGCACGTGTTTGGCTGTTCGCTACTGATGTTACACCTAAACTCAGGATCAAAGCCTGAGTTGACAGAATACCAAATGTGCCAGTTAATGTATTCAAGTAGCACATTCATTTATAATTTTGAATAAACTCCAAAGTTCAATGCCTTAGTGTGTATTTTTTATTTTAATTGTTTGTCAGCTCGCACAACTGTCTGTCACCATGCCTTGATGAGTATTGATTATTAATAATGTTATTATAATACTCCCAATCAACTACTGCGGAGGGTAAAGGTACTGTTATTTCACCCTTTTTAATTTCGTTGAGGTTGTGTTCCCACACCGTTAGCTAGTTTGGATCGCTATAACTTGAATGACTGTCTGTTGAATGAAAGAGTGTCAAGCATGTCAAGTCGCGCTTTGTTTACTTCAGAATCGGAAGACGCGCCCACTTTTGACGCAAGGCCTCATGGGGCGTAGGGAACTTGTGGATAGCTTTGCTTTAGTAATATTTCAGACTGCTCTCATGAAATTGCGTATGTATGACACGGCAATTTGTATTTCCATTTTTGGCGTGCTATCAATACGCATAATCGTTTTTCAGCGTGTTTATGAACGCCGTTGACTTAACGTTATATTACTGTATATATAAATATAGGACCTACCCCAACCCCTTCCCTAAACCTACCCGTCACTGGGGTTAATAGAATTTATTATTTAATAGCATTTTTTTTAAAAATCGCTCCCCAGATGTAGATCTACATTTTGCTTCGTTTCGTGCGGACATTTAACGACGTGTACATACACGCAGAATCACTCGAACATTAATGGCGTAGACATACACGTATACACGCTGATACACACGGGTAGCTCCAAATGCGTATAGATAACACACCACTTGACAGTGGCGTGTATGTTTACATAAAAGTCATGATGTCATTTTGAATATTTTGATGTTGCGTTAGTACACTTTATATCTTTGCTTGCCTCTCCTCTCCTCATTCTCTAATTTTTGTGATCTGTTCTTTCTTCCTGTCTTTTGTTTGTCTCAGTGTACCAGTGTAGTGGACCAGTGTAAATGTGTGTGTTGGTTTCTGTGTATGGAATGAATGTCCATGGGAAAACTCGTCCCATGACATTATAACACTCTGTACACAGTCACACACACACACACACACACACACACACACACACACACACACACGGATATGTGTCTCTTTTGTGTTCAGAATTAGCTGACATTAAGTGCTGAATAGAGATAACAGATCACTTTCTTTACCTGCCGGAGTAAAGGCAGGAGATAAAGACTGCACACGGATAAATGGAGGAGCGGGACACCCACGTTGACTATTGTATTCACACACACTTCTTGCTGGAGAATTCTTCAATAGAAGGAGCACATTGTACAGTTCTGAAATATACGTCAGCTTATTAGAAAACAAGCGCACTTCCTGTACATGTCACACAAGAAAACTGTATAGAGACTCGCTGAAGAGGCACAGGCACACACATAGAGAAACATATGAGATGAAAAAAGCAATGACTAAAAACAACATGAAAATTGTCTTGTAAAGGAGTTAAATGAAACTGAAATTAATCAAATAACAAATTATCCAAATTCAGATCATGTAAGTCAGTGTTTCCCAATTTTTTTCACCCATCAGTAAAGTACACCTCCTACAACATTCACATGAAATGTGTTGCTATTTAACTAATATTATCTCTCTGATATATCTAGCATTATCCATCTATCTATCATCCTCTCATCTATCTCCATCCATCCATCCATCCATCCATCCATCCATCCATCCATCCATCCATCCATCCACCTCCATCCATCCACATCCATCCATCCCATCCATCCACCCCATCCCATCCACCCATCCCATCCCATCCCATTGTTATATTTGTCAATATGTAATATATATATATATATATATATATATATATATATATATATATATATATATAATTGTATTTTCAACAAGGTTAGTGGTCACTGAAATAAGATAATGGGCTGTGATAGAACTAAATAAAATGGATTGTCTCTAGAGGCCATTCACTTAAACTGCATGATCTATGCTGTGACAACAGCGCTGGAGTCAGTGGTCATTTGTAAAGTTACATCCCTCTATTATAGTTATATAGAAAGAGGGACCCGAGCCGGGATGAAATATCACAGATATAGCCAATAAGGAATTGGGTCTTTTGACAAGGGCTCCACCATAGCAACCACCAAGAAATTGGCATAGCAACAGGCAACCTCAAAGACCTAGAAACAGCCAAGAACACCTTAGAAATGTGGTGGCAAGTTCTGCACTGACCAGCACTTTTATTCATCTTAAAGCTGCTGCCAGATATCACTCAAATAGTAGCCCAGAGAAATCACACACCAGTAAACAGCAATGGAAAAACCTGACTGCTGCCTCACATGCGCATTTTGGCCAATCACAACAGCCTGAGGCAGCTCTCTGCCAATGGTGTGAGTTTGGGGCGGTGCTACTGTACCTGATTATTATGACCCAACAATTAAAGACAGGGGAAGTGTGTGGTTTTAGTTGCAAGGAACACTTTATCTTATAAAATACAATGTCTGCCATTATTAAGTCAAACCACATCGTTTCAAATCTATATGCTGTGATCATGTTTTTTCAATGGAACAATTAATAATAATAATAATGATAATAAATACTATTTTGTGTGTTCCATGGAAAAAAAATAATAAATGGGTTTGAAATTACACGATGAGAATGACTTTCTTGGGTGCACTGTTCCTTTAATAGTGCGCTTCAGATTTAACGACTTAAGTTAAACATGCACAAAGAGACATTCTGTACAGATAGCGTGATTCAGAGCTGATTTTCGGAGGTGAGACTAAGCCAATTATAACACTGCTGAATTATTAAATATCTCTGTCTCCAGCATACACGCACATCTCTCTCTCACTATCTATCCATCTATTGCTCTCTCTCTCTCACAAACACACAAAAGCACAACATTTCACTGTGCAAAAAATGCCCAAATACTTGTAGAGTGAACAGGCTCACATACACAAGATTACATAATTCATCCCGTCACATACCTCGACAGATGTCATGCCAAGCTCAGGCAGTGAGCCTCCTGCAGGGGTTTGAGGAGCTGTCGCATCCATCTATACCTTCATCCAAAGACTTCAGCCTAAACACAGTGAACACATCCTTACTGTAAAAACATTTCGATTAGAAAACAGAGTAATACAATACAAACACACCCGGTAACATACACAAGATCACTCACCGTATACTGTACACTACTAGTCTTTTTTTATTAGAATAATACATGTTTTTAAATGTTTTTGAAAGAAATGATGCATTTGTTTGATAAAAAATACAGTAAAACAGTAATTTTGTTCAATATAAGTACAATGTGATGAAAAGCTGTATTTTCAGCATCATTACTCCAGTCTTCAGTATCACATGATCCTCAGAAATCTTTCTAACATGCTGAATTTAAGCTCGATTTTTCACAATGTTACTGTTTTTTTTGTATTTTTGATCAAATAAATGTATGTGAGTGGTGAGCATTCAAAACATGTTACAAATCATGCTGTTGTATACTGAGTATCTGAATATGGTAATTAGGTCACTCTTGCTCAAGTGATATTGCTGTATTGTGATGAAATGTTTGTTTTTGCAATCTGCAGGAACACACTTTAAAGGAGATTGCCTACAAATGAACTGACAGATTGATGGATGGAGGGACGGACAAACTAACAGTTTGATACATGAGTCAAATAACCCGAAATAGCAACACATACAGTACTAGAAGTGTAAATATTTAACGTCAAACCCCTCTTCTTCCAGATGCAGTGAACATGGCCGGCGGCAAGTCACCTTCTCAGCTCATGGGCTGGCGAGTGTTTACACTACTGAAGGAATGTGGATGAATCTCACAAATGATTTAACTCCTGAAATATCCTGTGAGTGTTAATCCCTTCTGCAGGGAGGATGTGTTGGTTTGTCCTCTGGCTGGTACAGCAGGAGAAGGAGTGAAGCTCACGGACAGAGAGGGATTAGGCTATTTTCAGCTCTTATCAACACATTTTGAATCTTTCTGCTCTGACTGAGCAAGGGAAAAACCTGAATTAAATTTTTTCAAATACAAAACTGCAGAGTCGTATGTAGTCTTTTAAAGGGCCATTTCTTTGCAAGTAATACAGTAAATACACAAACAAGCTCACTGCACACTTGTTTTACATTTTCCAAATTTCACGTGTAATGTTGCTGTTTAAACATGAAAACGGTCTGCAGCTTTCAGAGCTTTATATCAATAAGCACTCACTGTAAAAAGGTGGCTGTAAATTTTACAGTAACTTACAGGCAGCTGGATTCCAGTAAGTTACTGTAAAAGTGTTTGCAGTATCAGGACTGTAATTTCATTTACAGTAATACAATTGTATACTGTATTAATATTTACAGTGTGAGTACTGTATTTTTCATTTACAGTACAAGTACCATATTTTAAATTACAGGAATAATACTTAGGGCTGTCAGTTTAAATACGTTATTAACGGCGTTAATGCAAACCCATTTTAACGGTGTTCATTTTTTTATATCGCGCGAATTAACTGTCTTTTTGGCCTAGCAAACTTTGTCGTTTTCTTTCACATGCTTTTGCAACAGAGACTCGGGCATGCGCGCGCTGCGCTATGAAACCCATTCATTTCAATGGCTTGAGCCACGAAAGGATGTTTTGTTGCTTCGTCGAACCAAAGTGCAAGCGGATCTAGCTAGACCGGAAACAAAACAACAGGCACATTGCACACACTCGTTTGGGCTTGTGAGCCGGCCAAATAGTTGGTTAACGTTACGTTTTGAGTGGATGACGAGTGCGAGCGCCGGAATGGATGCTAATATAGATTGAATGGAAAGTTTACTTTTAAAAAGTCGCCAAATGGTCCCATTGACGAGACCAAAGCGATCTGTGTGTTTTGTCGTTGTGAACTGAGCTATCATCATCGCAGCACGTCCAGTCTGAAATACCGCTTGATGATGGCTAATTACACACACACACACACTCACACACAGCTGATGCAAATTCTCGAGCCCGATCTCATGAAAGTTCGTATCTATAGCACGAATGTCATTCTCGTGGCATTTATATGCCAAAAAACAGTTTTGCGTGTATATGGTATGCGTTTTCGCATGCATATGATACGCACTTTATGGCGTATAATACTCACACAAACTCCCCTCCCCCCTAAACCTACCCCAGGGTTTTTTAGTGCGTAGCATGAGCACGCAAAAAAAAACATTTTTGGCGTATAAATGCCACAAGAAATGACATTCGTGGTATAGATACGCATCTTCATGAGACTGTTGAATTCTCCGCCCCCTCGTCAATATCAGGACCTCGTCAATATTTCTTTCACCCTTTTATTGATGGACAGTGTTACATTGTGTGAGAGATTATTTGCTCCAAGTGAGAATGTTAGTGTGATTTTGAGCAAGGCGATCCACTTTTCCATGTTGATAAGAGAATTAAAATGAGAAAAAAAATGGGACAAAAAGAAATCAAGAGACATTTACAATAGATAAAAATGTGTGATTAATCACGAGTTAACTATGACATTAATGCGATTAATCGCTATTAAATATTTGAATCGTTTGACAGCACTAATAATACTGTATATTGTATTCATTCAACTACTGTATTTTTATTTACAGTATTAGAATTGATTTCCAATTACAGATTTTTTATGATTTACAGTAGAAAATAATTACAGTAGTAAACACATATTTTCCCATAATCCTTGGCTACTTACAGTATTATACTGTTGGCACATTTAACCGTATTATACTGTACATATTACAGTAAAATACTGTTGAAAATACGAAAATCCGTTTACAGTGCTGTTTCTGAAATCCCTGAAACACCTCCATTGTAGTCTTGAGTTTTCTTCAGGAACGTACACGCCAAAATATTCCACGTTCAAATAATTTCTGTCCAAGACTATGCAAATAAAAGGTTCGAGGTCTGGTTAAGTTGCGTTAGTAGTGTGTTGTGTCGCCATGTCCAAGTGTGTTTAAACCTGAGAAGTAAGGTAAGGGGCGTGACATTTCCGAAACACGCTAAGCAATCACAACACACCAATCAAGCTGACCTTTTCAGAAGGAGGGGCTTCATAGACCTTATTCACAGCAGTGCCATCTTTGATTTTTTCACACCGCTTCCTTTTACAGTACAGTACTTACAGTGTACTTACCTATAAAGTACTGGCTAATATAAGGTAAGTACATGGGTTAGGGGTAGGTTCAGTAATTAGTAGGTACCCAGTAATTGTAATTACTACAATAAGTACATAGTATGTACATGGGTAACATGACTGTAAAAGGAAGCGTTACCGATTTTTACGGGAATGAAAGCGAGGCTGTGAGGGATAGACATACATCTCTTCTGTCGGTTGTACCACTGTCATTTAATGTGTTCTGGATTGTTCTACTGACAAAACACTGCAAAAATGATAAGTGATCTATACATACTTTTTACAGCAGCCATTGAAAATGCGGTAAGTCTATCCCTTGGCGCTGCTCTGAATAAGGTCTATAGAGACTGGAATTAAACTGAGCATTTCTGGCAGACTGAGAAGAGAGGTGCTGCAACGAATATGAAAAATAGGGATAATAAAACCAATAGATAGACCTATAGACTCCCCAAAACAAAATCGTGGGTTACATTTGAGAGCTTCATAAGGTGACAGTCTGATTTATTTCAAAGTGTTTGCACAATGGCACACATAAACATGCACGCACAGGTCGATTGCAAAGTCAGTTCTTCATCCCACATAGATGATCTCATCCTTTGTCGTTCATCATTCCTTTTGCTTACATTTGAACCGTGTATTGGTCTGAGCAGATATCTGTTCCTCAGCCATTCTGCACCCATAATGAATTGTTTATGGTCAGTGCACTCTCACTGCTTTAGCATAGATCATCCTAATACACATTGCTATCTTTCTCTCTTGTGTCTATAAGGGAGAGAGAGAGAGAGAGAGAGAGAGAGAGAGAGAGAGAGAGAGAGAGAGAGAGAGAGAGAGAGTTCCCCCATTGATTTAGTTGTCTTCTTTCTGGACAGCACCTCAAACTGATTCAGTCCAGTAATGGCATTAGGTAGCTCACATATTAAGATGATAAAATCATAGGCTGCTGACCTTAACTCACCCATTGCACTGAGATATAAATTGCGATTGGATTGTACATTGATCATTTAGATCACTGCTACCTTTCTGCTAAGATGCCAGGGACATTCCTCTTCTCTTTCTTACTTTCTTTTTTGTTTCTGTTTTCTGTGCCTGTGAGTGCAATTGTATTGAGGGACGGATTAAAACCAAATTCTTGCTTGTTTATTTGGGCTGGGTATTGTAACACAGTCTCATCCCAATTCGTCATATAACTGACGTCTTGGGACGTCTTTTGACCATACGTCAATATACGCCTTTCTAGGGCCCCTTTAAACATCAGTAGATGACTATCCCGGGTCGTCATACAACTGACGCTTTACCTTTAACGTCAGTTAGGTGACGAGTTGGGTTTAGGGTTAGGTTTAGGTCTGGGGTAGAGTTAGGATCCCATAACGTCATCTACCGACGTTTAAGGGGGCCCTAAAAAGGCATATATTGACGTATGGTCAAAAGACGTCCCAAGACGTCAGTTATATGACGAATTGGGATGAGACTGCGCTTCAATTCGGTTTCAATTCACAGGCTTGCAATTAGATTCAATTCTGATTTCAATTCATTTCGGTTTGATATCGATGATCCATTCACATGATTTGAAAGAGTGCTAAAACCACTTTAATATTTTGAATTGCGTAATACAATTGACTGAATTTGAAAGCTTAATTGTTTTAGAATATAAGCAACAACACGATGCTTATTGCAATTTATTGGATGGAGGCACAAAACAAAGTTTGGTTCATTCATCAACTGAAAACAGCTTGGACTAAAAGATTGATTATTTGGGATTTAAGAATCTGTATTTTGCTTCATCAAAACGGCAATCAATTTAAATTTAGAAATCTATATTTTTAACCAAGCCCTATTATTTATTAAATCTTATAAAACGGTTAGTTCGAATCCTTGATTCTGATTGGCCAAGAGCTGTGCTTTATTCACGATAAAACACGGCTACGACCGCTTCACCCAACGGTTCTATTGATCGCTGCTCAACACTGCGGTTCTGTGTTGTTTTTATTTTAGCTTTCATGCATTTTACACATTGGAACGTTGTTGCTGTTCACACTCGGGGACTATTTTTTCCAGCGGAAGGAAGGCTTTTAGTGATTTTACTTCAAGAAAGTTGCACTAACATTGTTTTTTACTTAAATATTGTGTGGCAACCGTTTTATAAAAGCAATAAGATATCTCGAGGCAAGTGCTGTATCGTGAATAAGTAACGGCTCAAGGGGTTGCAGGCACTCCGCTTCGCGTCGTGCCTAACAACGCCCTTGAGCCGTTACTTATTCACGATACAGCACAGCCTCTCGTACCTTATTGCTTACTTAGCCATTGGTCGGAGCTTTGGTTTCTAAAACGTACACTGTAAAAACAAATCTGTAGAAATTACAGTAAATTACAGTAAACCTGGCAGCTAGTTGCCAGTAACTTACTGTAGATTTAAATTGATGTTATTTACTGCCAACAGATTGTTCAAAGTTAAATGAACATTAAACATTAACAAGTCTTTATCTTTACAGAATAAAACTAAAATAACAGCATCATGCAAAGCATTCTGGGAACCAAAATCTGAAGGAAAAAAAACTGAAAAAGATTGATGAAGATTTCTGGTTCCCAGAATGTTTTGCATTAGATTATTTTATAGTTTTTATTATGTAAAGACAAAGACTTGTTAATGTTAAATGTTCATTTAACTTTGAACAAACTGTTGCCAGTAAATATACATTAATTTAAATCTACAGCAAACTGCTGCATAATTACAGCAATTTTTTAATTCAACCAAAAATACATTTTTAAATAAAAATATACATTTAGGTTTTTGGCATTTTTGGCAGAGATACCAAGGCGGTGATTACGATAACAACACTGTTAAGAGTATAGTGTGAAATACCTTTAACTGCCACAGTTTAGGTAGGCCTAATTTATATTTTATTTGTGGTGTATATTTTTGGCTTTGTGATAGCCGAATGGAGAACTTCAGCTGAACTTCAATTCATTTCAAGCACTGGAGGGAACACTTTGATAATTCATTAGTGTGGAAATTGTTCACTGATACTGCTCACACTGCTGTTAAATCTCAGGAGATAACGGCCGCTTGGGAATATTACAAAACGTAGGAATATTGCAATGGCTAAATCAAAGAGATCTAGCTGTGCAGCTGAACAGAAGTTTCTTGAAAAATGAATCATGTGTGCTTTCTATTAGTGGAATCTGCATCTACCATCCCAAAGGGGATTCTCAACCGCTTTTTAATGGACAGCCTTTATTTAAAGAGGGAGAGAGAGGGTGGAGAGAGATTACTCTAATCCATTCAAACACTTCTCTTGCTCACAGTTGACCTTTTAGCCTTTCAGTGTATACAACCGAACCATATCACATTTTAATCTTTGTTTCGGACAGTCCATCAAAGGAACGATCATCCTCCTAAGTAAAAGAATCTATTCATTTAAGGAGAAGAAATATGTTTTGCATAATTGTCGAATGTGGGTAATGAGATAAGACTAGAGACCAGGAAGTAATCAGTTCAGACTAACGATTAGAGTGTAAGTGAATCTCGAGAGGGAATTGCATCCAGTCTGATTCTGTTTGCTCAATACTGTTGTCTTTACTCTGACAGATGCATTAAACCACAGTATGTCCATTTGTTTAACATGGTCTGTGGCTCCGGCTTTCTGAATCAAACCACAAGAGACGCCTCAGCAAAATGGCTCATTATACTGTTCCACAATTGCTGCCATCAACATTAGAAGGAGATGTTTTGTTTCTCCCTTATTTGATTATGCTATATCATTCAAACACACACATACACTGCTGAATGTAATGGACATGATTTAAAATGTTCTATTTACCTACGTATACAAACAAAAGATTATGCAGTGTTTGCACAGTGCATGTCGCGTGCTTACCGTATCAGGACGAGTAGTCTGTAGAGAATTTCTCCAGGGAATCAAAGGCACAGAATTGGCCTTGGTTATATGTACTGAAACAGAGGTCATGAATCACCCTTGACCCCAAAATGCCTCTTCTGTCAAAGCGACCCTTCCTATCGCCCATCCCCCCTTTAGCACAGATGTCTTTACATTGCAGGAATTATATTTTCTCATTATGTAAATGGTGGGGAGAAATTGGGCCCTAAGGATATTGGCATTACTTTAGCATAATGTGTATAGAAAATCTTTTAAACCTATAAAGCTTGTCACCCAAATTATTAATTTATGTACAGTGCAGCTACTAAATTTGGACAAGCATCTCAAAAGGGAAACCTTTCGTACGTTTATTATAAACGTATAGCCTATTTGTTTGTTTTTTAAACTGAAACCATGGTAAATTGAACTAAGTAAGGGGGAGGTCTGGAAAATGCAAGAGCTCCATATTTATTTATTTATGCTTGGCTCAGAAGGGTACATGGTGACGTTAATGCCAGGTTATGACGCTGTTACTGATACAATTTCCGCCAGATTCTATGAAGGAAAACCTGCTCGCTTAGCTAGCTGCTTGCAGCTGTGGTTGCCATGGAAACGGAACTTCTCCCAATCCTTCCTACGTTTTTTCTCAGCGGAAGGGGTGAAGAGGGTGACACTTCGGCGTTGGTAAAAGCAAGGCAACGAATCAGTCACAAAGTTGATGTGTCAGTAGTCAGTGAGAAAGATAGATAGTCGTTTGTCAGATCAAATAGCGACGTCCGATTCATGAACGAATTGATGTTGAGTCGACTCTTTTTAATGAATCAGTTTGCGGTTCACAAAATCGGTCTAAACCATACAGTAGCTCTGAACCAGAACGACTGGTCTAATTAATTATTACACGAGTCGGATTGAGTCATTCTGAACAGTCAACAACTCACTCTTAACTTTTCTTAACAGTAGTCACATTCAAATCCAGACTCAAAACACAATCTGTTTAGCTGTGCATTTACTGAATGAGCACTGTGCCACTGTTCGTCCAACTGTTACCGTACTTCGTTTTATTCTAAATTGTTTTAATTTACTATTTTATTTTTATCATTATTTATTCTAAACTGTTTTAATTATTCTGATTTCTTTTGATTATTTTAATTTCTTCTATGTAAAGCACTTTGAATTGCCATTGTGTATGAAATGTGCTATATAAATAAACTTGCCTTGCCTTGGTCCATTCAGCAACAAAAATAACTGTAAAACTAGAGCTGTCTTCCAGAGATAAAATAATAAAGAGTCCTCATGATACCAGAATAATAGGTAACACTTTACAATAAGGTTCGTTAGTTAACATTAGTTAACTACATTAGGTAATATGAACTAATAATGAATAGCACATATGCAGCATTTGTTAATCTTTGTTAATGTTATTTTCAACATTTACTAATACTTGATTAAAATCGTGTTAACATTAGTTAATGCACCGTGAACTAACATGAACAAACAATGAAGAGCTGTATTTTCATGAACTAACATTAACAAAGATGAACAAATGCAGTAACAAATGTATTGCTCATGGTTAGTTCATGTTAGTAAATACATTAACTAATGTTAACTACTGAACCTTATTGTAAAGTGTTACCGAATAATACTATAAAGAGCAGTCTATATACCTTGGAAACATGGTCGTCCTTGTCCTTGCCTCAAAAGTTTATTTTTTATTTTATTTTTTACCAATAAAGCAGAGATGTATGTAGACTATAGCAATCGAAGTAGAAATACTTAAGTAGGTAGGCTACTTACTAAAAGGCTGTATCTCTACTACAGTACACTCTAAAAACTGCTGGGTTGAAAACAACCCAAGTTGGGTTATTCTATAACCCAGTCGCTGGGTCAAAAAAGGTCTCACCCAGCGCTGGGTTATTTTAACGTCCTAATCATCCTCAGCTCTTGAAAGGGCAGGCAGAAGCATATCCAACCGTTACTCTCTACAACCCAATACGTTGGGTTGACATGTATAATCCAACGCTGGGTCAAACTGACCCAACCCTAGATCCAACTGCCTCAACCCAACATTTGGGTTAGGGAAACAACCCAGCGCTTTTTAGAGTGTATTGTTCTCATACTTCTACTTTTACTTCAGTAGATTTTTTAGATGAATTTAATACTTTTACTTCGATTTTTTTATTTTCTGCTAGTTACTCGTTACAATTATAAAAAAAATACAAATCATTCGTTGCAAGTTTGCTTTCATGCTGCCTAAATCACACGCCAGTTTTATAGGGTAGCTAATGGTATTGATTGACACACACATTGACAACTAATGCAGGGGTTGTCCTGCAATGACATTTTTTTGGCGGCCGCCAAAGCAAATTTGTATCCCGCCAAAGTGCCTTTGATTGCTCAATCAAACTTTTGACTGCTTACTTTAATAATTACATGACACAATACTTGTACTTTTACTTTTAGTAGGCTACTTAAGTAGTGAATTTTTAAATAAACTACTTGCAATACTTAAGTACAAAAAATGTTGAATACTTTAGTACTTCTACTTAAGTGTGGTGCTAAAAGAGCACTTCAACTTCTACTCATGTCACTTTTTTGATAGGCTAGAGCACTTGTAGGCCTACTTTTACGTCCGGGTTTCTAGGCTAGTAGCCTACTTTATACATCTCTGCAATAAAGTAACCCAACTAAATCCTTTCTACTGAAATAAATTCTGCTTTTTTTGTCACTCTTCTGAAAGGAAAATATAATTCACTTGATTTGACCATAACCAGATACATTTCATTTTATCCAATTTTGTAAGTGACTTCTCTTTCTGTTGTAAAGATGTTTTCTCTGACTACTCAAATCAAAAGAGAATATATGAACATATTAATTTATGTTTCCTGATAGCTAAGTTTCACATAGGCCTACCAAAAAACTTTCCTTTATAAAGTTGATTCTAGACAAGTATATGGAAATTATTCAAAGTTCTGTTTAATCAACTATATTTGTGTCATCATAAGGTGTTGGGCAGGCTAAATTAATTGCTATTGTTTTACCTTTTAACCCTGGAAAAACGTCTGTATCTGCCCTAGCCTTAATGATTTGTATTGTTGCTTAAGTATAATAATAATAAAAAAAAATTACCGCTTTTCTTAACTAAACTATTCGAAGAACCGATTCGACAAATAAGTCAGAACTCTCGAAAACGCGCATGCGCAATGATTAGGTCAACATGGTTTGGGTTAGTGGGGAGCGACTGCAACTTGAATCCTTTTTGACTAAGTACACTGATTCAGATAAGTCAATGATCTAAGTTAAATGCAATATTCCCAATGACTGAAAACGGGAATTTATATCGTTCGACAAAACTTATGTTCCAACCTTCCGACATTTCTGTGAAGGTAAGTTAGCTTCAAGTCGATGAATTCTTACGCGCGGTTTGCTAACTCTGTGTTATTAGATGCTGTTTTGTTGTTTGGCTGTAGTCATTGTATGTACTTCAAAAGAACAATGTTGTTTCAATATGTAGTTTAATTTTCATATTGTATTACAAACTATTTAGCAGAGTTCATGGCCCAGAAAAGTGTTAGCACTAGCTGTTCGTTTGAAAAAAAAGACCAACATTTAGATATAAAAATAGATTCAAATGTACTAATCAATCATAACGGGATTGTGTTATTTATACAGAACATCAAATTGATTATTGTAGAAACATGAACGATGATTAAGCCTAATGTTAGGCCTTAGACTGCCACAAAACCTGAGTAAATGCTCGCGTGTGTTGTGAGGTGTTGTCGCCATCCAGTGACTAAAGCCAGTTACTGCAACTTTGTATTTTAACTTTACATGATGCAACCATGCAACGTAGTTACGTTGTTGTAGTCGTGTTCAGTTTCTTGAATACGCCTGTTGAAATGGCCTGCATTTCCCCTCCACCGTTGACAATAACCAAACAGCTTATGGCACAACTTAAACTTGTCAACTTTGGTTGGATTTATAATGTTACTCATTTCCATTTATGTTCAGTGGGCAGTGCGTTTCATATTAGTAGTGTTTGTTGTATGAAGTTGTCAGCAGTCGGTCCTGTTGTAGTTATCATTAACATAGAGTTGAGGTATAGACTATTTCACAAGATGTAAACAACACTGGTCCAGAAACACTTCCTGTTTCAGTTTGTAACTGTTTTCTCTATTTCACATGTAAAGAAAACATCTTAAAGATGTTTGTTTAACTTTTTGATTCAGTTTTATATGTTCTGTTGGTTGTATTTTATCCCAGCTTTTATGTAGTGTTAAAAAACTGAAACAGGAAGTGCTTCTGGACCAGTGTTGTTTACTTCTTGTGAAATGGTCTATAACAAACACAAAAGTTGTGCTTGTTCCCGCCCGGTTTCGAACCGAGGACCTTTCGCGTGTTAGGCGAACGTGATAACCACTACACTACGGGAACTGAGCTGTGCCATTGGTGGGCAATGTGACGTCATTTTTCTGTGTCACCGGTGGTGTAAGTTCATGTGGTACAAATGTTTTTGTTTTTGAACATATTTCACATGTCTATCTATATGAGCATGCAAGGAATGATAGTGTGTGATATTTCAAACATTTAACCTTTCTGAGTAATCTGAAGACACTCACCGTTAGCCGATTAAGTTAGCTATGTGACAGTAATACCTCAACTTGTAACTATGTGCAACTCAAGATTCAGTATAGTTTTATCAACAAAAAAAACAACGAAAAAAGACATTGTAAATGATTTGTTTATGGCAAAACCTTGCAATAGCTGAGAAAAGAAGGTAAGTGCACATTTAAGACATTTAATTAAAGTAGAATAACAGTGCAGAAAAGCATGCCATGTAACAACATACCCTTTCTACATGTTCAAAATGTGAAGTGCATTTAGGCATGTTCCTTAATACAATTGTATTTTTGCTGTTATCTTTGATTTTGATACTTGAAAATTGAGTTTAGGAGGTTTGGATTCACGAACGCTCATCACAGAACAGAGCAAGGCGAGCATTTGTACTTCTAAAACTTACATTTTTTTATTTATTTTTGAAATAACCGATCGTTTTGCTAGATAAGACCCTTATTCATCGTCTGGTGTCATTTAAAGCCCTTTGAAGCTGCACTGAAACTCTCATTTAGACCTTGAACCATTTGGTTGCAACTCAAGATTCAGTATAGTTTTATCAAAAAACGAAAAAAGACATTGTAAATGATTTGTTTATGGCAAAACCTTGCAATAGCTGAGAAAAGAAGGTAAGTGCACATTTAAGACATTTAATTAAAGTAGAATAACAGTGCAGAAAAGCATGCCATGTAACAACATACCCTTGCTCTACATGTTCAAAATGTGAAGTGCATTTAGGCATGTTCCTTAATACAATTGTATTTTTGCTGTTATCTTGATTTTGATGCTTGAAAATTGAGTTTAGGAGGTTTGGATTCACAAACGCTCATCACAGAGCAAGGCGAGCATTTGTACTTATAAAACTTACATTTTTTTATTTATTTTTGAAATGACCGATCGTTTCGCTAGATAAGACCCTTATTCATCGTCTGGTGTCATTTAAAGCCCTTTGAAGCTGCACTGAAACTCTCATTTAGACCTTGAACCTTTTGGTTGCAACTCAAGATTCAGTATAGTTTATCAAAAAACGAAAAAAAGACATTGTAAATGATTTGTTTATGGCAAAACCTTGCAATAGCTGAGAAAAGAAGGTAAGTGCACATTTAAGACATTTAATTAAAGTAGAATAACAGTGCAGAAAAGCATGCCATGTAACAACATACCCTTGCTCTACATGTTCAAAATGTGAAGTGCATTTAGGCATGTTCCTTAATACAATTGTATTTTTGCTGTTATCTTGATTTTGATACTTGAAAATTGAGTTTAGGAGGTTTGGATTCATAAACGCTCATCACAGAGCAAGGCGAGCATTTGTGCTTATAAAACTTACATTTAGTAAAAAAAAAATTGAAATGACCGATCGTTTCGCTAGATAAGACCCTTATTCATCGTCTGGTGTCATTTAAAGCCCTTTGAAGCTGCACTGAAACTCTCATTTAGACCTTGTACCTTTTGGTTCCCAATAAAGTCCATTATATGGAGAAAACCCTGGAATGTTTTCATCAAAAACTTTAATTTCTTTTCGACTGAAGAAAGAAAGACATTGACATATTTGATGACATGGGGGTGAGTAAATTATCAGCAAAAGTTTTTCTTAAAGTGAACTACTCCTTTAATGCTCCCCCCTATCATCACTGATTTGAGGATGTTGAAGTGGACATGAAGTTGCTGTAACTACTTTGAGAAAGCGTTGATTAATTTTGACAAGTGAATTTATTCCCTACATTTGTCTGAACTTGTTCTATAGAAAGAAAGACACAACCGGGAAGTGCCGCGCATCAGAACTGTCCATTTTTACTGGAATTGGGGATAAATAATTCTGTTCGACTGTCCCGATTGATTACTGGTCAAGGCTCTTCATGCTGGAGCCCGTGGGAATGGATGAGCACGATGTTTATGTGCTTTAGGATAAAGGATTGCCTATAAAGCTGGCGAGGCCGCTCTCAGGGCCATAAATGCATCCACAGATCGTCTCGAGAGCGCATCGTAATCCTTGTTGATAGTCAGTTGCCGGGAAGGGTTGCTGCAAGCAGACCGTTCTCCTTCCAATCGATGTCAATCAAACGAGTATCAGTCGGGCTTGCAGGGATGCAACAGTTTTCACCACTCATGCAGGTCCAAAGATCTCTTTCAACGCTTATAAAGAGCATACACAGTTCTTATAACAATTATGAAACATTAAAAAGCCAAATGTTTTGCATCTAAAATTATGTGTATTACACTGTGTCTATTCCTGTCACTAGATGGCAGTAGAACTCCATTCGTGAATCTCTATATCCACAAGTTTGAAGGAGTTGTGTAGTTAAACTCACTCATTGCATTAATGGGACAATGCACCTTAGGAATTCTGTGGTAAATGTTTAGTCCCGAAAACTCTTTAATCGCTTTTGGAAATGAGAATGCAAAGCACTTCTGCAAAATCTTGATGCACTGAACCATTTCGTTTATTAAAACGGGCTAATGGTCATGCACAACACGTGTTGCGTTAACGTTTAAGAAAAAATACTATTCTTCATTCCATGCTGTTATGGTTTTCTTTATCCTCTATTCGAATGATTCTAATTCTTTTGTAAAATAGTAACTTCTTTATTAGTTGATCGATTTAGTCTAACTGTTTATAGAATGATGTATTAACATCTTCAACATCTTGCACGGTTTATTACAACAATACAAAACTATTTCAAGATGCACATTTAAATTAATGTAGAATTAGACTAATATTTAATATATAATTACTGATCGCCTACTAGTTTTTATTTTTCTTTACAACAAGAGACAAAGGAATTGAAATTCTCTGACTGCACGAGCTCTTTCAGCCTTCAATTTCTCTCGAGCGCGCGCTCGGTCTAGTGTAGCGTGGGCATAAAATACAGACTTGGCTTGTGCAACAAGCACTTCAATTACTAGAAGCGATACACAACATATGAATGAATCAGATTTATTATGGTATAGCGATGGATTTTTATGAGTGACGAACAGACATGCTAGATCAGCACAATGTCTTTCCCCACAGAGGAGTTTAATGAGAAGTTTTTTCACTGTTGCCCAACGATCAGCGTCTGTGGCTTGGGTCTCGTTTCACTCACGTCCGCGAGCACACCATATCCAGCCTGTTTCTAGAAAATCTGCTACTTTTCCTGCTTTGTAATAATTGTCCTGACTATTCAACGGTTCTTATTACCTTCAAAATAAAAATTAAAAAAAATATGATCAATCATAATATTGCAGTTGCTGTTGAATAGGGATGAAGTTGCTACTCAAGGAATTTATATGTTCGTTTGGCGTTGTTGGAAGTTTGTTAATGCCATTCAATTAGATCCGCTGTTATGTGCCATTTTCATACATTTTCTTGTTAACTCGGATACTTTTAAAACCATTTAAGCTTGACGTGATGTTATTAACGTTGTTTTATTAAAGCCCTTTTCAATCGCCATTGATTTCACAGTAATCACACATTGTTGCTGTTGGACTTGAAGCCACACCACAGATGTGGAAAGCCCTATATTTTCTACAGTAGCCTATGCGAATTATTCAGTAATTTGCAGGAGTTTTAATAGGAAATCTTCATCGCAATCTGTTGTGGTTCGTCTCGCGCACAGCAAATTGTCTTTTGGCGCCTCTATATTACTGGAACTATTTAAACAAACATGCATGATATTTGTAATTCTGTGATAAATTATGACATGCTGTGTTTTTTTTTCCAATAATAATATCATTGACCGTCCGATGACGATTAGCTATATTAAAAGTGTTATTGTAGCTGCATGTTAAAACATTTTCTGCCTTGATTTGTAAGTTGGCTACAATCAACTTGGATATTTAAGCCATTTCAACTTAAACAATTTCGATTTAACTGGCGTAAAAATGAGTTGTCTTGTTTGACTTCTAAAAGTATTTTTAGCATTTTTAATGAGTTAAAGCAACGCAAAAACATATGTTCTCGTAACTTATTGATCATATAATTATTTATTTATTTTTTACAGTGCGTGGTTACCGCTTTGTGCAGTGTGTTGGGCGACTAGCCTACATTTACTAACTAACGTCTGTGGTACCTAAAGTGTTTCAAGCTACAAATTAAACGTATATTATTTTTTTAAGTAGCCTATTTATAGATGGGCTTGATGTGGGCGAGAATGCACACAAGCAACCAATGCACAGTGTGCATAGCATTAAAGTAGAAAAATAAATAAATAATAAGCATCGAAATGTTTGCTGCAGCCCGGTCTACCCCCTCTCCCAGTGCCGTGAAGCCTGTGGTTTGGGAATGTTTCCGCTTGTTTGGAGCGGAGAGGGAGTCTACACACGGATGTGAAGAATGCGCTCGCGCTCGCTCGGGCTCCCGTTACGCGCGCCTCCTCGGAGGGGCAGTGCGCGCTGGGGCTGCTGGCTTTTCTTCCTCCTGCTATTTCCTCCGTCATATTTTATGCCAAACCAACAAGCATTATGACTTCGCCGAGTTAAATAATCCCGATAAGTAATGCCAATATAATTATATTAATGAAATGACTGGGGTGAACGGGTTTTTACGCTCGTAAAAACTGGATATAATATACACTCACCGGCCACTTTATCAGGTACCCCATGCTAGTAACGGGTTCGACCCCTTTTGCCTTCAGAACTGCGTCAATTCTTTGTGGCATAGATTCGACAAGGTGCTGGAAGCATTCCTCAGGGAGTTTGGTCCATATTGACATGATGGCATTACACAGTTGCCGCAGATTTGTCGGCTGCACATCCATGATGCGAATCTCCCGTTCCACCACATCCCAAAGATGCTCTATTGGATTGAGATCTGGTGACTGTGGAGGCCATTTGAGTACAGCGAACTCATTGTCATGTTCAAGAAACCAGTCTGAGATGATTCCAGCTTTATGACATGGCGCATTATCCTGCTGAAAGTAGCCATCAGAAGTTGGGTACATTGTGGTCATAAAGGGATGGGCATGGTCAGCAACAATACTCAGGTAGGCTGTGGCGTTGCAACGATGCTCAATTGGTACCAAGGGGCCCAAAGAGTGCCAAGAAAATATTCCCCACACCATGACACCACCACCACCAGCCTGAACCGTCTAGATACAAGGCAGGATGGATCCATGCTTTCATGTTGTAGACGCGAAATTCTGACCCTACCATCCGATGTTCGCAGCAGAAATCGAGACTCATCAGACCAGGCAACGTTTTTCCAATCTTCTATTGTCCAATTTCGATGAGCTTGTGCAAATTGTAGCCTCAGTTTCCTGTTCTTAGCTGAAAGGAGTGGCACCCGGTGTGGTCTTCTGCTGCTGTAGCCCATCTGCCTCAAAGTTCGACGTACTGTGCGTTCAGAGATGCTCTTCTGCCCACCTTGGTTGTAACGGGTGGTTATTTGAGTCACTGTTGCCCGAACCAGTCTGGCCATTCTCCCTCTGACCTCTGGCATCAACAAGGCATTTCCGCCCACAGAACTGCCGCTCACTGGATGTTTTTTCTTCTCCGGACCATTCTCTGTAAACCCTAGAGATGGTTGTGCGTGAAAATCCCAGTAGATTAGCAGTTTCTGAAATACTCAGACCAGCCCTTCTGGCACCAACAATCATGCCACATTCAAAGTCACTCAAATCACCTTTCTTCCCCATACTGATGCTCGGTTCTAACTGCAGGAGATTTTCTTGACCATGTCTACATGCCTAAATGCACTGAGTTGCCGCCATGATTCGCTGCTTAGAAATTAAGTGTTAACGAGCAGTTGGACAGGTGTACCTAATAAAGTGGCCGGTGAGTGTAATTCTTACCCTTCTGACAGTGCTCAGCATTTTTTTTCTCTGCATCATTTTTTTTCCTTTCCTTTTTTCTCGTGCCTCTCTTCCGAGTAATGAAAACATATTAAAATTGCAAGTTTTAATTTGTCTTATGTTTAGGCCTACATATTTTTCTCTGTGGTGTTTGGTTGGTTTTAAAGTATAAAATTGTGTCATTTTTAGGCTACTTTGATGACCACTCTATTATAATCACAAACATTATAGGCTATAAAATAATTCCCTATATTTCACACGCTCCAACATCTCGACTGTTTTGATTTGGAGTTTGAGGGGCAGCCGACAGGATGTAGCATTGATAATATCCCTGTCTGATCACTCTGATTGATTACCTCGCGCAAAGGTCACGCGGGCGCGCGGTAATTTCCTTGTGCCCGCGGCTCCCATTTCACTTTCAGTCTGGCGCGAGAGCACCCGACTTTACAAATCTATGTTTTTATTTTAACCCTTCCCTTCCCATTTTAACATCACCGACTCTCGCCAACGACTCTCTGTGTGCCGTACATCAAACTACAGAAGAGGGCAAACCTTTAATTAGGTTGGAGTATTAATCACCGAAGGTAAACTGTATCCTCTCTTTTTGATGGGGTGCTGCATTTAAACCCGTCGACAAGCTAATAATTTAGCCGCGTTTCCAAAAGGGCTCTGGCCTCAATTAATTTTCAATAATTACAGCCCACGGTGTCTTGACTGATCTTCACACCAGTGCGCCAGCCATCTCTGGCCGACGGGGTCAGAGTATCACAATAAAATATGTAGGCTACTGTGAAAAATAAGGACAAAGTGGGAAAACCAAAACAGGACTATTGACAGCAAACCCATTCTTTCTTCTCCGTCTCCGACTTCTAGAGAAGTTGCATTGAGTTTCTCGCTTTCACATTTTTATTTATTTGTTACAATTAAAGACTTCTGTTTATTCAGTTTTCTTGCAGACTATATGTTTCCAAATACCTCACAACACTTTAGAATCCGTTTATGTAAATAAAAGAACAATAATGCATATTTCTTTTGATTTGCAAGATCAGCCTAATTATTTATTTTGCTGAATTACAGACTGTGCCTAATAAATACATAAATAAATAAATGTATGACATTTATGATAATGGAGAGCTCTATTGAATGACCGTTTTTGTTATTTAAAGAATTTCCCTATTTCTCTCTCATTTACTGTGGGCTATTCTGGTTTGTAAGTGCTGGTCAGCTCAGAGCTCAGAGGGGCGTGAACGGCAGCTGATGTTTGTTCTGCACCATTCATTTTTATGCAGAGTGATGTCAGATTAATTGGATCCGTTTTAGAAATACTTAGCAATCAATACCGCCAGTGAGAGGAAAGCGACCCTTTTAAAGGTTCACGGGCAAGGTCAACATGATGTCACGCGCTTCTAATTAATGGACAATTAACTTAATGACCCAAGAGTTTACAAAATTTTTACCCGTCGTGAAAAACGAGTAATAAATGCCAAATAAAATTAAATAAATTAGACACTATAATGCTGATTTATTCGTTATCCGGGATCATATATCAACATCACAAAATGCCTTTCCGTATCTAATGTTTTTTTAATTTGAGTATTGCTGGACATCGAGAAAGAAGCGTCCCAAAGGCAGCATCAGAGATCAATTTCCGTTACACATTAACAAAAATGGTCTGCGTTTAGAATATATAGCCTATGCAGATTTAACTAATAACCTAAAATCACTCAAAATCCAGTAATCAACCTAATATTTTACACTCGGAAAATAATTGATTATATAGGTCCTGTATGAATATTGGTCGATAACCGATAGGAAATCACGAAGAGCAAGGCCAACTCCACAGATTAATAATTATCAGTGCCGCATGCAGAGAAAAAAAAAACCTATTCAACGGGCAGCCCTCGGTACCGACTGCCCACGCGCCTATGGCTGAGGAGGGGGCGAGAAGTAAAAGCTTTATCAGAAATTCATAAACGATGGTCAAATCTCAATTAAACAACATAAAACGTTTAATGAAAACGTTTTACAAGTAGTCATTTACCCGAACAGTGATTAATGCGCTCTTCATTTAAAACACAAAAGACCGGGCGCCTTGGACGCTCGAGACTGCTTCATTATAATTAATGTCTCCGGTTCCTCGTGCACCCGGAGGTCGCGAATCGCTCCGTCCCGCGCCCACTGATCTCTGAAGATCTGACACGAGAGGGATCTCGCTGGCTATTGCAATCTGACAAGATCTGTAATACTTGGGGTGATGAATCGTTCCAAACTTTTTGACGATGCTGGCAGCTCGGGGGTGTGCGCATGTGCGAAGGTGTCCAAACTGACAATGCTGGAGAGATAGTGCGTCTGGGATTGAGAATCACAGAGGAAAAGGGGAAAGATTCGAGAAAAAATCCGACAAACCCACGCCGAAAAGACTGGCATCATGAGGTCCAAAGGCAGGGCAAGGAAACTGACCACTGGTAGGTGCAACATCTCTTTTTTTAGCCCTTTTCTAAACTGCCATCTTGTCCATGTGTATGATGCATGGAAACATTTTAGCCACTAAACAGTTACAGTCAGCAGACCCCAGCGGTTTCAGTTGTTAACTTTGGAAGATATGCTAAACGCGAGCCGTCGCGCGCGCTCGGACATTTTAAACCTAGAATCGGAGCTGGCATATAAGTTGCGCGTGCCGCACAAACTTTTTAACTTTCGCATGCTGTTATCGCTCTCTCATTCAAGCCCCGAGCGCCCCGGTGTTCGATAAAACAGCACCGTCCGTGCAAGCCTCTGCTGCTCCGGTCACATCAATTTCCAGACGCGACTTTGAAAGCTTTGCCTCGCCTTGTCGACAACAGAAAGCCAGCTGCGGAGGCACGCTTTTAAATGCAAACAGGTAGCTTTCAGCTGATGTTACAGCTAACACAAAGATGTAAATACATGCAAAAGAAAAGCGCTTTGAAGCATTTTGATTTGCAGAATTAATATCCTACCCGTTTTTTTCCCTGTGTAATCGTTCAAACTGGTTGTGCAACAAGTGATCAAATCCGTTATGATTTTTTTGTTCCGGTATGGAGAGCCCGGAGAAATGTTTTTGTTTGTTATGGCTCTGAAACGGTCGACTGTAATCTTAGCTTTTGATTACGGGTTGCCTCGGGCGCTTGTTTGAGTTGACGTTCAATGCCACGCCACAACACAAGCTCAAACGCCGCAACTGAACATCAAGTAGTTAGTGGGACGTTGTTCCCCTCCTCATTGGATTTATTCGGAACGAATGTATTTCGCTCAGGTCTGTGAATAATTCGGCCCCCTCGCGCGCAGTAGGCTGCTAACTGCTGATTTGACCAATTTTCTTTTCTTTTTTGCTGTCGTAGCAGAGCTAAAAGTCTTGATTTTGAAAGTTGAATGCACTTGATTAAATTAATTTATTTTTAAAGAATAGGTTATAGCGACAGATGCTCAACAACTTTAATGTTGTCAGTATGTGTGAAGTTAACAAAGGAGGCAGTGAAAACAAAGTAAATGATCATTTTGCTGTTGAATTATTGTTTCCTTTCCTGTCGACAGCGCCGTGATGGGCTAGACACTGCGCGCGCTCCGTCTGGACAGAAACAGGGGTCGTGCGGGTCTTATCCGTTCAATAAACTACCTCTCGAGCCCTATGCCCTGCCATTGTACAGTGAGAGGGGTTTTTCTGCGCACAACAGCAACTTGTCAAACACGCTCACGTGCACACGCGCTCTCTTCGTCCACACGCCGACTTTTGTATTTTATTTTCCCGTTGCTGCAGGTAGTGTAACTCATCGCTTTCTTTAAGATTGCCACAAGTGTAATGAATTATTATTCGAGAGAGGTTTCAAAACTAACTCTTACCTTTTTTTCCTCATATTTATATAGGCTGTCATTCATATTTACGTCATTTATTAAAAATCGCCATGACTATCGCAACTCCACTATTATAAGATTTTGCTGTAGAAAATTGTGTCCTCTTATCAAATGATTGATGGCTACTGAAAATCAACCAACCAGCTATACAATCAATGTAGCTACTTTTGAACATGTACATTTGCTATAATATTTTATTTTACTTTTTTTGTTTTATTTTAGAGAGGATAGCCTATGCTGTTATACGCCGGCCCAAGTTTTGGCTAAAATTCAAGTTGAGAGTAAGATATCATCGAAGACTTTCCCACCCTTCTCGAAGCTCCAGCATCGTTATTTAGGCTATATCTGAGAATATCGAGATAATTGTCAGGGGATGTATTTAAAGATTATTATTTACCCAAGATGTAAGAAGAAGATTTCTACCTATTAAGTGAAAGGAGAGAATGTTCTGGACCGCGCGCGTCCCGCGAGACTATGGCCTCTCTGGCCTAGCGCCAGTCCTGCACTATGTCAACATTGAATATTTAAATTCCCAGACTCCTCATAACGGGGCCCGTCTGCCGGTAAAAGCGCGTTCAGCGGTAGTCTGAGTATCTGCGGACTCGGTTTCCTTCAGAGGGGGAAGAGGAAAAAAAGTAATCTTCTCTCCGTGTGGCCTATGTGCGCGCGCGCTCACCGCACATCATTCTGGTTGCACGCGCTCGCACTGATGTGTGTGAGTGCTGGAAGGTAATAAAAATCGGTCGTTTAGCTGGTGTGCGTGCACGACATGTTTTGTGGATTTGGCCAGCGGTGCCGGACATTTCACCTGCAAGGCCAACAGTCTTAAAATGTCCATAATGTTTTAACACGCCGTGCCAAGTGTCCTATATCCCTCAGCATGATGTTGCAGGTTTTCTATGAATGGGTAAAATTACACTTCACGAACAAGAATAATAACCTTGACCTGCCAGAAAACAGACCGTGCTGTCAGTTGAAACCCTACCCACGACATTCTGACAGATCTCGACACTTTTAATTGCACTTTTAATTGTCTAGCGCCATTAAAGTATGACGTATCGTATTATCTCATTGTGGATAATATACTTGTTCATGGTTTAGATTAGAGCTTTATTGTCATTGTGTTGAGTGCAAGGCAATGAGATATCTATCTAACCAGAAGTGCAAAATAAAACCATTATAAAGGCCTAGACTGTTGTGCATGCAGTAATGTGGTTTCGGGTAAATTATGCAAGATATACATATAAGCAATATGTAGCCTAATACATTTATAAAATATAAAACAATTGGTTGCAATCTATAAAGTAGGCTAACTGTGTTGCGCCTATGGCTACTTATTTACAATAACAGGCTTTTTTTGAGGGGAAAGATCAGAAATATGCATAATTGCAGTATAATAACGAATGTTTTGTATTCAAGTTCATAATGTAGACATGAGTAGCTTTACATTAGCAACTCCATGCTCTGTGTGAAGAATAAAACTGTTGATATTTAAGATCGTGAAGATTAAACCTTTTAGTAATATCATCAGTCGTGTTTAGGTTTCTAAGACTAACCGTTCATCATCTTCGGTGTCTGTAAAATTACAGAATTTAAGAGAAATTCAAATCCATTTTCCGTATACTAACGATCTGATTTCTCGTTTGATGATAACTGCATTTGATAAGCTGCACATGTTCAGCAAGACTTTTGATTGTCCCTTTGTCCCATTCAGCGTCTTCGACAGCTCCATCAGTTTCACGCCACGACTTTTGTTTTGACTTTGATGTGACTCACTTCACCGTGAAAGTGTCCAAACAACGGAAAATCAACTCGACGCTGAGAAGAGAGAGAGAGAGGAAAAAAGGACCGAGCTCCAAATTTAACAATGTGACATTCCGCGTGAGTGAAGCGCGTGAGAATAAGCTCTGCGCGCGAGCATTCTCTCCGCCTGTCAGCGCGCGACCACAGTCCGCTTCTTCACAGACACGGGCGCGCGGTAGATTCCGCATTGTGCAATGGGCCGTGCTGTTGCGTCCCGCGTCCGACGCCCCCTGGCTCATTATAGAGCCTATTCAGGACGGGGTGAAACGGATAGGGCTATTTAAATAGGTGAGCGCGAACCGTATTAAGCGCTCGTTCGTTGTCTGAATACTGAATCTTCGGTGCTTGAAAAAAGAGCCTTGTCTACTCCAAACACTTTTCAGACTCATTGGGACTGGAACAACGCGAGAAAAAGTGATTATATTGTCTTCACTTTTCAGACTGTGGAAGTCTACAATGTTAACGTCTCAATTTTTACCTCTTGAGTAATATTCAGTTGTCTCTCATACCCCTGGCATGATATAGCCTACAAAGTTTTTAGTTGAGTTCCTGGGATTGTGATGCTGAATTCCTGTGCCTCGAACTTGCATGCATGTCCATTCTGAAAAGATCAGAGAGTTTGAAACCGAAGACTTTTGTTTTAGAGTGACCGATGAGTTAATCAGGAGAAAACGGTGAGCCGTGATGGGGTCAGTGTGAAACAAGGCTAGCGTTCCCAGGCATTGAGCGTGTGCATCTGCGTAAGACGGAGAAGTTGCAGGCCACTGTGGGTTTTGATCATGATTGATCACATGTTTTCAAAGGATTGATTGATTAGCCAGAAGCTACTGGGCTTAGCCGAGAGGTCTGCTTATGTCCTGGGAAATTGTCCTCTTGTCTGTTTGTGTGAGATTTCATCTGTTGGAAAACAGGAGGAGGTGAGATGGAGAAGGAGATAATTACATGATGTATATGATGATTCTTTGAATAGTGCGTCAGAGTGTCCCATTGACGCCAACGTAAGAAGTGATTTCCTTGTATATGTTCAGAAAGGAAGGACTGGATGTCAGGTGACAATAACACAGTTACCCTCATCCATCAACACCCTTATAATACCACTACTTTCTCTTCTTTCTTCCACGCTCTCTCCCTCCCTAATGACTCAACGAGTGTCTGCGTCTGCCAAGAGTGAATTGAAATGGCCGGGTCAGCAGTTTATTTATCTTGTGCTCTGATTGGTCAGGGGGTCAGGTCATATGGATGTTTATTTGGAGATTTGATTGGTGTGACTGATGGCTATGTCGTTTGTGTCCCACAGGGAATTATGGGGGTTGTTGTTCAGGTACTGTCCAGTCACTTTTTATCCCCGAGCGACAGGTCCTGAATCTGTCTGCCAAAGCTCAGCCTTGACTGAAGTCAGCATGAACCGCATCAGGCCAGTCGAGTAATAAGTCACTGTCAAGCCAACATCCCGAAACCATCAGATGTCACTGTTTGACTGGTCTCTGACTCATCTTTCACTTGTAGAGGCTGGATTATTCAAGTCTATAATAGATCTGTTCACTATTATATATAAGGGGTTCTCCTGACAACTTTAAAAGTCTTCATAATATCTGAAGACTAAATATATATATATATATATATATATATATATATATATATATATATATATATATATATATATATATACACACATATATATATATATATATACACATATATATATATATATATATATATATATATACACATATATACATGTTTTATTCCGCATGTTATATATATTTCTTTTCTTTTTTAAAAATGTAGCCAATATTTAGATTTCAATTCAAGCTTATTAGCCATGTAAAATGGCTTCCCTCGGAGTATTTAAAACTAGATTTTTAGATTTTCAAACATAAGTTAGCCAACATCCAAGTCTCTGCCTTATGTCAGAAATGATCATAGATGAGTGCACATGTACATGAATGCCGCCACAATGTCATAATTACTGGGGAGAAATGTAAGCATTATCTTTGCTGCCCTTTGTTCTGAATGTGGAGTATTTTAATTCAGAGAATTGTGGCGGAAGCAAATTAAGGAATTGGTCATTAATTAAGGTTTAATTGTGATTTAATTACTGTTTCTTTGAAGATCAGCAGTTAAGCATTAAAACATGCAAGTTTCGTTGGAGAAGAGGGTTGTATGAGAACTACATTTCCCATCATTCTCCAGGCTTTAAGGAGAATGCATAGAGAATACATGCGTCATTTACTCATTGCATTTTTTAAAGGTTTCACGTTGTACATTTATAAACTGGATTAACATTCTTATTGCAGTGGCGATATCATTAATTAGACAAACACCACACGCAACCTTTTAGCAAAGCGTCTCGCATTTGTTCATCAATCATTCTTGCATTTTGTTCACTGTACCATCCAGATTGTTTTAAAGGAGTAGTTCACTTTAAAAAAAAAGTTTGCTGATAATTTACTCACCCCCATGTCATCCAAGATGTCCATGTCAGTTCTTTCTTCAAGTCGAAAATAAATTCAGGTTTTTGATGAAAAAATTCACAGAATTTTCTCTATATAATAGACTTCAATGGGAACCAAACGGTTCAAGGTCCAAAAGACAGTTTCAGTGCAAACTGTTCACAGAAGGGCTTTAAATGATTCCAGACGATAAATGAGGGTCTCATCAAGCGGAACGATCGAATTTAGGTACGGACCCTTGTTCTCGATCCGGTTCCTGACGGTCTCTCGATTCCGATTACTTTTAAGAGGCAGGGTCAAAAAGTTTAGATAACCTTGCTAACCAACGATCTACTGGAAATACTCCTCATGTCACAAATTTAGCATTTTGCCGAGATTTCGTTATTTTAGCAAAGTGAAGCCACACTTTGGAACCGCGACGTAAGCTACCCATGTTCGGACTCACGCGGTTATGCCAACACTTCTCGGTCCAGCACGCTTCTTCAGTCGGTGTTGCTACCAGCGGTTTCTTCTTCCGGTCGGCGGACTGTGAATCTCGAAACTAGGAATCGAAATTTTAACTTTCGAACGATTCCGGGAAAAATTAAAAGTTAGTCCCAACAATCGATACTCGATTCTTGATACCCAACCCTAATTTTGATGAACTGAGTATGAACCAAGGAGAGTCACGGACGTGCATCACAGAACAGAAGCAGAGGCGAGCATTCCCCAGACTACATGGGAGAACTTTACGACTTTTGTTGTTGTTTTTTTTTTCTAAATGAGCGATCCGTTTCGACTCGATAAAGACCCTTATTCCCTTTGAACAGTTTGCAGTTTGCACTGAAACGGTCTTTTGGACCTTGAACCGTTTGGTTCCCTTTGAAGTCCATTATATGGAGAAAAATCCTGGAATGTTTTCATCAAAACTCCATTTCTTTTCAACTGAAGAAGAAAGACATGGACATCTTGGATGACATTTATCACAAAGTTTTTTTTAAAGTGAACTACTCCTTTAAATAGGCTTCAATTAACTCATTCTGATTTGTCATTTGGATTTCCCTCAAACGCTGAAAAAAAGTTCTTTGACCTTGCAATGCTCACTGAATGTTTAATGAGACAAGTGCTGTTCAGTTTATGATTGGTTATTTGGTGTTAAATGACTGGCCACTGCGTGGTTTCGTACTGTATACCGTTTTGGAACAGCAGTGCCTGAACCTGCAGAACAGGTTTTCATAATCCAGGGTCAAAGGTTCAAGTGTTTGAATTCTAAATTCCACATGTGAATCATTGTTTTAACTATAAAAAATAGCAGAGTTTAAAAAGACAAGAGAACCTGGGTTCAAAGCAGTATAGAAAAGACACAAATTTGATGTCTTTCTAAGCACAAAAGGTGGGGGGTCAAGATCGCATGCTGAAGTTTAATACTTGCGGTTAACCCTCAAGTTATACAATTGAGGAAAGGGATCCCAGAATAGTCTAGAGCACAAATGTTCATCTGAAGGCCTCCTACAGAAACCAGCGGAAAGGTCGATGCAGCGATTTTACAGTCCTTACAGCTCTATAGAGTACAGTGGAGGAGTCAGTCTGAACCAGCATGAACAAGTTCCTATAGTGTGGTTTTCTGCAGGGAGAAGCAGGTCAGATCAACAGCAGATTCAGTCTATGGTGCCAGGCGGTCTTCAGGGGTGTGTCCTCTATGAGTTAAATGTTTGCACAGAATTAATATGTGTTTGTGCGTGTAGGTGTGTGAAAGAGAGTCCAAAAACGCGTAGCCTGGGTGCCGTACGGACATTGTGAGAATGGTGTGTGTGTGTTTGTGTGTGCGGGTTTGGGAGGCCTGGGAACCGTACAGTTGTGTTTACCACAGGGAAACCAGTACCAGCACAGAACAATGAGTGAAGCTCTCCCTGCCCTCAGTCCAAAGGTCAAACTGTCTCTGATAAAGATATGAACACACACATACACAGAACACACACACAAAGGCTCACCGGTGCACTGCGGACAGGTGTGCCAAGGGTGTGTGCCAAGGTTGAGGTCATTGTCTACAGACGGTCCCAATAGAAACGAAGCATATTTCTGTTACTGTGAATGTGTGTGTGTAAATCACACCTATCTAATGGGCATGTGTATTGTTGACTTCATTTGTCTGCTTGTTGGTTGGACGGGCACCTCCCTTGTGCCATTGTCTGTGTGCGTTCAGATGGAATCAGTATTCCTAAGAGTTACCTGCATTGTGTTGTTTTATGTCTGTGTGTATTTCAGGTTGCATTGTACAGCATTTGTTGAGGTCCAAACAAGAGTTTTATTTTTTATTTTTTAATGGATCTCATTGGGTTCGCACAGTTGTTATTTGTTTTTTCTTGGTTTGCTGTTGTTCCACACGTTTTATAAGCCCCTTTCACACAGAGATTCCGTAAAATACACGGATAATGTGACCCGGCATTTGTCCGGGATTGTTTGATTTCGGTTCATTCACACTGCCAGTGATTTGCCGGGATCTGTGAGTGCGTTCACACACAACCCGTAAAGATCCCGAAAGACACATGACGTCAGGATGAGACGTGTAACGTACGCGTCGAAAACATGTACACGCGCATACCGTTCCACAAAGCTGGTGAACGATCTCAGCTTCAGCGCGGATAGTGAGGAGCTCCTGGTCTCTGCTTCGTTCCAGTTTGCAGACATTTGTTCGTCCTTTCTTTGTTGATGACAAACACAAACTTTCTTCTAAGAGCAACAGAGTCGCGCAATGGCACAAGCGTCATCGCTATGACACACCCTTTACGGCACTGGTCCTTTCACACAGACGTTAAGAGACGACACGGCAATGTTACTAGGTCCCCAACACGGGCATTAAATGCCGGTATCAATGCCCGGGTAGTGTTTTCGTTCACACAGAAGGCGTTCTGGCAATTTCCTGGGATCACACGCGGCTGTGTCACAAAAGGGCTATAGGGAATAGACAACATTAAAGGATACTCCACTTTTTTTGGAAATAGGCTCATTCTACGACTCCCCCAGAGTTAAACGAGGTTCAGTTTTACCGTTTTTGAATCCATTCAGCCAGAGTTTCTGATATTTAGAAGAATATCAGGTCACCAGGCAGTTTCTGGTCTCAGTCGAACTCCCATCAGTGGGAAAAAATATTTATACTATGGTAGTCAACGTGACCAAGAAACTGTTCTGTTTACTGATACTCTTTTAAAGTGTCAGAAAATCTGGGCTGAATGGATTCTGAAAGCGATAGAACTCAACTGTTTAACTCTGAGGGAGTTGTAAAATTAGCCTATTTCCAAAAAAAAAAAAAGTGGAGTATCCCTTTACAGATACACCTTGGCAATGTACATTAGCCAATAATACAACTGTGATGTCGACCACCAGTCTTGTAGCAGGTACTAAGCCGCATTTGCATCTCCTGAAGGAAGTAACCAGTTCTTGCAAGGCAGGAAAAGACTAGTTAGTTTTAGGTAAGGTCAGGGTCAAGGCTTTGCTTTTGTGTGAAATGTCATGACATTGCTCATCTTTTTCTGTGCATGAGAATCAATATGCTGTATACTTTATGTAGTTCAGATAACATAATATTTTGAGTTTATGATGATTAAATCAATCTCCTTCATTGTATTAACTCAATTTTTCAATTTCAATGAACTTAATTTTAAGGCGACCACTACTCATTTTTTTAAAGGGCGGGTTCACTGCTCTTTTTCTTTGCATGATTGTGTTTATGGGGTGCAATATAACATGTATCCGTGGTTTTTCTTTTTTTAAAAGTCTTATTTTTCATAAATTTCACCTTTATTGTCAGCCGCGCTCTCCTCTGTCCCCTGCACGAGCGGATGACTTCCTGAGTCTATGAAAACACTCCCTCAGAATGACGTTGTGGGCTCAGATTGGTTCGTTTGGGCCGGTGTGTTGTGATTGGCTAAACTGTCGCTCACGTTGTCCGGAAGATTAACGCCCATGACCTTTACGGGCGAAACGGGCGGGCATGCCAAATGTGGATAACATAGACGGTGGATACACGTAAATAATGATGTGGAGACTGCAGTATCAGTGAGGCAGAATCAGACCGAGAAAGCCGCGATGAATCGAGTCAAGCAGAACCTCACCACACACGGCTCATAATAAAGGTTTCTGAATGATAATTTGCTTCATTTTTTAACTTAATACACGTTTGTTTTACACAATAGCATCTGACTGGCAACGATAGCAACTGACTGGCTAACTAATGTTATACTCAAACAGCGTTTGCAGGTTTACGTTCTTGATCAAAATCGAAAATAAAGTCATAAAGCATATATATATGAAAAATACATTTACAACATTAGTACTTATACAAAATTCAGGTCCATAATGTTTGTACGCGTTTGCCGTAGACACAAAATAGCCTAACTAGTAGCAGCTAGCCCATAAAGCCTACAAAGCAAGCGCTGGCATTTGAAATAAAAAAAAAAAACAAAAACGCTCCGTCGGTAATTATACATGCAAATACATTTAAAATGATGAAGTCTTAGCCTACTTACAGTGTGGCCCAACAACTGCTGACTTTTAACTGCTGGTTTTAAAGCTGGATCTGCTTCATGATTCCAGAAACAGTTTCTTGTTTACGTTAATCCGGTATTGAATTCGTGGAGATTCTGGAAGCTGTCTCTCGTAAATGCGCAGCACAGAGAGCTAGATTACCATCGTCACTTTCAGGAATATAATCAAACACAAATTGTGTCCATTGTTGTCGAAGTATAGTGTCCGTGGGAAGCCCGAAACACAGAAGACCTGACATCTGCGTGAACACAACTCACTCGACGCATGCCCTTTCCTGCATATTCCGGAGGGAGTGGTTGATGCAAATGTGTGGGTTAGTGACGTACCATAACCCAGCTGTAGTCCAAAACGAGTCGTTTTTGTAGGCAATTTTACTTCCTGATTTTTAAAAGACGATATCTCTGCTTACACTAAACTTTCAGTGCTGCAACTTGCAGATACTCTTCATGCACCAATAGCAACATTACACACTATTTGAAATCAAAAAAGTGAAACTGCAGTAAACCCGCCCTTTAAGTTAAACCAACAATATTTTTTTTTTACAGTGACTGAAATGTCTACAGAAAACAGAATGCTAGCATATATACTATTTCTACAGTACCATAAAGTTTGAATCTGAGTAGGATCTTTGTGTGGTTCTACCGATCTAGTCACATAATATTCTGATGGTTTAAAGGGTTGGTTCACCTCGAAAATGAAAATTGTCATTAATGACTTACCATTATGACGTTCCAAACCCTGAGACCTTTCGCTCATCTTCGGAACACAAATTAAGATGAAATCCAGTGGCTCAGGAGGGGCTTCGCTGATGGCTATTTAATTAACACTTGAAGGCCCAAAAAGGTAGGAAAATACATGGTTAAAATAGTCCATGTGACTACAGTGGTTCAACCTTATTTTTATGAAGCGGCGAGAATACATTTTGTGCGCCAATTCAGTCATTTCTTCTCTTCTGTATTAGTCTCCGACACGCGTGGTGCTTTCGTGAACGTGGTAGACTGATATAGAAGAGAAGAACTGACTGAATAAAGTCGAACATTTGATAATGGCACGAGATATTTCATTTTCAAATAACTGTTCTTTTGAACTTTCTATTTTTCAAAGAATCCTGAAAAAATGTAAGAATGGTTTCCACAGAAATATTTTAAATAAGAAATGTTTCTTGAGCATCAAATCAGCATATTTGGATAACTGAGTAAAGGCTCATCGCCGACACTGAAAAGTATTTGACTAGTCAATCATCTTGAACCCATTCATAATACAAATGTATGTACTGTATGTGTGTGTTAGTAATTATTGGCAAGGGTCTCCTCTCTGTTTGCCCGTCTGGATTCCAGCCATCAACAGGAACTAGTCAACAATTGCTTTGTGAGTGGCCTGATAACAGCCTGTTACACACTCTTTTTCAGAAAGTCCCATCTTTATGTTCCAACATGGTGTGATATCCAGAGGGTGTGGGTCTCTCTCTCTCTTCTCTCTCTCTCTCTCGGTTGTGATGAACTCAAGTGAGAAGTTTAGCACATATTGTTCTGAGAAGGTCAAGGAACAGGAAAGCAAGAGGACATTTCAACACACCTTTTCATCTCTGTCAGTTACACACACACACACACACACACACAGACACACTGTAAGCCTTAACTGTACATGCCTATTATTCAATGGGAGGTCTGGCAAAGATTTCACAAATTGATTAAATTCACTATTTATTTGATGAATTTTCTCATAAACCGCTGTTACACCTACAGAGCAAATTACTGTTTGTTTTTTTTCTTTACTAACTCAATCCCAAACCATTAAATAACAGACATCCTCTATTAATCGTACCTCAAACTTTGTTTGGAAGACTAATCCCATTTGAAAAGTGCTTAACTCTTTGTTTCTATAAGCCTACTTTGCTCTCTCTTCAGTTCATACATGACCTTTCAGTTTGCTTTTTTAAGACATGAGAGCAAATATGACCTGTAGATAAACTAATTGAATAAATGAACAAATGACTTGTAACCTTTTTGAGCACAGATAAAATATTTGCTCTATAAGCCAGTTTATTGTAAACCGTAATACCAATAGGCAGAAAGGTTTCCTCCATTGCTGTGCATTTTAACAATGGTGAGGAAGTGCTCCCATCAGCCTGTGATGATTTATCAATCCACTAACTTCAATGGCCATTGTGATTGTTAGTCACCATAAAATCAAAATTAACTTTTTTTAGGTATTTATTAAAAATAATTTATCTGTGCATGTCTTTTTAATATATATATATATTCATGTGCCCTCGTTATCTTTAATCAAAATAACTTTCCATTCTTCTTGCAACGACATCTTTTCTTTTTATGATGATGCGGTGTGAGGGTGGGACAACCTGTCACTCACATGGGATCGACCAATAGCGAAGCACAATCATCTAGTGATCTAATCAATAGAGTGCTGCAGGGATGACATCAGAACACAGAAGACTTAGGCCCCGTCCACACTGCTGCATTTTCGTTTAAAAACGGAGACCTTTTCCTACGTTTGCACCTCCCGTCCAGACTGAAACGGAAAAAACGAAGACCTAAGGGCCTGTTCACACTGAAGCGAATTTCGCGCGTCATTGCTCGCCACATATAACGCCTCGTGACTAAACAAAGGGCGCCTATGTGAGTGTTCACACCGACGCGTAAAACGTCACGCACAAAAGCGTCCAAAAATTAAACACCTCTGGTTTGGTTTTTTAGTTTGACGCGTGTGAGGAATATGCAAGGCAAGATGAATGTAGAGCTGCTGTTTACGTTGGTGCTAGAATCAACTATATGACACACGTTACAGAGACTACAAAACATCTTGAGAAAGAGAACTGTTATGGAGTGGTATTGCAGAGCAAATTGACGCCATCTAATGTCAGGGAATGAATTTGCATGTTCACTTGGCTCATCGGCGAATGTCGCTTGGGTGTGAGCGCAGTAAGCGTGTTAAAAACCTGACGAGACTTCAACACAGTGTGTGGGCCTTCTGAACGGAGAATTCAGAAACGCATGCTGCTCCGTTTTGCATTTCGATCTCCGGAAGGCGTTTCAGTGAAGACTGAACGACGGAAGCGACAACAAGTTCACGCTTCGGCTCTACTATTGGTGTGTCATTAGTCATGACGCTTCTTTCCTGATTCGTCACCCATCATATGTCAATCCGTTTCCTGTATACACCGGCACGTGCATGCCCAGTGTTCGTGAATGGTCACGTGATCCACGTTCCAGTCATTTTAATGTGGCGGAGATCAATTCTCAATACGCAGATAAAACGCTGGTGTGGACGGAGATCGTATTAATTGTAAATTTACGTTTTAAAAGGGTGATGACTGAGAATATCTAAATCTTCCTCTGAGCTTTGACATCTAAGAGAGGTCATCATATTATAAGAATATCCTGTAAGTCCAGAACTGAAACGCTCCTTGTTAAGTCTGAAAGCTCTTTATTAACACAGCCTCGACAGTCGACTCGTGTTTTCAAAGTGGAAACTATGACGTCAAAAAGGATAAACAGAAGAAGATCAACGCCTACTTGCAACACGGGCCGGTTAGCCCCGCCCACCGACTTCACGCATCTACATGCATAGGCTAAATAACATATGCCACCTCTGTAATGACAAACCGGTTCAGAGCTACCGAGCAAGTACAAAAATCTTTTGCCGTGTCTGGTTGTGGAAGAGCAGTCGCTGCATAAGCTTCCTCTGGATTATGAATCAGACTGCATGGATAAACTTTATTTTTAAATGACGTTCACTTCAGCTAATGAGGGTAAACATTTGCTTGCTCTGTTCGCTTCATTTCACTGAGGATTGTTTGTAAACAAGACTGGATTTGCAGACCGATTCAGAGTAAGAACGGTGATGTGCCGTCTCATATTAGCATCTGACAGGAATGGTGTACACACGGACTCTGGGTCTAATCATTTCCGGTTGCCATTTTACAACATTGGCTGTTTTAAAAACAATTTTCCCCAAGTGTACTCGACTGTGTGAGTTGAAACTCATTATAATATGTAAAACTGGTTATCCACTCACAGCAGTGGCATCTACTTCCAAGTCTTCAGTGCTAGATGCCATAAAAACTGAGCATTTTTCAGTGAGGGCTAAAAGTTAGGGTTACAAGAATATCGCTATTACTTATTCATTTTTATGTTTTTGAATGCAAAAACCAGCGAATGATCATAAGTTGACCTCAGACAACAATATAATAACATTTAAAAAGCCAGTTCATGACCGCTTTAAAGGAAAACGCAGTAGTGTGAGACGGGGCCTTATTCACCGCTGGGTCCTTCGAGATTTTGCTGTGGGGTTTTATTATGAAGTTTTTAAATTGATGTGTATATTAAAGCAATAGGTAAGCATAACTTGGCGATACTATGACGTTTTTGTTGTACAACGTAAACTGCAAGCACTCACACCCAAACTGTCTTCTCTAGTTTCTTATTAGAAGCATACGTTTTCAAATATAAACATAACTGCCTAATAATTCGCATTATTGGTATGCGTGTAGTTTACATTGTAGAACAAAACATCAGAGTATGGTAAGATTATGTTTACCACAGGCTTTATTTTACTCCTAAATTGAAAAACCTCATAAAACTGGAGAATCTTGAAGGAGCCACTGCCAGTAGAGTTCTTCACAGTGCACCCGAGACCCGTCGACCCGGGACCCGATACGGGTTCGGGTCTATATTTTAAATGATCAGCCGGGTCCGGGTCGAGTCCGAATCTATTACTTCGGGTCTGTTTAACATTGTGCTGTAATACCCGTGCGATCAGAGTGCAAAGTGCAATCTCAGAGCGCATGTCATGTTTCTATGGCAACCAGAGCAGAGCTTCCGCCAAACAGCGGTTTACATTTTCTCCTATTTTTATAATAGTATAAATGAGCCGTCTTGTTTGATCTTAAAGTTTTGGTGGTCAGATTTAGACTCTAAATGAAGAGCAGAGAGCACAGACATGATCAAGCTGAACAAGCAACAAGCAATCGTTACTTATAGTTTAAAAGGACAAACAATTAAAGTTGTTATGCGAGTTAACTCAGAGTCAGAATGTGCATGTGCAAGGTTGCATTTGTCATCCATCACCGTGACAATCAAGTGGAAATTTAAAAGCTGAAATAATGAGTGGATTAAGATTGGAATAACAGAGAAATAACATGGATAGAACTTTCTTGTCGGTGGATTGTAATGCATCACAGTCAGTCAGGTAACATTACAAGGAAGTGAGACGACGGCTACTAAAATTAGGTAAGACTAAGTTTTATTTTTCGCAACTCGTGTGAAATAATATGTGACGACAATCAGGGTACAGTTCGGGTTTGTGTCTTTCTGCCGGGTTCGGGTCCAGTTTTCAAATAATAGACGGGTCTAGGCTCGAGGTGCGGGCAGTACATTTCTCGGGTCTGCACGGGTCCGGGTCCAACTTTTGAAATGAACGACGGGTCCGGGTCGGTTCGATGTAGCACATTCGGAGTCTCTTTTGGTTCGGGCATAGAATTTTTGGACCACGTGAAGACCTCTACACTGCTGGAACAAGTCTTTCGGTTCTGACATCATACCTGCACCACTCTATTGCCAATGGACAGTAGTTATTTTTTTTCTGATTCAAGTAGTCCTTTCACTCAGATAAACGTCACAGTCGGAAAGAAAAAGATTGTAACTTTTACTTTATGCCTACTTTAAAATGTCAAGTAGTTTACAGGTAAGCACTTGTGACACTTTGAGCTAGAAAAACAATTGTGTCTTGATTCTTTCATCACCATCAGCCTCCCTCGCTGGGCTGATCTGGCCTGAACCTGTTTTAATACGCTGTGATCTTTGACCTCTCAGTGTTTGTGTTGTGTGAACATTGTGTGCAGAGTCTGAATGTGATCCTCTCCAACTATATACCAGGTCATACTTGGGTCATAATGAGTGTGTGTGTGTTTGAGTGAGCGAGTAAGGAAGGTGACTCTGATCAGCGAGAGTTGTGTTACCCTATGAAGGGGAAATTCGGACGTGCGGTGAAGCCGGTCCATCGCAATCGGATTGGTTTCCATTTCGGACCCGGAGATGAGACACGTACAGCCTCACATAAACTGAGGAGAGGCCGAACAATAGAGACATCGAGATCCCTTCCTCTCCCAGCGGCATTCCTCAGATTCCCAGTGGCCGGAATCTGGTCCCAGCCCAGGAATCTGGCCCTCGCTCCGCGCTTGATGAGCCCTGTTCCCAACGCTTCCTGAGATTGTGACTCATCTACAAACAAACTGAAAACAACCTGAGGGAGAGATGGAGAAGGACAGAAGGAGAGGGCGAAGAGAGAAGAAGTGATGGAAAAAGAGAGGGACTGAGACTGGACTACAGGATGTCCTGTTTTTGATTAGTGTTAGCATCTCCGCTCCCCCTGAAGAAATATTATTCTAACAGTTTCAGGAGCACAGTCTTCACGCTGCTCGTCTTCTACACACACAGAGACACACACACACAAACACACCCCTTCAAAGTGGCCAGATATTCCTTCTGTTAATTTGTGAATTGCATGTAACTGGATAGGAGCTGTGGGGTTAGCATAGAGGAACATGCTAATGTTGTGATTACCATTGCAGAACACAAAGACCCTATACTGAAAAGATCAGTTTAGCCGTGCATGAATTTTCAGGCTGGTTTACGCTGTTAGTGATGGTTTGGAGCTGGTCTAGCTGCATGATCTTAATGAAGCTGTTCTTTCATGGAATTTTTGCCAGTTAAACTAGTTTAAGCCTGTTGGCAACCATGCAGTCCTATCTCTCAATCTGTCTGTCTGTCTCTCTGTCTCTCTGTCTGTCTGTCTGTCTGTCTGTCTGTCTATCTATCGTCTCTATCGTTCTATCGTCTTATCTATCGTTCTACTCATCGATTCTATCGTTTATCTATCTATCTGATCGTCTCATCGTTCTATCTATCGTCTCTATCTATCGATTCTATCGTTCTATCTGATCGTTCCATCGATTTCCATCTATCTGATCGTTCCATCCATCCATCCATCCATCCATCTATCTATCTATCTTATCTTATCTCATCGTTCCATGTATTGATAGTTCTACTGATTCTATCGTTCCATCTGTCTATTGATAGTTCTATCCATCTATCTCGTCTCTACTTTATCCATCCATCCATTGTTCCATCCATCCATCTGTTCCATCCATCTATCGAATTGAATCGTTCTATGCATCTATCGTTCTGTCTATCGAATTGTTTATCTATTGAATTGTTCTGTCTGTCTGTTCTATCGATTTATCGAATCGATATCAATAAATCTATGTATCTTTCGAACTATCTGTATCTATCTATCTATCTTTCGATCTTTAAGATATATCTATCTTTCGAATATTATCTATATCTATCGTTCAGATATATCTATCTATCGTTAGATATATATCTATCGATTTATCTATATATCTGATCTATCGTTCGATGCCATCGATCTATGTATTGATCGTTCTATCCATGCCATCAACGTACTGTCCGTACGTCTGTCTCTCTATCATCTATTTATTGATCGTTCTATCTGATTACATGGCGTAATTTCGATTAAAAGTTTGTATTTAAAAACAAATTATTTAATAACTGTTAAATATAATCTTTAGCAAATCTCAAAAGGATTTTTAAATTTCGTCATACTGTTACATTATTTTGATGCTGTAAGGTGAAAAGCGGATACATGCCAGCTTATCCAATTTGAACAAATTGAATGGAAACATTTTAATTTATACATCTTAATGTTAAAATGCATTCATTAATATATTATTAAATATATTAAGCATAAATTAAAGTTAATATAGATGGTTGTTAAAGTATTTTTCATTGTTTGTTCATGATACTAAATTAACTAATTATTAACAAATTTAACATAGCCTATCGTAAAAAATGTAACCACCTACCTTAACCACAAACCCGGGTAGGCCAGCTGGTAAACTATCTTGAACTGTTTGGATCAGCTTAGACTTAAATCTATGTCAAACCAGCTACAACCTTAAGATGGGTTTAGCTATATTTTTCCAGAAAGTTGACCAGCCATGCAGCAGGGAGATGAGACACTGAGCACTGGTGTGTGTGTTTGACATTGTTTTACTGTAGTTCACTGCTCCCTATAGCCTAGGCCCCATGGAGCAGATGTTTGACTCCTTAGGGCCTCAACCTAGTTTCTCTCTGTCAGGCAGACATCAAGTCAGTGGACCCTAGTGTTTGCTGGGTCACTGGCAGAGCTGTGTAAATCTCTCTCTGTGTGTGAGAGAGCGCATATGCGTCTTTGGACCTTTGTGTTTAGCGGGTCATCAGAGAAGCTAATGAATTTTATCTCGGTGTCTATCTCTCACACAAGCACACTTCTCTAGAGATTCACAGATCTCCCCGGCTCTACTGGTGCCCTGCCTGGGTTGCAGTTTAAATTTAGCTCCCTGTCTGGGCCTGGCCTCTTGGGAGAGACAGATGAGGGGAGTGAAGACTGAGGAGGAGGAGTGCAGATCCGAGTAAACGGCTGAGAGTTTGGGAAAATGAGGGAGACGTCTCATGTCATTCGTCAGTGAAAAGAGATACTGCGCTGACATATAGTGAAGTGTCAGCCAAGCACAACACCACACACATACAGAGAGAGAGACGAGAGAGAGAGAGACACAGAGTTTGGGGTTTTAGCCAGAAGACAAGCTGGCAGACTCACTAGTTCAGGCTGATGGAATATATTCAAAATATTCTTAGTGTTGTGATACGGATGAAGACATACATACCAACAGTTTCTCATTTCAAGAATATGAAGTTGGGCGGGAGTTCTGAATGATCCGTTGGATGAAAGAGATTTTTATTAATATTTGAAATGGTTGAAATTCCATTTTATACTGTATTACAATGTTGTGATGTCCATATTAACTTTTATAGCATGTAAAAATCTTTATTTTGACAAAGTTGAAAAGAATTGTAAGTATTATTTTAGAATAATTCTATTAGGCTAGATAGATTTAGAGTAAATATTAGGCTAGACATTAATATTTTGAATGAGCATTTATCTATAATATTTCCATTTATTTTAGTTGTTTTTAGCAATTTAGTTGCATGCTTTTGTCATTTTTTTTTTAGCGTTTGTTTGTCATTTTACTTCCAAAGTAACATTTTTAATTTTCATTTACAATTGTTAAGGTACTCTATGGACTTTTTAGCGGCCTCTAGCGGTGATGTTTCAGAATGCAACAAGAGCGCTCGTGCCCGTGTGCGTGCTACTGTAGATCTCAAGAGCGAGCATTCGCTACCAGCCACACGGAGACTTTCAAAGCAACGGCGAACTAATCACACAACATGCTGGAAACTAATGTAAACTCCCACTGCAGGTACAATAATAGCCTACTTTTATCAACTTGACGTTGAACTAATGCTCTGCGCTCGTCCATGATAATGTTACAGTAAACTGCATTTAGTCTAGCCGACATACAATGTTATAGCATAAGCCATTTCTCTAACTATTCAGTGTATCTTTCACAGTCAGCAATGTCATGGACTAACTTTTCGCTTTTCCCGGAATCGTTCAAAAGTTAAAACTTCGATTCCTAATTTCGATATTCACAGTCCGCCGACCGGAAGAAGAAACCGCTGAACAACACCAACGAAAAAGCGTCTACCGGAAGCGCTGGCATAACCGTCGCGAGTCGAACATGAGTAGCTTGACGTCGGCGGTCCAAAGTGTGGCTTCACTTTTCTAAAAATAACGAAATCTCAGCAAAATTTGTGTCAAAAGGAGTATTTGTGACATAAGGAGTATTTCCTTCCGAAAGACCGTTGGTTAGCAAGGTTAGCTAAACTTTTCTAACCCTGCCTCTTGAAAGAATCGGAATCGAGAATCGTTTGGAACCGGAATCGAAACAAGGAATCAAAATTCGGAATCAAAATCGTTTAAATTCAAACGATACCCAACCCTACATAGGTGAATGTAGCCTGTAATATGATAATGAAAACGGTTGGTGAACTAAACTAAACAGTTTCAGTGTATCAGTAAGATCGTAAGAAGTGACATAACTGTACTGAACGTGTCTGGAAATGTGTATTATAAACAATATGATAGTAGTGGATGAGTGACGTTAGTCAGTAACAAGATCTAGTAAATAAAATAAGTTACATCCTAAAGCACCGACTTCTTGTTATACCTGGGAACATTCTTTTGTATTCATGTAATGCGTCATGTAGTTTACCTTGCTATTTCAGTAGAGTTTACTAATATGTTGCCGATGTTGATCGCGCGTTTTCGTCCGAGTCGATCAGATTCACGTTTTGCCTGACGAGCTTCAGCAGATTACTGTTTATTATATTTTTGTGAAGTTTGTGTTGGAGTCTGTGTTGTGCTGGAGGCAAGATGTTTTGAGCAGTTATCAGACTCTGTGTCGTCAGCTGAAGTGCCGTTGGTCGCATGTTGAAATCAACGGGGTTATTGCGTCCATTTCTTTTACTGTCTATGGGTCACATAGACTGTATGATAGAGAGGCTCGGGAGCGCGCATGCACGTCACTGATGGATTTCGCAGGAAATCCGACCCGGAGACCTCACATATAAATATGAATATTGGCCTTCAGAGGTAATAGCAAAACCCGAAATGTGGATCATTTCAATGTGTGATTACAACCCCTTCAAACACAGGCAATAAAAAAAGGATTAATTTTATTTAAAAAAAGTTACATATAGAACCTTTAAGTTAAGTTTATATTTTTTCTGTATTTTTAAAAATAATTTCTCTATTAATCTATCTTTATCTATTTATATTTTATTTCAAAAGCGATTTTTAATAGTTTTAGTTAACCGTAACAACAGTCTTTAGGACATGGCACAGTGCTTTTATGATATTTTAACTATGCCTTTTCTCATTCCTACATAGCAAAGACTCACTGATATTCTCCTCTGGTTTGGGGCCAGCAATATTCTACATTTCTGCAGCTTCAAACACACACACACACACTTTCGTCACACCTGTCTGGTCCCATACAGCAGCTGCAGGTGTGTGCATGTCTTTCTGTATGTGTGTACCATGGTTTGCCCATCAATCGCTGACAGCTGACAGTTTAGATCTGAGCATTCAGTAGGTCATTACTGAGCATCGAGAGCAGCCAATCGCATCAGCGATCAATGACAAGAGAGAGAGAGACCAGAGAGGGCAGCATGAGCTAGCTCAGTGTGAGTGAGAGAGAGGTTTGTAGTTATGGATGTGAAGGTCAGCTTTGGGCAGTTGACAAACAGGCTGTCAGGTGCGCAAAGATAGGAGGTGAGCACACAAACTTTCCTGAGCCAGTAGAACAACAAGGCACACACACACACTCGTAAAATCTATCACTCAGATTTGATTGAGAACACTCCGGGAGAATTTAATGTGGACGTCTGCATATAAATTCCCTTCACAAGAGCCTCATTGTGTCTTTGTGCATGTATTTGCGATTTTACATAGATGTGTAATACATGGCATACATCAAAATGTACTTCCTGGAAACCAGGTCACTATGGCACCATCGGTTCATCCCGCTTTAGAAGGTCCTGGCTGCTTTGGGAACGACCCGTGGTAGTTAGGACCTTCCTATGTTTACATGACTCCCTAAAGACAGACAGAACCCCGTTAACTGAAGACATTCCTCACACTTTATGAGCGATATCATGTTTCATATGCCAATGAATGTCACTCTGCCAGCGTTCTCTCAACATTAGCTGAATATAACCAGGCCTGTTGATGGGCCTGACAACAGTTTTGGCCGCTGGGTTGCTCAAGCGTTCCATCCTGTGTCACAGAGAGGGGAGAGAGAAAGACAAGCACAGACCATGAGAGCATAGGATAAAGACTTTTTTTTGTGATTTAAGTAAAAAAAAAAAAAAAAAAGGTTTTTAATGAAATTAATAATTTTTATTCAACAAGGATGCAATAAATTGAACAAAGGTGACTGTAAAGATTTTTACATTGTTGCAAGAGATGTCTATTTTAAATAGAATAAATACATTATTGATGAAATGCAAATCAGCATATTAGAATGATTTCTGAAGGATCATGTGACACTGAAGACTGGAGTAATGATGCAGAGAGAATTAGCTTTACCATCACCGGAATAAAGTACATTTTAAAGTTTTTAAGTAGATTTAGTAGTGTTATTTTAAGTTGTAATAATATTTCACAATATTACTGTTTTTATTGTTTTTTTTTAACAAGTAAATGCAGACTTGCTGAGCACAACCGACTAGTTTAAAAAACATTACAAAATATTGTTGACAACTTTATTATATTATTTAAACTAATATAATGTATACTGAATGCTTGAATCTGATTGGTTGACGAACATTCTAAGGTGTGCAATTATTGTTCCAGGCTGGTCTTGACCATGAGGCCCTGTTTACACGAGAACGCTCGCGGGTGAAAACGTAAAAATATTTTATCGGATGTGCCTTTCGTTTACACGGCGACGGCATTTTGGGGGCTTAAAAACGGAAAAAAGTTTAATTTTAACCTCGCGTTCCGTGTAAAGGTAAAAAACGCAAATGTCTGCTAAACAGTGAAGGTTGTACGCAGGCGCGCGACTTGGTGTTGTTGTGTGGTAGTGCTCCACATTGCCACCTAGCTGCCTGGAGTGCATACAACATTGAATTTCACACACTTGTTCGTCACCATATGCACATGGATTTCCTACCCAAAACGCTCGTCTAAACGCAGAATAAAAAGTTATAACACAACGCCACTTTTGCGTTTTCTCTTCAGAATCGTTTCCGTGTAAACATAGCCGTTTCCACATTCCATGACCACATTAGTTTCACATCACTTTGCCAAATGATTTCAGTTATTTTAAAGTCTTTACTGACTACAAGTTACAACAGGAAAAGAATCAAAACCAACAACAGACACTGAGCAAGCAAATTAATTTGGTAGACAATAGCAAACAACAAATAATTTTTATGTTTTTGTGCCACAAAAATACTAGTACGGACAACACGTACTGTCTTTCTCCCACTCAGACGCACACACATACAATACAGACACACACTCGCACAGAAACTTGTTGACAATTTTATCAAGTTTTTATCAATTTTATCTACAACAACTTTAAAAGCATGACCTTTCTCACTAGCAATGTAATTGCGTTGCTGTTCTTGGAGCAGATAAACGTACCAGTTGTGCTATTAATGATGAGGTAATTCACACACACTTAATCTCTCTCTCATAACTCATTAATAGCTGCATTAGTCCATCACTGGCTAAAGCCTCTATTACTAGCTCTAAAGTATGTTTTTTAAGCAACAGACAGCTTGGGATGAGATGGTTAAAATTTGTCCTGCAAACAAAAGCTTTTCAAGGACAAAAACCTTTGTCTTGAAATTCAACATTTGAACAATGATATTGAGGTGTGATATAAAGTTGTACAATACAACATAATACTATACAACTTTTAACAGTAATATATAGACTGTAAGAGCCTATTAATAAGATAAGTCCTTGATAAAGACAAAAATCCCTTTGACTCCAGTGCCGCCTTGTCACTGACCTTTGACGTCTTCGGTTTGATGAACTGACCATGAACACCAGGGTTCCCACTGGCTCAGTCTCTATTTCTTCAAACCCTCCCCATGTTTTTATCTCTTCATCTTGCACTCCCTCGTCTCTGCTGGTCCCACATTCATAAATCTGTTCTTTAACCATAACTCACTCTCATTTTAGGAACAATGATGACTGATGAACTCCAAGAATTAAATAAACATTGCTCGCCAAAAGTTTTAGTTTGAAACAAATGAAACAACTTTTTTTTTTAGTTGAACCAACTTAAGTGCAGTCATTTGAGGTACAAAACTGAGCATTATCAAACTTGTCAGACAAAAGAAAGAGAAAAAGACAATATCGAATGATATTTCACACACGTCTTGCTATTTTATTTGATGTCGCCGTTTAATCGGATCGCTCTGGAGCAGAATTCCGCCCGGACCGAAGCGCTAATCCAGCAAATGGGAGTGTTTGGATCGGAGTGGCGCTATGGAGAAATGTAATTTCTCTTCTCCCTGATTTGATCAGGAGCGGAGGAGCGGGCGTACGAGTGTAAATGTTTAAAGAGGGAGTGGGCGAGGAAGGGGAAGGAGGGGAAATTCTATCTACAGGTATTCCCCGCGCTCACGGCAGCAGCACGCAAAGCATTGTGGATGTTAATGCAATTCTCATTTCAGCAGCTGCGCTGATTGGCCGGCGCGGGCGAGGTGAGAAGTGATCCGGCTGATGTGTGTAGAGTATACATCCTGTTTGATTGTAGAGTCAGAATGTCAAATCCATGACATGACATGATTATAGCTCCTGTCAATAGTGCGTGTATGTTTTGCGTGTTTCGTTGTTGTAATAGTTTGATTAATGTATGTGTACATCTTAAGCTTCACAGAACTCTGGGATGTATTGATTTGTCTGGACTCAGCAGCACATTCATTGATGTGTCTGTCTCTGTGTGTGGGTGGAGGTCCGCTGTGGGTGAGAAAAAGGATTAGTATATTTAATCGGCCGGTTTTGTGGAAAAGGGAGAATCCAGAGAGAGAGAGAGAGAGAGAGAGAGAGAGAGAGGTGTCATTCTTTCTAAGGGTCTGACAGGGGTCAAAGGGTCAAGGATCTGTGACCTTTGGTGTACATGGATACTGCTATGGGTCTTAACATTGGCCTAGAATGAATCTCAGATTGGTGTTCTTAAAGGGATAGTTCACACAAAAATTTAAGTTTGTTGTCGTGTTGTTCAAAACCTGTGTGACATTCTGTCCACTGTGGAACATCAAAGAAGAACTTTTGAATATTGAACTGCTCATTTCTTTTAATATTTACAACAACGCTAATGGAAGAGCTTTAAAGAATCAAAAAGCATACAAACGCAAAATGGATATTTTAGTGTTTATTATAGAAGATTTATCGGTAGCACTGGTTAATTAGTTAACATTAGTTAACTACCTTAGTTAACATGAACTAAGAATGAACAATAGGGGAAAGCGGGGCACAAAGTAACACTTTTTGACTTTGTCAATTTGTGTAAATCTACTTAGGGTTTAGAGTGTTCCCCCCAACATTAATTTCCCACATGTCTAGTACAATTATGTGGTTTTGTTTTATTAATACAGTGTATACTTTTTTCTTGATTTACCCTGAAAGAATGGAAGTGAAGTGTGACAACATGCCCCATAGGTGGGGTAAATTGTAACATGTGAGGGGCACATTGTAACATCACCATATGACAGCTTAAAATGCTATCTGATCTGATCAAAAACATATGCAAGTCAAACCAAAATATTTTCTGAATAAAATACAATTATTAACTTTTTCATATAAAATAATGGCATTTTTTAATAATTAAAAATAAACTAATTTTTGAGTTTGACAACAAACACATCGAGAAAACACAGCTATACAGCATAGTTCAAAAACAAAATAATACTTAATAATTTCTGAGCATTGACTCTCAGTCTTTATTTACATGTTCTCATGTTTTCTCAATAGAATTCATAAAAGTATAGAATATAATAGGATATTTCTAATAGGGGCACATTGTAACACAGTGTTACAACATGCCACCAACTGCACAACTGTGATTTAACTCTAGTGTCTTCTGCTGGTTAGCGAAGCACTGAAAGAACTAAATCAACAGTTAAACAACAGATTGGAGATTAAAAAAATATCACATTTGTCTAATTTTAAATAAACACAAAAAATGAGACGAAAAATTCACTTAAGTAAGAAATGCACTTTTGCTATGGTTAAATAAATGTTCAGTGATATCTTACAAAGATTTTGGAATTTTGCAACATTTTTTCTCTATATAGTGTTGAAAATGGCAACTAAGTAAATATCGCCAAGTTTTGAATCATGCCAGCATGTGTGGAAGTATTTAAAACAGCAGTGTTACAACTAGCCCCGCGTTACATTGTGCCCCGCGCTCCCCTACTTTACAGCATTTATTAATATTAATTCCAACATTTACTAATATTTTATTCATTATCTCATTATAATTCTTTATGCATTACTATAAAAACTTTATTCATTATTTTCTTAAATTCTTGTCATCATATGTGTCCTCCATAATCTTTAATCAAAATAGCTTCTCCTCCCTCTTTCCGCAGTGACATATCTTTTTGTGTTTTTTAAGTGTGAGGGCGGGGCAACCTGTCACTCACATGGGGTCGAGCCAATAGCAAGCGATCCAATAGATTCAATAGATAAAATAAAGTCCTGTCTTGAATTTTCTTGTTTGATAAGCCGTTTAAAAGACTATTGCTAACTTACGTTTCGTGCTGACTTTAACTGCTACGACTGGAACATGAAGTCTGTGAGTCGAAACTTGAAACTTAATCATTCAAACTGTTTTTTTTCGAACTACTAATTGCTGCGTCCCAATTCGCATGATATACTGTCCTAAATTGTATTGAAAAATAGAAGTAGTACGTCCCAGTCGTAGTATGTTGAAATGAATGTTTCAAAGATACCGGAATGGTCTACTATTTCCAGTCAGAATCCAAAGTGCACGGACTTGACCTACCGCAGGTGGAGGCTGATATTGCCCCACAACCCCATCGCGCGTCGGACGAGGTTGAATTAGAACTACAAACACGAAGTAAAAAGTGTTACAAAAACTACAGATATGGAAGACGCAGAGTCCCGTGAGTTATGTTAAAACTTAGATAAAGAGTTTGAGTGATTAATTATCAGTATCTAACCTGATTAAATTAATTTATACGATTAAATAAATTACTTAAAATTGATTAAATAACAAAACTGTAAACATTATAATGCATCTGCAGCAGCATTGTGAACTTTTGTAAAGATGAGTTTACAAAAGCCATTTATGGCCATTAACATAGCATGCACGCAACAGGGCTGTCCGATTGAAGGATGGCGTGATAGTATGTCCCAAAGCTTGCCTACTTCTTTGCTACACACTCGGAAGTATGTACTTTTTCTTCACAAAAGAGTACATACTTTTAGGGCGATAGTATACAGCGAATTGGACACAGAGATTGACTAAAAATAAATGATTCGTTTTTCATATCAAGATCAGATTCGTCTCTCTCATGATGAACTAATGTGGCTGCTAGTGCTTCAGTGAATACCAACTTTTCCAGTCTATTCATCCCACAAAACTATCATATGGATTCAGAAGAGTCATTTTGGACATTTTTTTTATTCATAGATGAGATTGATTCTATCGTAAAGAACAATGTGAATATTGTTCAAAACAGCTCTTTGTTCCACAAAGGAAAGTGAGTCACGAATGTTTAGAGGAAGATTAAATGATAACCAGCGTTTTGGAATCAATTTACATTTGGAACATTTAAGACAAATATCATGTTTCATACGAAATACTCACCTGATGACTTCATTTTTTATGTCTCTCATTCTTCATGGTTTATGATTTCTGACTATTGGCAGTGAAAACACACTGGAAAAACATTTGACAGCATTGTTCAAAGCATTTTTACGCAAATGAAGCTGGCTGAATGTTTGTCGTAGCTTTTACAGGTATTACCGGCATTAACATGTGAGTGTGTTTAAGAGAAGAAATGAGATTGTGTAAATTAAATAACACTGGGTGAATACTTTAAAATCTTAAGAAATTAAATTATTTTTAGGACAATTTTTACATTATTTTCATGACAATTAAGCACTTCCCATTTTCATTGTTATTTTTTATTAATAAAAATGTATATTAATTGTATATGGCTTGAGTGGGCTGAATTGTGATTAACCACTATTTTGTTATTTTTTTTAACACAAAAAAAGGTTTGGTTTGGTTTAGTGGCATTAGTCACATTAAAAAATGTGTTGAACACATTGACAGCCCTGCATATAATATAGCAACAGAGTGTATTTATGTGCTGAAATATTGTAATATATTCACAAAACCACTGGTTGAATTCTTCAGACTAAGCATTTCAAGAGGACAGACCCCAGCGTCGGTTCGCATTACTCATTCTAATACACCCTCATCTACGTTCATGCACTTACTCTAGTTTTTCCACAGTAATATTTCATCATGCCATGTTTTAGGTTTCACTTTTTTATTGTTCTCCCTTTTACTAGTTTGTAATTTCTGTCCAATTATTTCTGTCCGTAGACTTCATTACTCATGTCCAGTGTCAGACACCAACACACACATCTCATTGGGTACACATGTCGACAAACATTGGCACATGTGGTCTCAGGCACAAAGAGCTCATGGATGTAGCCGTGTTCACTCAAACACACACTCGCACAGGTATGGAAGTCATCAGCTGTGTGTCAGAGGTCAAGCTCATTATCCAGCTCTAGTGAAAACTTTCAAACCTGCATTTAATATGGGGCCGTGATATAAGCTCCTCTGTCTACACACACACACACACACACACACACACACACACACACACACACACACACACACACACACATCATGCTCCGTCTCTTCATATTCGCAGGTATCAAATCACACAGGGCCCCACATACCACTTAAAACCCATTCCAAAACACACATGTACACACACTTTATAAACTATACTCTGTAAACGATATAATTTTCCTTTGCTCTGAATAATTTGTGAGCTATATTTACATATATTTTCTGAATCCCCAAAAAACTTTATAATTTGTGCATGAGGCATTTCAGATGAGGATCTTTCAGATTGCTGGATTGGGGTGTGTGTGTGTGTTGGCATGTACATGACAGGTGTTTCCTGACATTAAACATACTCTGCATAAAGCCATTAGAGAACAGAAGCTCTATTCATTCACACTGGCTTGATATCACCACACACACACACACACACAACCTCAAGCATGTACTTGTCCACACACACCTTTACACACCAACAGCCACATTTAAAATAAAAAGCGCATTTTAGGTCTCTTATACATGGCAAAAACTCGCATATATACAAATGATGCAGGATTGTGACATTTTTAAATATTAAGTACAACCTGATTTGTCAAATGCATTTGTAACTTTAGAATTCACAAACGTACATACACACAAACTCAGAGCGCACGCCTATGCAATATGGCTGACAATGTGACATAAAACAACCATACATGTTCAATCAACCTTGGTGGTCAAGAACCTGGCTTGTGTATTTGTGTGTGCGTGTGTTGTGTGGTAGGGACTAAACTGACACTGGACAAAAACACACACGACCTGTGCTCAAAGGGGGGCGACTTTTTACCTGTAGAGCTAATTTTGGAATAGCTTTCTAGCACACTACTTTCTGTTTTCATCATATTATTGCTGTCTTTAGGTGCTATCAGAAATTTTCTGAAGCTGTGATTACAAGCTTGTCGCATTTAAGTGCTTTGTTGTCGAAAAATGAATCTAGTTTTATTTTGTTATCCATTCATTGACAACCATGAAAACATTCACCTCACTATCTTGATAGTCAGCTTGCTGATGATTCTGGAATTTCTGTCTAAATACATGCCATTTTGCGGTGTAAAAAATTCCTATAGAGGGAATGCGCGTGACGTCACTATGAGCCGGAGTGCCTGCAGTTACTCACAGTGAGTGGCAAAAAGACTGAGCGGCTATATTTGTTATTAGCGTAAATGCCACGAAAACAAACACAACACATATAAAGTGGGAAAGAGCTTTGCGATTGACTGTACAACTAGATTTGACAAAAAATCTGAGGTATATTTTTACAGACTGCGATAGAAAGAGGAGCAAATGGACCGCTGCAATTCACAGAAACAACTGGACTCCAGTCAGCGAAAGTGGATTTACAGTTATGATTTTGTGTCAATATGCTGAATTTAGCTGTAAAACCATACCCATATATTTTCAGTTGTTATATATAAACAACTCATCAAGTAAATATTTATCACTACATATTCTTCTGCATTATTGGATGTTTTTTAATAAACACTGAAAAAAAAACATTTTAGGGCTGGGCGATATGTGATATGTGATATGTGATATATGATATATGATATATGTATATATATATATATATATATATATATGTATGTATGTATGTATGTGTATATAACACTGATGTATGTGATTAGCCTGAATTTAGACCTACCTATATTGTATTTATATAAAGCGTTCACAGGCAAATTTGCTTTATGTTTAGGTCTATATTGCTTTTATTTCCCCGGTGTCGAAATCAGGCAATCATAAATGTCAGGCAACACGATTCCTGGCTGCATGTCAATATCCATGAATCACTGGATCTTTAGTAAGTTGTACAGGAACACTATATTGAGTCCAACATTTAGTGTAAATTGATAAAATTGTTTGTTTTAGTCGCATTTTCGCAGTTTCCTATTAAAGGCATAGTTCACTTTGAAAATTATTTTTGATATGTTTTAGCTTACCTCAAGGGTATCCAAGATGTAGGTGTCTTTGTTTCCACAGTATTTTAAATTTTGACATTTTTCAGTGAAACCGTTGTTGTCTATCGGTCATACACTGGAGGCTAAGGGGTCCACCAAAAAGCATGCACAGAGAAGTCCAAATTAAACATGATTTAATGGCTCATAAATGTAAGTACACATTGATGGCCTAAGACACGAAATGAGCGAACAGTATTTATATCGTTTATATCATAGTATTTATAAAACGGACAGTATTTATATCATTTTTACCTCGTGTAATCACAATGACGTCCAAGTGATCTGAATCAGTTGTGCAATGTCCAACTGAACCAAACTGAATCAGTTCAATGTTACGCCGGAAGTGATCGCTTGCGTGTGACGTCACTCAATATTTACGCAGAGATTTCGGAAGTTTTACCTTTTACGAAACATATTTTAGATATACCGAAATCGTCTTCGATTGCGGTTTCCCATATATCTAAATATGTTTAGTGAAAGGTAAAACTTCCGAAATCTCTGTATAAAACAAAGAGTGACGTATGACGCAGTAGGTCAGCGTAGGTGCGCAAGCGAACACTTTCGGCACATGCGCAGACCGAAGCGCCCATGCCGTCAGATCATTTTGTCATGGCTATGACTACAAGAGGTAAAAATGATATAAAAACCGCTCGTTTCGTGTCTTAGGCCATCAATGTGTACTTACATTTCCAAGTCATTAAATCATGTTTAATTTTGACTTCTTTGTGCATGCTCTTTGGTGGACCCCCTTAGCTTCCAGTGTATGACTGATAGACAACAACGGTTTGACTTGAAAAATGTCAAAATTGAAAATACTGTGGAAACGGACACCTACATCTTGGATGCCCTTGAGGTAAGCTAAAACACATCAAAAATTAATTTCAAAGTGAACTATCCCTTTAAATCCAGTCACGAAAACAATTTGTAAAGATTACAGTCTGATCACAGAATTTCAGTTGTGACTGAGACTGAGTGTGTGTTTGTGTGATTCACATCCTCAGCTTTAGCTAGATTTCAACCTAAACTTCATCCAACTTTCCCTCTTTCTGTCAGCCGGTGAAAGTTAAAGACAACTCCTTCACCACTCGGTTAAAATATATTGTACCCACTTATATGATAAAAGTTGGTGTGAATGTGTCTGTGCTCAGTTGTGTGTGTGTGTGTGTGTGTGTGATATTTAACACACTTCAAATTAAACAAACCCAACAGTGTGAACCATTGCTCAAATAATCCAACACCTCAAGCCACACTGATTATTTAATCAAAATAAATTACAGTAAGACGCTGTTTATTTCTTTGGCCAACACATTTCAACTGCATGTTCTGTTGTACAAACTTAACGTTTGTAAGTTCTGAGGCTGTGACGACCCTCTGTGCTCAAGGGGGCGATAGAGATACCATTGTTCTTACTAATAATGAATGAATGAATTATGTTCCGACACATTTTGAAATTGAAAGCTTCTGCATTTACGTACTTGCATACTTGAGTGTGTATCGGCCTTACTGTCATCATAAAGAAAAGCTTTACCTTTGTTTTTGCACTCGTAATATGTCTGAGAAAACATGACACTCCTCTTCTTTATCTCCCTCGCTATGGGTGCATGAGAGTAAGAGTGTCTCTTTTCTTCAGTTATGAAGATTAGGTATGTAGTGACTTCTAAATGGACCAGCTACTGCATGCTGATTGGCTGATTGGCCTCTTTATGGTTGACCTGATTGGCTGTGGCAGAGCAGCAGTGCAGAGTGATGAAGCGACGCACGTAAGCAGAACGTCCACCTGCTCCTCCATCAACCCCAAACCACTCAACCATCACACACAATTGTATGAGTATGAATGAAAGAGGAATACATATTTATATGCTTGAGACAAAGATAAATGTTCCTGCACGAAAAAAGTAAATATGAATAATATTATATATAAAATAGAAATAAATGTTGTTCTTGCACAGAAATTGAAATCAAAAATAATATATAAATGAATTAAATGTAATACAGCAACTTTGTGTGTTATTTATATATATATATATATATATATATATATATATATATATATATAACATTTATAATTGATTAAAATTGTTCCGCAAACATTTATTTTTATTTTATATTCTCTTTCTCTCCTTTCCTGCATTTTTTTTTTCACTTGCACTATCCATCTATCCATCACTGTCTGATAATCCTCTTTTCCCCCGACACTCCTGCTTTTTCCACTTTTTGTCACTCCCTCAATCTTTGCACTCATAGGGACGGGGCCCCTCACTGTCCTGCCATCTCTCTCTCGCTGTGGGAAAGGCTAGTAGATGGAGAGTGAGTGGAGGTCATTCTACGCCTCTTAGATTAGCCCCTGCTAAAGCGCTATTGTGCGCTGAATGCCGGTCTCTTCCTGCTGTCACTCAAAGGCCGGCTCCGCCCGCTGCCTCTTCTCTAAGAAGCTTATCTCCACTGAAAGGAAAGAGGGGAATGGAGAGAGGGAATGTAATGAACCGTGTTTTTCAGCAAACGACAGAAACCTGGGGTTTGGAGGACAGAGGACAGCTGCAGCACACCCTCCCACACCCCTTCCTTTTCTCGCTGTCCGTCTATCTGTCTTTCTTTCACTCATTCTTTATTTCCTCTTAATCTCCCACTGTCAATACCATCATTTGCCCCCTCTGTCAAAGTTCTGGCCAAAGTTTCTTAGTTCTGTCTATCTATCTGTGTATCTGTCTATCTGTCTGTCTATCTGTCTGTCTGTCTGTCTGTCTGTCTATGTGTCTATCTGTCTGTCTATCTATCTGTCTATCTGTCTGTCTATCTATCTGTATCTGTGGATCTATCTGTCTGTCTGTCTGTCTATCTGTCTATGTATCTATTGTCTGTCTGTATCTGTATTCTGTATGTCTGTCTATTATCTGTGTATGTATCTGTGGATCTGTCTGTGTGTCTGTCTGTCTGTCTATCTGTCTATCTGTCTGTGTGTCTGTATTTCTGTCTGTCTATCTATCTGTGTATCTATCTCTGTCTGTCTATCTGTCTATCTATCTGTCTGTCTGTATGTATCTATGTCTGTCTGTCTGTCTGTCTGTCTATCTATCTATCTGTATGTATCTGTGTATCTATCTGTGTGTCTGTCTATCTGTATCTGTCTGTATATGTCTATCTATCTGTGTATATCTGTGTATCTGTCTGTCTGTCTGTCTGTCTGTCTGTCTGTCTATACTGTCTATCTGTCTGTCTGTCTGTCTGTATATCTGTCTGTATATGTATGTCTGTCTATATATCTGTCTATCTGTGCTATCTGTCTGTGTGTCTGTCTGTCTGTCTGTTCTGTCTGTCTGTCTATATATCTGTATATCTGTATGTCTGTATGTCTGTCTATCTGTATGTATCTGTGTGTATGTCTGTATGTGTGTATGTCTGTATGTCTGTATCTATATGTCTGTATCTATCTATCTGTATCTATCTATCTATCTATCTATCTATCTATCTATCTATCTATTCTATCTATATCTGTCTGTCTGTCTGTATGTATGTCTGTCTGTCTGTATATCGTGTGTGTGTCTGTATGTCTGTCTGTCTGTCTGTCTGTATCTATGTATGTCTATATGTATGTACTGTACTGTCTGTCTGTCTGTCTGTCTGTGTGTATGTCTGTCTGTCTGTCTGTCTGTCTGTCTGTCTGTCTGTCTGTCTGTATGTCTGTGTTGTTTTGTATATCTGTCTGTCTGTATATCTGTCTGTCTGTGTCTATTGTCTGTCTGTCTGTCTGTCTGTCTGTCTGTTGTGTCTGTCTGTCTGTCTATGTCTGTCTGTCTGTCTGTCTGTCTGTTCTGTCTGTCTGTCTGTCTGTCTGTCTGTCTGTCTGTCTGTCTGTCTGTCTGTACTGTCTGTCTGTCTGTCTCTGCTCTGTCTGTCTGTCTATCTGTCTGTCTGTCTATCTGTCTGTCTGTTCTGTCTGTCTATCTTTCTGTCTATCTGTGTATCTGTCTGTCTGTATGTCTATCTATCTGTGTATCTGTCTGTCTGTCTATCTATCTGTCTATCTGTGGATCTGTCTGTGTGTATCTATCTATCTGTCTGTCTGTCTGTCTGTCTGTCTATCTTTCTGTCTATCTGTGTATCTGTCTGTCTGTCTGTCTGTCTGTCTGTCTATCTATCTGTGTATCTGTCTGTCTGTCTGTCTATCTTTCTGTCTATCTGTGTATCTGTCTGTCTGTCTGTCTGTCTATCTATCTGTCTATCTGTGGATCTGTCTGTGTGTCTGTCTATCTATCTGTGTGTCTGTCTGTCTGTCTGTATCTGTCTCTGTCTGTCTGTCTGTCTTATTCTGTCTATTTTGTCTGTCTGTCTCTGTCTGTATCTGTCTGTCTATCTGTCTGTCTGTCTGTCTGTCTGTCTATCTTTCTGTCTATCTGTGGATCTGTCTGTCTGTCTATCTATCTGTCTGTCTGTCCAGCCATCGTTCTATCTACAATCACGTCTTTCTTTCTGTCTATCCATCATTCTGTCTTATATTCTCACTGTCCATCATTTCATTCATTATCTATTCGTTTCTAACTTGCCTTCTATCTATCCACTGATCTATATTTTGTTCTGTCTAACGTATCCATCTATCCATCACTATATCTTGAGTTCTATTCTATCTAATGTTCTATGCTGGGTTCCATCAATCCATAATTAATGTTCTTGCGTTCTGTCTTTCGTTTCATCTATGTATCATCGTTTGTTCTACCTATTCATCATTATATCTATTATTCTATAATGTTATCTGTCCATCATTCTATCTTGGGCTGTATTTGTCTTTGTATCTTATCTATTAATCTTTCTATTCATAATTCTATATATCAGTGATCCTAGCTTTCGTTTGTTCGAATCTTGAATTGTATCTTTTTTATATCTTTTGTTCTATCTATTGTTATGTCCTTTTTTATATCTATCTGTAGGTCTATCTATTCATTTTTGATTCATGTTAATAGTTTTCTTTCTTCTTCATTCCTTTTTATGGTTAAATAGAGTGCTGTCTCATGTTTCAGTTCTTTCTGAGTGATCTGTGTGCAGTCAATCTGCAGGGTGCAGGAGTAGACTTTACTAGAGGGGGCACATTGTGTGTGGACATGCGTTTGTGAGTGTGTGTGTGTGTGTGTGTTGGGGGGGTCTTTTCTTTTTTGTGGATGTGCCTCTTGTTCCTGTTCAGCCGTCTGTGTGCTCCCGGGCTGCCTGCTGGTGTCTCGCGCTTTTTGTCTCGGGCTGTTTGAAAAGGGGAAAGTTTAAGTGCTGCACGTTCTCAGAGTGAGCTGACGAACGAACCGCCAGGGTTAAGCAACAGGACCCATCTGAGTGTGTGTGTATGCCTGCCATTGCTCGAGGCATTTAAGTGTGTTTACATGTACACATTTGTACATACACTACTTCTCTGTGTTTTTTACCATATACAGAGTCACAAACTATAAATGAGACATCCATCTTCTCAGTGGCTGTCAACTTTAACCTTTAACCCCCATGGGTCAGTACATGGCCTGGCTCTTTCGGGCCGTGTCAGAGTGTCGAGTGGTTTAGGGTAAGTGTGTGTGTTGGGGATTCAATTTAAGTGATGTACTCATGCTGTGCTGGAGAACTCATCGGTCCATTTGGACTGTCCTGTGATGTGTTAGTGCGTGTGTGTGTTTGAACTAGGTCATGTGTGTGTTAGAGTCTTTAGGGATGGCAGGAAAAGTCTTAAGGAAGGAAAAGAGCAAGTCTGTAGGAAGCAAATTTGACAAATTAGATCCCTTTAATAACTGTTGTTTCTTATGGAAGCTTGTTTCCACCATGGAATAAAAAAAGGGTTTCCCTCAAAATTGTGTGTTATAAAGTCAATTGTGACACTTTTTCTTACAATTCTGATTTCTTTTCACATAATTGTGACAAATTTGGACTTCTTTTCTCATAACTTGCAATTGCGAGAGAGTATCTCATAGAGAGCAGAAATGCAAAGTCTCTTGAGAAAAAGGCAGGAATATTACATTTTTCATCTGTAGAGCTACAGAAGAGATCACAGTAACGTATTTAAATGTGCTTGGATTTGCCAATATAATATGCAAAAAAATAAATAAATAAAATAAAATAAATAAATTCGAGATCTCAAAAATAAATTAATTCTACCAAAATTCTACCAAAACTATATTATGTTATCCACATTTATTGTATTTCCACAATCATTTATATAGATGCATTTAATTTAATTATTTAATTATAAACTGTAAAAAAATATTGTTGGTTTAACTTCAAATTTAAGCAACCTGGTTGCCTTAAAATTCTAATTTGATTGAACTGGAAAAAGTGAGTTAATACAACGAAAGAGATTGATTTAATCATCAGAAATGTAAAATAATAAAACTAAATAAATTATTTAAGTTGATTTGACTAAAGAAAAATGTTGTGATAAATCTATATATATATATATATATATATATATATATATATATATATATATATTGCATGTGGTACATGGCTCAGTGGTATCTGAATATGCATTTAGGAAACTTTTCCGTACGTGTTTTGTTGTTAATATTTTGGAATATTATTGAACCTAAGCAGTTAATGAGACGTTTAAGGAGTTTTTTTGATGTGTGTTTTTGAAAACAAACCAGTTAAAACCGTCTGGTCTAAGATAAACCAGCCAAAACACCAGGAAGCCTGACAGGAAAACTAAGAATCTTCTTCTTCCCGTTTCCCTCTCTTTCCTCGTCTCCTGTCCTCTCATCCGTGAGCCAGGGTTAGGTGGCACATTGTGTTGTGGACGCTGAGTGGATTTGAAGGTTCTTTTTCCGTAAACATGTGAAGGCCTGTTGAGGGGAACAAAGGAGTGGAGAAGGGCCTGTTTGGTTGGGTCCTTTTACTCTAAATGGACATTCTGTCCGCGCACGGCTCAGCCTTCAAAAAAACCATCCTCACCCACAATTACCATTTCTATCGGCCGGGGCCGAAGATTATGCTTTTGGGTGTTCGTCTGAATTTCTTCCAGTGGATTCACTCTCTGAATGTGACACGTTTTGTGTCACTCCGCACACCCCTCGAGCGGATTGAAAAAAAGTTTTTCTCCGTTCTCCCTATCTCTCTTTTGCTTTAGAGGAGATGAATCCTGCTTGTGAATAGATAGCAAATCTCCTCAAGGTTAAGACTTAACCTTCCCCTCTGTCCTGACTCCGCCCCCCAGCCCTGCTCTCAAACCAATCAACATCAGATGATTAGTAAACAATGCCTGGGTGTGTGACAGACAGGTAGGAGCCTCTGCGGGATTGGCTGACTTTGCTTTTGTGTCCGTTCGCTTCAAACTCTACAGCACCGGCGAGCAACCCACGTATTCACGACTGCGCACACACATACACGCAAACAAAAAGTGAAATTACTATTCAGTTGGAATGGTGCCATTCATCTTTGTCAAGTGCGGACGCGGTCCCGGCAGGCCCGCGTTAGGCCGCTCCCAGGTCCAAATTAATTCCTTGTTTTGCATCAGCTGAATTTGGACAAATCCAGGAGGATAGCGTGATTTCTCTCTCGCCTGCCTCGCGCACTCGCCTGGTTTAATGTGGTAATTCCAACTGATTTGGCTGAGCGAACGCCGCGTGTCTGTGTCAATATTTACTGCCTAATTCACAAAGAGCAGGAGAGAGATATGAAAACAAAAGGAAAATAACCCAAATTTAGCAATGCAGGAGGGACTGAGCGAACCAAAGAGACGGAGAGAGATAGAGAATACGCCTCAACAAATGAGGAAGGGCGGTAAAATGTGTAGAAAGGTATAGAAAGTTAAAGAAGAATGAAAGGACAAAGATGCAAGACAAAAGTCACACAGATGAGTGTAAACAGAAGTGAAAAGTGAGAGAGTTTTGTTCTGTAGGAATATGCAGCCATATTCACACTAACACACATTTGATAGCAGGATTATTATGACAAAACGTAACTTGACCAGAATCTGCACCCGCAGAAAGGTCTGCAGTTTTCCACTGAACTGGAACGCTTGTCATTTAAAGAGTTTTACACATCTGTTGCACCTTGTGTGTTTTTAAAGGGATACTCTGTTTTTTTCATATTAAACTATGTTATTCCCTTAACTAGGACGAGTTGATACATACCTCTCTCGTCTCAGTGCGTGCACTCAATTGCTCTGGCGCGCGAGACACTTTGATAGCACTTAAAGGGTTAGTTCACCCAAAAATGAAAATTAAGTCATTAATTATTCACCCCATGCTGTACCAACCCTGTAAGACCTTTGTTCATCTTCGGAACACAAATTAAGATATTTTTGATTAAATCTGAGAGCTGGATCACTCCTACATTGACTGCCTAAGGACTGGCTCTTGACGGCCCATAAAGTCAATAAATAAAATGTTGAAATATTCCATGTGCCTACAGCGGCTCAATTATAAGTTTATCAAGCGACGAGACTACGTTTTGTGCAAAAAAACATAAATAACGACTTTATTCGACTATTCATTACTTCCTATGGGCCATGCTGCGAGAACTGAGACAACGACGTTCTTCTTTGACTACTTTTTATTACCGGCTGCTCACCGCTTAGGAGTATTACCGCCACCTACCGTATAAGATGATGATCGCGCTCCGGCTATATCAGCACATCATCTTATACGGTAGGTGGCGGTGATACTCCCAAGCGAGTGACAGCCGGTAACAAGAAGCAGTCGAAGAACGTCATCATACTCAGTTCTCGCGCATGCGCCCATAAGGAAGTAATGGAATAGTCGAATAAAGTAATTATTTATGTTTTTTCGCACAAAAGTAGTCTCGTCGCTTGATAAACTTATAATTGAGCCGCTGTAGGCACATGGAATATTTAAACATTCTCTTTAATGACTTTATGGGCCGTCAAGAGCCAGTCCCTTAGGCAGTCTATGGAGAGTGATCCAGCTCTCAGATTTAATCAAAAATATCTTATTTGTTCCGAAGATGAACAAAGTTCTTACAGGGTTAGGTACAGCATGGGTGATAATTAATGACTTAATTTTCATTTTTGGGTGAACTAGACCCTTTAACTAGCCCAGTTCATTCAATATGGGCCAAGCAGAGAAGCGACCTAACACCTCCACGTTTTCCCTTTTTAAATACATTTACTCGAGCAGTGTAATTTGAACCTCAGGAAGGTGACACAAAATAAAAATTTGCGCTTTTCTGAGCGTGTAAAAATGGATAACTATATTGTATGGCGGAATACCACAGCAAGGGCTTGGGAGCACTTCGACTCGGCGTAGTAATATCATCACTCGTGAAAAGTCCTCTCTCACTCTCTCAGAGTGATGATTTTACTGTGCCAGAGTCCATAGAGTAAATATGCGCCAAGTTGGAATCATTGAGAACTTTGTAAGTGCACAGACCATTTAATAAGAAGATACGTTATAAAGACAGTTCACTTCAGTGTATACAGACAGGAGCCATCTTTGTAAAACAGACTCAACAAGACGAACCACGAACATTGTTCATACAGTTCAGCTCACTTGGCACCGTTGTTCGTGAGTTTCAACTTGTCGTGAACTGTTTTCCAAGATCGCTCCGGCCTGTATACACAAAGTGAACTGTCTTTATAAAGCATCTTCTTATTAAACGGTCTGTACACTTACAAAGTTCTCAATGCTTCGTTTTGCATGTATGGACACTCATTATGTTACTGTGTTAGTGTGGGCTATTTTGAGCATTGATAGTGGTAAAAAGTAGCAATTTCTTTTTACTTAGTAAATGCCCCCATATACCAGCACTATATGCTGAAACAGTTTTTAGAGATAAAACTCTTTACATTCGATTGTCATTAAAACAAATCTCAGAGAACGGTTGACTAGGTAACGATGTTTTATTAGACCAAAGGTTCATTTTGCGCGGGAGTTCTCCTTTAAGTGTGAGGAGACGAGAGCGAGCAAATAATTGCTCCAGTAGAGGGCCATGGCCTCTCTCTCTCCTTTGTCTTTCTCTCTCTTTCTGTCTTTTTACTAAACTATTACAGTATTTACAGTATAGATATTCATATGTCTGTCAGTGACTCTATTCTAGTCTGCTGTCTCAGTGGGTGGAGGATGCTGCTGGCCTGTGGACAAGACTGTGTGTGTCCGTGTGTGTGTGGACTGCATATTTCAGGATATTCTCACTGGCAGATTTTGATGCTGTTTTAAAGAGAGGCTTGCTGGCTAAAAAGGGCTCCTGGGTTAAATTTACGGTTGTGTGAGCGCCCTGAGCCCTGATTTGTGATCCTCCAGTGTTTGTCTTCTGCGGATCCGTGATCTTATCCAGCGGATGGATGGATGACACATGTCCACCGAGGTTTGTTTACATGGCCGCTTTTTTTTTTCCAGGCCAGAAATATGATAGAGTGCAATTACTACAAATGTGGCCTGACCTCAGAGCTAAGGTCACGGGGTCAGGGGGCAAAAGCCATTTCCTGGCCCCCATGTGTATTTGGCCAGAGGATGATTCTAAGAAGATGATATCTGCATGGCACAGAGTGTGTAGGCGTCAGATGTGATAATATCTGTGTGCATGTAAAGTCTCAGAGCGTGATGAATTTAAATTGACTGAAATGCTGTTTTGGTTTGAAATCTCTTAGTCAGTGATGATGTAACAATGATTGCTACAAAGTTTTTAGAACGTATTTGAACATCTGAAGTAATTCAGAATCTTTATGCCATAATCAACTGATTGATTTTTTAAAAAATTTAGTTTAATGTGCATGGACTATACAAGACCCCTGAAGGTGTCCTGTAGATTCTGGCACCAAGACTGTAGCACCAGATCCTTTGAGTCCTGTAGGTTGCGAGGTGGAACCGCCATGGATCAAACTTGTTGGTCTGACACATCCCACAGATGGTCAAGTGGATTGAGATCTGTGCAATTTGCAGGCCAGGGCAACACCTTTAACTCTTCATCACATTACTCCAACAATTTCTGAACAATGTGTCCATTAACCTGCTGAAAGAGCCACAGGGAACACTATTGTCATGAAGGGATGTACCTGGTCTGCAGCAATGTTTAGGTAGGTGGTATGTGTCCACATGAACGGCCAGACACAGGGTTACCCAGCAGAACATCGCCCAGAGCGTTACACCGTGTCCAAACTACACGCGACGCCGCAACACGTGATGAAAGGTATCTTTTCCATGATAATCAGAGTTTTTTGTCCTAACCAGATGCGACGGCGACACACGAAGTTTCAAATTTAGAAATGGTTCCTATTTCTGCAGACGTCGCAGATCCGACAAGATAAGTCACTGTGCCACAAGCGATCACGGATAATTTATCCTCAGATTTTGAAAGCATATAATACAGCGTTTAAAATGAATTCTATGCAAACATCCAACTGTACTTCATAACAAAATGAGTCAATGAGCATATTTTGTTAATGTTTTGATTTTTAATAATGTTATTTCTTGATTTGATTATGAGTGCGGGCCAGCGTGCCGCACAAGCCCTTAAAAGTGAAGCCAAAATGTCTCAATCGCCCTGTGACCGGTCCTAGTATAGCTCATAAACCCCACCTCTCCATGTTATTCAACGAGACGCGAGACCAACTAAAACAATTCATTTACACTTCACATATCCTTTTTCCAAAGATAGTTTCTGTCATTTATTCTATCACGTTGATGTACTTTCAAGTGTTCATTTTTAAAATAAGTTTGTTTTTAGGTAGTCATGTGATGCTATAATAACGGTGCTCTGACATTCATGATTGACAGGTTCTCTGTGTGAGGTAGTCACTGAAGCACCAGCTGAGTTTTTTAATAATGTTGATTATGTGGTTAGTAGTTGTATTTACCTTATTTTAACGAGGTTCTGCAATCAGCAGACATCATTGAGAAAACGGAGCAGACAGAGGCAACTTAATGAAAGTGCAGGGCGTGTGCTTGCGTTTGATTTCAGCGAGAATGAGGGCGCAGCCTTGATTTCGCGGCTTTACTTCCTGCTCACGACTGCACATATCTGGTCCCGAAAATGCAAGAGCGCAGACTCAAGTCCCAAGATGTCAGCGCCATATTAGAGACATTGGCGGCTTCAGTTTTCTCTGATGAAAAAGAGCGAAGGGGCTTTGTCCATCTTTTTTACAGTCTATGATTTTGACAATTGACCGGATGGTCGACTGTTTCTTGGTGTAACTTCCTGCCGGAATTGACGTGGATCACTTGTGGCTCGCGAAAAAATAGACCAGACGCCGAAACTGGCGTTTCATGCGCGGGCTGGCTGCGCCACACTGCGGTGCTCCGCGTCTGGTGTGAACGTCACCATAGGTTAAAATGCGCCGAAAAGAAGCGGCCCCGTTCTGCAGCCGCTTCCGCGGATCTTCAGTAGGGGTGTAACGATTTTCAAACCGAACCTAAAAACCGCGATACTGAACTGTCATTGCATACCGGAACACGCCCCGCCCCCTGCTACCCTGGCCCCACCCAGCCCGGCTCAGTGGACCTCATGTCTTATGTATACAGTACACAATGAATTCAGTTTTGTAGCCTAACCACCATTAACACCAAATAACAAGCTCCATGTTTTTGTTACTTTCGAATAATAAGCAAGGTGTAATCTTTCAGATTCTGTCTATTTGATCACGAAATTCAAACAATAAATGGCGTTTGGGCGCTACTTTGATGTGACGTGACAGATCGACTGTGGGCTTACTATAACTCAGGCTCCTCATTTCAAGCGGCCAGCACGAGTGAACGCGATCATCTCTTCCTCAGTTACAGAAAAGACACCTGAAGGTATGTTGAAAGATACAGTATACTTACTGAAAGGCATCATAACTCGTGTAATCGCTCAATCAGTGTTTCAGCCGGGAAAGATGTCAATAAAACAGCTTTAGCTTGTCACTAGCATTATATTTACCTCAGCAGGCAAGTGATTCAGTGTCCACAACTTCCTATAAATGAACCTTTGCACTAAATAAATGCACTATGTTAGCCTGTATATTATATTTTACTTAACCTGTTAATGATATCTTGATTATTTAATTTATGTTTAAAATATCTTTCATGAAAATAACAACTGTGTAAATTATTAGAGTAAAAACACAAGTTAATGTAAAAACTGCCTTATGTTCAGTTTACATGTTTTCATACAATGTGTTGTGTGTTGATTATTATATCTAAAACATAAATGGCATCTGAATTTCAGGTTAAAAGTCTAGGCTACAACATTTAATGTTATAGTAATGTGCAGCCTTCAATACACTCTAAAAAATGCTGGGTTGTTTGAACCCAATTTGGGTAAAATATGGACAAAGCCCAGCCATTGGCTTACATTTTTAAATTACATTTTTAACCCAATGGCTGGGTTTGTCCAGTATTACCCAAAATCAGGTTCAAACAACCACTCAGTATTTAAGAGTGTATAGTTCAGCATTAGCAGATTTTTTAATCCTTGTGAAATGTTTAATTGTAACTGAATTAATTTAAAGACAAAGTCCTTTTTTTTCATTAAACCACTGTTTAAAAAAAGCCATTTTAGCTTTCTAAACCAAACCGAAGCCGAATCAGAACGTCGAAACCACAAACCGAACCGTCAGTTTTGTGTATCGTTACACCCCTAATCTTCAGTGTTCGAGGTGTGAACCCAGACGCTTCTGAAGCGTGCCGCGTCACGGTTGGTGTAAACTACAGAGCATTGAGTGGCCGCCGGATCAGCTCCGGATAGCCGATGTCGCAGCCGTGACGCGCCGCAGACGTGTGCAGTGTAAATGAGGGGCACTCCCTGCACTCGGCTTTGTCGTCAACCCAGAGTGCATCCTGGTGTATCACTTCCACCGATAAACATGCAACTGTACACAGACATCCGCGTGATGTAAAAGAAAAACTCAGTCGAGTCCAGGTGACCTTATTGTGGACGCTTCGAACGTTGAACAGGGGTCCTCATACTCGAATCCGATTGGTCTGCACTTCCTCAGCCCCGTACACAGCATTGTGATTCACTGTGTGTTGCGACACATTCCTCCCATAACATCATTAACATTTTGTGTGACTTGTGCCACAGTAGAACTTTTGTCAATCCCGGTTCAGGCAGGAGGACCTTTGGTGCTCTCAGGCATTGATGAGCTTTGGTGCACCCAACACCGTGTCACCAGTTTGTGGTGTCACTTCTCAGGAAACTGTTGGTCAATCTCACCCACTGCTGACCGGGAGCAAGCCCAAAGATACTCTGACCCTGTCACCTTGCCATGACAATATGGCCATTGACAAAGTCGAACTATCAAATTTAGACTATTTTATTTTTTAAAAATGATTCTAGAGCAGTTTGAATGCAAGTACTACCTCTTACCAGTGTCACCCAAAACAGCCGTTTTTCAGTGTGAAATGTGTGGAACGGACCAGATAGATCACTCTGGGAGCCAGCGCCACTGTTTGTGTGCATCATGTTTTTGTGTGTGTGTGAATGTGTGTGTTCATGGTGAGTAATTTTCCTCTTCATTTCAAGCCTTTCACCCCTCAAATGTTCAATGAATAAAATCTTGTGGCAAATTATGCATTTTTTTCACCTCGTTGCCCCTCTTTGAGAGAGGTGCTTATTGGTAAACGAATAATGAGAGTTTTCAGCTCTTTGAGTCACCTTCAATTCTTCACTTTAGACACCTGCACCTCTCGCTGTCCCTCTCCTTTCTCTTCCTCCATCTCTCTTTCTCTCTCACTCAAGTGCTCAGCTTTGTCCCAGGACACGCCATTGTGCGCTAGAGGGCCCTTGAGTGTAGTGGTCAATGACCCCCGCTCTGGCAGAGTGGGCTCAAGCCACTGGCCCCACACAAAACCACAGGTTCTTTGAGTATATGCCCAGCATTCCCCAGCTACTCAGACTATGTGTGCTGGGTATCTGTGTGTGTGAGACAAAACACACACACACACACGCGCTGATGTGAATCAGAAAGAGTTAGAGCACACAGGTTTTCACCATGTTTTTGTGTCTTTGCTCAGTGTGCAGTTCAGAAAGAGACACTCCTCTTCATTCCCTTGATTTTTAGCAGATAAAGAGAAGAACCTCATGCTCTCTTATGAGACGAGAGAGGGGAAACTCAATCTCTGGGTCAAAGAGCAATCAAAGCTCCTGTGTGTGTGTGTTGCGCACATCATGAGTTAAATCTGACATGTCTTCGTTTTGGACATTTAGGGATGTCATTTATTCATTTAAAAATGAAAAATTCATAAATAATTTAAATAAATTCAAATGTGACAACACTTTTTTTATTTTAAAAAGTAAGAAAGATACATAAAGGATGTTTTATCAAGTGAATTAAGCAAATTGAAGGGCCATAAATATTTCCTACCAACATGTTTAAACTGTATTTTCCATGATGATTTTATTAATTTAATTTGTTTTATTTAAAAAATATTACTTATTGTAAAAAAAGAAATATATATATATACCTCAATGAACTTGAAATGAAATTCATACCTTTCAAATGAATTGTGAACTTCAATTGTATTTTTTTTTTTTTTTCAATAGTGTTTTATTTTGAAAGAGGTATAAATGAAGTTACTCAATATGTCCCTGTTGGGGATTTTGTCTGATTTCAGCTTTACTTCTGGGGGCACATTTACCTCAGATATATTTTGCTTCAGTAAACCCACATGCGCACACGCATTTCAGGTACTTTTATAAATATATTTCTGTTTTATCAGATCATAGATCAGTAACAATTAACTCTGATGCACATTTAAGTGTACCTACAGATCATAACAAAAGTCCTTTTTTTCTCCAATAGTAATGTTTGCAGACAACTCTAATGTGCTTTTGTTAAGTGTGTGAGTGTGTGTGTGGTGTGTGTGTGAGTGATTAGACTCTGTCTCTGGTAATATCTGTAATGGGCAGCAGCAGATGAAAGGCCTGCCTGTCACAATGATGTGGAATCAAACTGGATTCATCTGGAAACTATAAGACTTTTCACTCATTATAACTCACACACACTCACGCACACGCACACACACACACACACACACACACACACACACAGGGGTGTTGATGTGAGGGCTGAGTGTTGAGCAGTCTTAGGAGCCGTGTGTGTGTTACCTGAATGCCGACCTGTTTCCTGTATGTCTATGTAAAAACATCTGTTCTCTCTTTGCATATTCTTGCTACCTGTATGTGTTTTTAACTTTAAGAGTGCACATCGTGTTTCCTGTGTGTGTGTGTGTGTATGTGTGCGTGTGCGTGTGCATTCTTCAACCTGTGTATATGTGTGAATGAATGGACATCTGTTCCTTGTCTAATTGCTCCATTGTATTCAATAGATACTAAGCATTGTAGATAAACATTTGTACAAAGCAAACATAATACGTACGTACCGGCTATGTTAATTTAGAAAAACACACTTTCAAATGTATTAAGTTAGCTCAGGTGTTTTAAAGAGATACACCCAGAAATGAAAATTCTCTCATTATTACTCAACCTGTATGAATTTCTTTCTTCTGTTCAACACAAGAAGATATTTTGAAGAATGTTGGTAACCAAACAGTTAATGAGACCCCATTGACATGGTGTGGAAAATAAATACTATGGAAGTCAATGGGGTCCATAAACTGTTTGGTTCACATATGATAATACTATTGTGGAGATCCCACTCACCAACATAAAAAGGCTGATGTGTAGATTTTTTGAAGTGCATAGAGGCCGTTTATACCATTAACAATGAAAAGGTTAAGCACAGTTATATATATATATATATGTTAGTGCTTATATCAGTTAAACACGTTATTAACAGCGTTACACGCAGAACCCATTTAAAAAATTTTTTGCGCAATTATTTATCTTTTTGGCCTAACAAACTTTGTAGTTTTCTTTCACATGCTTTGCAACAGGACACAGCATGCGCACGTTGCGCTACGAAACCCATTTATGTCAATGGCTGAGCCTGCCAAATGCTTGGTTAACGTTCAATCTATGAGTGAATGGCGAGCGCAAGAATGCACGAAAATGGATGCTAATAAGATTATGAATAGAAAGTCTTCTTTTAAAAAGTTGCCAAATGGTTCCATTGACAAGACTTAAAGTGATCTGTGTGTGTTGTTTACGTGAACTGAGCGAATACATCGCAAGTGACGTCCAGTCTGAAATATCACTCAAAAAATTTCCGTTGATAAGAGCATTTAAAATGAAAAAAAAAATAATGAGACAAAAAGAAATCAAGAGACATTTAGAATAGATAAAGTTTGAATTAATTGCGATTAATCACGAGTTAACTGTGACATTAATGCGATTAATCACAATTAAATATTTTAATTGCTTGACAGCACTAATATATATATATATATATATATATATATATCTATATATATATATATATATATGAAGAGTTCAAATGCAAAGCCTCTAAATTTTCATTTGAAATATACAAGCTTGTATATTTAAGTTAAGTAATTTCACTTAAATGACAATTAATAGGTAATCTTCATTGCCATTTAAGTGAAATTACTGAACTTAAATATACAAGCTTAATAAAAATTATCATTTTAGAAGAAAATTTTAAATGGCACTTAGAGGCTTTTGCATCTTAACTCTATCATATAGTTTTTTATTTATTAGATTAAATTGTATTACTTTATAAACATTATTTTTATATATGGGTTGGCAGCATATCCCTGACTATTTGAGTAATTCCTAGATGTTTAAACCTTCAAAATAAATAAATAACAGTTTTACTTTTTATTTTCCACTGTTAACTACTGCTGTCAATATAATAAAATAACAGTGATTAATGTCATGGTTTCTAACCAGGACTTAGAAAGCAAACCAAAACAGTAATAGACAAAAAAATTGTGTTTAAAATGATTACCAATTTCTTACTTTGACAAAACTATGATTCTAAGAAATGCATTTTGTTTTTTCACTGACCTCTGCAGAAATTTCTGACCAAGCTTTATCGAATAGTTGTTTGATGTTTAACAATATGTAAAGAAAACTGTGCTTTGACTGGTCATGGGTTATTTATGAGATGTATGATGTGATTGGCACGTAATGAGTCAGTCAGTGTTGTGTGGTGTGAATTTGTCCAGTTTGTTTTTCTTAGCTATTTTTCTTCGTTACTGCACAGATAATCATTTACCGCTCAGCACCACCTCTTCCAGAGACAATGATGCGGCCATGCCATGCCAGACCAGTGTGCGTGTCCGGAATGCATGTGCTCGCCTAACACTCTCTGGACAGTGCATATTAGAATGTGTGTTCGAGCAGTGGCACAGAGGCAGCCTCTTTTGATGCAGAATAACAAGTTCCTCCAGTGCTGGCCGCGGACGAAGAAGCAGGTGAGCTGCTTTGGGATACGGTTCGCAGTACGTCACCATGACGATCTCCCAAAATGGAACCTGTCAGCCAACGTCAGGAGACTGCGCGAGATGGGAGTGATGTAAATTATATATATGTGTGTGTGTGTGTGTGTTATGCTGTATTTGTTGACAGATCTTCCAGGCCTTCCCCTGTTGATTAGCATCTTGAAACTTTCGTAAGTGTGAGAGTGCTAATGTGTTGGCACATCGACTGAAGCTACACCCAACCCCCACCGGACAGGGAGGGACAGTGCCCCTTCACTCAATATCTGTCCCAGGCAGGCCAAAGCTACGGTGCCAGGCCATCCAGGAGGGATTGAGATCATTCAAAGTTATATAATATGTACTTATATTAAAATCATTTTCTTCATTGACGCGTGATCCTTTCTAAGATCAGTCTGATCAGTCTCCATCAGTTGGCTGTTAAATCAATCAGTCAATCCGTGGTGCGGAGATGTTAAAGTTAAGTATGCTGACTTCATATGTGCTTCGAAATGTGTGAAGTGTGTGCGATCGAGACACTGTTCAGGAACCAGATCCAGCGCGAGGTCGGGGCTGTGGGCGCACAGCAATGGCATGACAGTCTGCGGGACGTCGGCAACTCTCTCACAGCACACACGCTCACAGTTGTAGTCATATCAAGGACGTCCCACAGCACAGGAGCAGAGAGGTGTGAATGCTGCCCACGTTCTGGCCCAAACTCCCATGCCATCATACTGACACCAGTCTAAAGCAGGGCGCGGCCTGGGAAAAGCCAGCGGCCAGCAGGCAGCAACACACACGCATGCCAGAACCAAGAAGTCCATGCCAGCTGCACGTGTTCGCATTGGCCTGGTCACAGCACACACTGAAATGTGTATGTTGTCTGTTTTACACGTATTGGCTAGAGCATCTGTAAACTTTTTCCATATTGAGCTCCAATGTGCAGTGCAATGACTTGGTAAAGGTTACGCAAAGGTACATGAACTGAGGACATTTCACTTTTTCAAGGTTCTGCTGCTTGTAAATGGTTTCCAGGCTTCCTCACACCTGTTCACCTGTTACACCTAGAATTCAGATAGACAGGTTTTCTTCATCCAGTTCCTTGTTCCAGTAGATATGTTGCTGTGAGGAGATTTTTGACTGGTGTATAAATGAAACTAATGGACAGACAAAGATGTGATAAACTTAATTTGCCACTGCAAATGTGTATTTTCAGCTAAAATTTAATC